>JANAVB010017400.1:6380405-6502528 GCA_029216955.1 Iris pallida
AACCCCCTCAGCGGCCCAGTCTCGCTCAGCCCATGAGCCAGACACACCGAACTTACCAGCACCCGAGCCCAACCCAGCAAGCCCTGGGCCCACCTGAGCTGAACCCCACAGACCCAGCCTCAGCCCTTTCCCAGTTCAAACCGATTTCTCTGTTATAAGTAAACCAGAGTATATAGAGATAGACCAAGCGAGAGAAGGGGAGATCGCAAATGCTAAACCCTAAATTCTTATTCCACCTAGCACCGACCTGCCATGGCGCAGCCGCACGCCACCATAGGGCCACCGGAGGTCGGCATAGTCGGCGCACTGCCCGACGCACGCCGGAACTGCACAGCAACCGCCATGGAAGTAGAGCACGTCTATTTCGAACTGTGAGGGACCTCAACTTCGAACCCGATTTCTTTAAATCTACTCGATCATTTCTCGAACCATAAATTCCTATTCATAACCCACTTGATCCTCTCGACTCCATTAAGTAGTTTGCAAAGTAGTCGAGTGATCGGTTTTAGAAACACGATCAAAACTTGGGAAAAACTCCTTTCGTAATGACAGATTTCAGAACCCAAACACCCATGTTTGACGTCACATTACGACCAATATATTATGAGTTTAATGAACTACCTGAACAATTTCGGAGACAAACTATAGGTCTTAGAAGTCCTTCTTGTAGTTTCTGTTCAATCAATCATAGGCTAAGTTATTAGTTTTTTAAAAATCAAGAAAAACCTGTAAACTGTTTTCGAAAACTAGAAATTTGTCCGATACGACGTGCGTCCTGCCAATCCGGCGATGTGGTCACGAACCGAAAGCATCGAAAGGTGCGTAACGGCTTCGTGGTCATGTGGGCTTTGACGGAATTCAAATTGGTCGCGTGTGCGCGACGAATTTGATCCGTATCCGTCAAAATTTACCGTATCGGCCTATGTGCAATTTCTCTAATTACTTTGTGCATGCTCGTCAAATCAAGAACGAAACTTGTGCCAACAGGACCGATTATTTTCTGGTCCTGCATGCCAAGTTTGGTCCGATCTGAGACAATTGATGGATCACCATTTTGCGGGCCCTACGGTCCGACTCAACGATTTTGTGCACGGCCAGCCGGAATCCAACTTTGGACATACGGTGGGTTTATATCGGAAACCGGACCATTAACATATAGTTTGACGACTTTAGAGACCATTGACTCTGGCACAATTTTCGGTGCAAAGCGCGGTCCAATGGCAGATATCGTTTTTGTCCAAAATTACCGTTTTGCCCCTATGTCCATTATTGGACTTAAGGACAGGCAATCTTAGCTAATTGACTATTCTGAGAATGTTGGCGATGTATGTTTCTGCTTTCGGAGACATTTGTGGATTTTGGACTTTATGGCGTACTAGTTGACGGTATCTTATTGGTTCTTCGCTCTACCACCAGGCAAGTATACCGTGCCTCCCTCTACAGTTCATTTGCATGCTTATAGTACACCTGTTGTAGTGTGTTATCCTTAGTTACATTAGTTGCTATTGATTTATATGATACCGCATTTACCAGTTTATTGTCTTGCTTGTATATCAGTATTTTATGACTTGATAGTGTAGTTATACCAGGCTTGTTTACGTCATGGATCATGCTAGAGTTGTCCTTACCTGTGTCATGATTGAGTTGTACCTTGTCTTCACATGTATCTTGGCTGAGTCGTGTCTGCAAGTATGTGTGAGTGAAATGCTATTCCTTTGTCTTTCCTACAACCTGCGAGTCCACACACGGGGCGAGGGTTGTCCGTTTGTACCTGCGAGTCCACACACGCGGCGAGGGTGACTTGTCTTGAAACTGACCTGCGAGTCCATATTGGGGCGAGGGTTGGTATTACATTGATCTTCCAGCAGTTCATTTATGCATACTTGATCCTGTATCCGTGTTCATAGTTACCTGTCAGTAGCCACATGTCAGCCTCATGTCTAGTTCATGTTTATACCCTGGTTATATTATTGCATGATTAAACTGTTAGATAGGCATGTTTATATGTATCTTGCTAGTCCTGAGGACCTGATGATCACTTCAGTTTAGCTGATTGCATGGAGTTAGTTTAGCGGCTCATGATGGTAGTGATTACACCTGCAGGGACATAGGTATTTGCTTGTGATATTTATTTATTATCCTCTCGTGCTTTATATTCAGTACCATGATACTTTCTGCTTATTTCATAGACTCATATAATTCTTAGAGTCTAATCGGACAATATGCTAATGACTGCACCATGACCCATAATTGTTCATTCTTGTTTTTTTTTGATTCTTTTGGATTGCGATACAGTTTAGATTAGACATGATACCCATGACTTGACAGCTTATAACGTACTCAAGTCGGGCTGGAGTCCGCTCGATACATAGCTGGCTTGCTCACGAGCTGCGTCCGAAAAATGGGTGTGGGTCGTGACACTTGTTACCATTGTGTTCAATGCATATATTTTGAAATATCCGCTGCTGCTTCAATTATTTGCAATATGTTCCGCTACGTATTGTCAACCTTGTCTATCTTGTCTTGCTTCAGGTCTTGGGCTTGTGCAAGCGCGACTTAGGCTTGCACGACATCATGCCTTAGCGAGGACGATCGGTCTCAAAGAGTCCGAAGCGAGGACGAAAGGACTCTGCGGGATCGGGGCGTGACACTGGAAGATGCTATGCTTTTTTCCTTTGATCTACTCATACGTACCAAAGTAGTCTTCAATTGCATTTTACATAGATGGTTAGCTTACCCTTTATTCTATTTATTTATTTAGTCCATGTTATGGTATTGTTCCTTTCGTATCTTGTTATGTCCCTCTGAAGGCCTAGTAATCTCTCTAGGTATTTGATGGACTTTAGGCGTATAGTTGTTGTGATGTGATCTTAAAGGAGTCAAGTATTGATGGTAGTGTTACTTTATATCTTCTCCGTGCCTTTTACCTTCTTTTACACTTTATATTTTTGCCACGAATTCTAAGTTATGGTCTAGTTTTGCAAGCTTACACTACCAAAATATGACATATTAGTGACGAAATTAGCGACGCCAACAAAAAACGTCGCCAATATTTTGCATATTAGCGATGTCTTAGAAATTCATCGCTATACGACGGAATTAGCGACGCTTAGCGAAATATATTAAATATGTCGCCATATATTAAAAATTGGCGACGGTTAGCAACGTCTCATCTATACGTCGCTAGCAATTTACTTAGGGCACGCTATGTTCTTTTTTTCCCCCACTCGAAATTTTTCCCCCCATTCGAAATTTTCTCCCCCCTCCTCGAGCTCCTCCAGCGACTCCCCCCCCCCGGCGACCCCAACCCCTCCCCCCCCGTCGAGCTCCTCCTCCTCTTCCTCGGTAAACCCTAACCTAACTCCTCCTCCTTCTCCTCCTCTCCCACGGACACACACACACGGACACACACACACACACATAGAGACACACACACACGGACACACGGACACACACACAGACAGACACACACACACATGGACACACTGTGTCATATTGTGGTGGACACGAGACACTATATTGGAGACGTATACATAGCCTAGATCCTTTACCAACCATTTATTTTCCATTTTAACATATTTTTATATATCAATTTCTAAATACCCTATGTTGACTGATACCTTATTAATTTATTGTATTTTCTAGTTTTGAAAACCCAGTTATGACAACCAATTTAACCTAGTTTAATGCTTTAATTTACATATTTAAAACCCTAGTATAGTGTATCTATATGTGTGCTGACTGAGTTTCAAGTTTGGGGTGATTTGGTTAGAGTTTGGGTTCTCGATTTGGGTTTGAGGTGAATGGGTCTGAAATATGTTATAGGAGTATGTAATGTTGTGTGAAATGAACTGATTTCCTTTCCTTTCCTATTTGACTGAACACAGTAAATCCCCTCACTGTCCAGATTGGACAGACCCATAGTTTATATCACTCACTCACTCACTCCTGCCTAGGTATACACACACATATAGCCTTATACAAGCATGTTATCCTCCCTCATATACACATACATGTGACTGTCACATGTAACAGTCAACACACTCACCCCATTCATATGTGCATGTACACACACCACCCACTCTCTACTTCTCTCTCTATATATAAGTTTGATAGATGGTATTGTATACATATATACATAACTATATCATGTAACTCATATGTGATATAGGCATATAGCCTATGTTAGAGTGTCTAAATATATGAATGCATGAAAGTTGCCTTGTCTTTTAATATAGGCATATAGTATATGCATGCCTCTATATATATATATATTGTATATAAAATATATATATATATATATATATATATATATATATATATATATATATATATATATATTGTATATATATATTGTATATATATATCTATATAGATATTACTTGTGTGTATGAGATAGCTTGAGTTGACTTTGGTCATTATTGGTATTTGAATTAAAGGTTAGGCTTGTATAGCCTTGAATGGTGTGTGCTAGCTAGTATGGGCTACTTAGGGCCTAGAATGGTTGCATTGACTAGTTTGACCATAGTTGACCTAGTTTGACTACTAGAGTTGACCAAGAGTTGACTTTGGCCTAGTTTGACCAAGGAGTCCAAGATATTGACTTAGTCAACTCAACTTCACCCAGTTTGACTAATTACTGCGCTGAACATGTGTGTCCATCTTTGCAGAATTATTTCCAAATGGATATGAATTACTACTTGCGGAATCATTCATGGATGTACAATCATCGTCCTGATGAAATGTGTGGTGTGCGGGATTAATACATAGCGGGAGTAGAGCAGTTCCTGCAGTATTCTAAGGCGTTCCCTCAGTACATGGACGACACCAAAAGTAAGTGTTCGTGTGTGAAATGTCATAACGTAAAATATTATCCAGAAGTGGAAGTGACATATCATTTGTACTCGAAGGGTTTCACGCCTAATTACTATCAGTGGACCGCACACGGAGAACTTGTGTCTTTAGCATCAGAGCCGGAGCCTTACGTTGAGCCGTATATGCATGCGGGACCTAATTTTGTTTTAGATAATCATGCATACGCCGACGGATGCGTGAACATGGTTTTCGACGCTGCGGGGCCTAGTTTCGTTCATGATGCAGCTGAGGAGGCACCGAATGTTGATGCTGCACAGTTCATGGAGTTGCTGGAGAGTGCAAGGACTCTATTGTATCCTGGTTGTGAGGATCATTCACCTTTGGTGGTGGTTATAAGACTGTTCAGTATTAAGTCTGATTTTAACATGTCGTAAGAATGCTACAACCGAGTGTTGGAGTTGATTATAGAGATCTTGTCGGTGGGTGCTAAGTTACCTAAAAACTTTTATCGGTCTAAGAGGATGGTGAGATCGCTCTGGATGGGATACGAGAAAATCGATTCTTGTCGCAATGGGTGCATGCTGTACTACAAAGACGACAAGGACGCAGATGTATGCAGATTTTGTGGTACTGGTCGCTATAAGACAACTAGTACAGGATGTTCTACTGGTGCAAGAAGACCGACCTATTCAATGCACTACTTGCCTTTAACGCCGCGGTTGCAAAGATTATTTATGGTGAAAGAGACGGCCGAAAATATGAGTTGGCACATGCGAGAACAGATTGAAGGAGTGTTGGATCACCCATCTGATGGAGAAGCGTGGAAGCACTTTGATCGAGTGTATCCTGATTTTGCTTCATATCCGCGTAATGTCAGGTTGGGGCTATCTTCTGAAGGTTTTAATCCTTTTGGTCTTTCGGGATCCCAGTATTCGTGCTGGCCTGTGATTGTCACTCCGTAAAACCTACCGCCTTGGATGTGCATGAAGACTCAGTACATGTTTCTAACCGTTATAATTCTTGGTCTGAACAATCCCAAGAGGAACATTGATGTGTACTTACAGCCTTTGACAGATGAGTTGAATCAGTTATGGGAAGTAGGCGCTAACACGTACGATGTTTCTAGGAAGCAGAATTTTTAGATAAAGGCAACCCTTATGTGGACCATCAATGACTTTTTGGCCTATGGAATTTTATCTGGATGGAGCACTCATGGCCGTCTCTCATGTCCGTATTGCGTGGACCGTACTAAGGCTTTCCGCTTGAAACACGGAGGAAAACCGTGCTTCTTTGATTGTCATCGGCAATTTCTTCTAAAAGATCATCCGTTCAGAAGGAACATGAATGCATTCCGTGCCGGCATTGTAGAGAAGGGTGATCCACTGCCAAGGTGGTGCGGAGCCACGATATGAGAGGACGTTAGAGATTTCTAAGTGCTATCGAAGATCCTACAACTGGGTACAAGTGCGATGGATTTGGTAGAGATCATAACTGGACAAAGAGGAGCATATTCTGGGATCTGCCATATTGGAGTACCAATCTGATCAGACATGATCTTGATGTCATGCATATTGAGAAGAATGTGTTTGATAACATAATTAATACTGTGATGGACGTAAAGGAAAAAATAAAAGACAATCCCAAGGCCAGGTTGGACTTAGAAAAAAATACAAACGCCCTGCGTTGCATTTGATAGAGGAGAATGGAAAACAGTTCCTACCGAAGTCAATTTTCTCACTGGACAAGGAGGATAAAGCGAGACTTTGTCGGTGGATCCAGGGCCTAAAATTTTTAGACGCGGTGGATCCCGCGTCCCGCATTCCTTCCACGTCCAGCATTCCTCCTGCCGACGGCTCCATGGGGAGAGCCGACACCGAGCATATGGAAGACGACGATCAGACTGATCCTGCCCAGGCAGGTGGTGAGAGCGACCCTCCATGCGCTCCCCCAGACGAGACGCGTATGGAGATTTGGACAGACGGGCCTACGAAGTAAGTTAATTAGTTAATATATATTTCTCAAATGATTATATGTACATATATATTCATGAAATTTATTATTGTATAATCGGCCTCCTGCAGTACAGAGACATGTGGGATTATTTTTGAGACAGAACTATGGTGGGCCTTGGATTAACTACTCAGATGCTCCCGCAGATAGGAAGGCCTTTTGGTTGGCATACTTCAAGGTAAAAAATTTGTTTATTTTTAAATTTTAATAATCATTTGTGTAGTTATATAACTTTTCTATTTTACTTCTTGTAGAGGACCTATTTCTATCCACCACACCGGGCGGCGAAGATCGAGGCCCAATTTTCTGCCATTGCAGGCAAGCTCATCCGTGATGCGATCCATGACCAGAAGTCTCGTGATCGCTCCAGAAAGCCGATCCATGGTTGGATCACGCCTGAGCAGTGGACTGCAATGAAGGTTAGATTCGGTGAGGCCAGGTACCAGAAGCGGTTTGACAAGGCCAAGGTGGCGCGGTCGAGCGCCAGTAAGTGGTGTTGTGGCTCCATTCCGATGACGGAGCATTTTCTTCATCTGGTATATTTCCTATGACGGGCATCATTTTATATATAATTGAATAGAATATTTAATACTAATAATAGATAATATATTTTAACAGGTAAAAAAGGGTGAGGATCCCAACATGGTGACCGTCTTCCTGGTCACCCATCGGAGGGCTGGAGAGTTAATTGACGAGAGGACGACGCAGGCATATGTACGTTCTATTCTTTATATCAATTTACTATAATTTAGAAAACAGGAAAATAGATATCAATATAGACTTTAGCAAACACTTAGACGTTAGCAAACATTGTTTTAGGCCGAGTTTCTTCGGCTACAAGAGGAGGCGGCTGCTGCTGCTAGTGTGCCAGCAGAGGGAGGGGCTGGTACTTCCTTCCAGCCACCTACAGCTCCATCGCAGGACGAACTCTGGATAACCGCCGTTGCTGGTCTTCAGAAGGGTACGTACTACGCTACGGGATCGTACAACGCCTATTTGGCTTCAGAGTCATCCCTGGCCCCATCTGTCAGTGTGCAGTCTCCAGCTTCGCAGGCGTCATCACGAGCTCAGGATATTGGTCGTCAGATCGATGAGCTGTGTCGCGAGTTGCAGCAGCAGATTTTTGATCACCACCGCAGAGCGACGATCCGACGAACCGATGATCACCGGATGATTTGATACGGTCGAGCGCAGTATACAGGAGCTGATGAGTCTGCAGCAGGCTATAGCTGCCAGCTTGCACACACTTACCGAGTCTACACAGCGCACAGAGCATAGACAGGTCGAGTTGGAGGGATCGCAGAGTACCATGTTTGCCTCACTCACTCAGGTACAAACTTCGATTGAGGAGAGTACTCAGAGGATGGTGAGAACTCTTACTGCGCATGGTGAGCGATTGCAAGAGCTGGAGAAGATACGTCCTCCCGGTTCATTGACGGCACCGACTCCAGACATTGTACTGCCTCATACAGCCCCTACGGTGCAGCTCACACAGGAGCAGTATGAGTACATGCTATCTCAGATGCGCGGCAGGGGTCCTCAATGATCCAGTAGATTTTTTTATCATCTTTGTAAGTATTGGCCCTATGGGCCCATTGACCGTTCTGTACACTGATTTTCATTCTTATTTGTCCTACATTGTGGACATGTATGTTTGTTAGATATTTACTTTGTGATATTTACTTTGTTGGTATTTTCATTGAGTACATGTATGATATTTACTTGGACATGTATGTTTGTGATATCTGCGACGGGGATGACAAATATACCTACGCTGGGTTATAAGCGATGATCTGATATACAAAGGAGGTGCTGCCCAATTTTTTTAAAAATATGTTTGGTATTTTTGTGATGATGTGTGTCTGTGTAAACACAGACACACAACAAAACAAAAATACCAAACATATTTTTTTTAAATTTTTTTATAATATCTACGACGTATAGCGACGTTCTGCGACGTATAGCGACATATCCAGACGTCGCTAATTAGCGACGTCACGTCGCTATCCGTCGCAATCCGTCGCTCAATAGCTGACGTGGCAGAGAGTTGACGTCGCTAATTTGGTCGTCGTACGTCGCTAAACTGCTGACGTGACAGGCCTGCCATATCATCACATAAAAAGAAATAACATCGCTACGTAGTCGCACTACGTCACTAATTTGGCGACGTTCAAATTCATCGCCCTTCGTCGCTAAATTTGCGACGACCCAGCGACATTGGGGTTGACGTCGCAAACAGTGACGGAGGGCGACGAATTTGTCATCTACGACTAGCTTTTTTGCGACCTTTATTTTTCGTCGCTAAAGTTGTCGCTAATTATGTTTAGCGACGTATTTTCCTTAATTAGCGACGTATTTAGACGTCGCTAATTTGCCTTATTTTAGTAGTGTTACTCTTTTCTCTAGCTCAATCAAACTAGTATACTTTTGGCGATCGACTCTATTGCACTTGTTCATTCTTGATATTTGTACATTACTGTGGATTAATATATAATTTAGTTACATATGTTTGGTATACTTGACAGTGTATATAGTACATCTGGAGTAATTCTATTAAATTAAAAACTTATTCTAGATCGTATTAGCAAGCATGTTCTTGTCTTAAATTCCTACGTATTTTGGAACTGGGACGTGACATATTTTTGTGGTGGCCAATGCAGGTTAAGAAAATATTATTTTGGTTACGTTATTGTACTGAACAAGCCTACAATAAGATAGTGTATTGAGTCTCAATCCACAGTTACTTGAAAATTCTTTTGATTTTATCTATCGTCTTTGGAACTCGAATCAAAGTCGACCATCTTTTTTGACCACTTTGTCTTGGACTCTTGCATTTCTCCTATTCCGAATGATGAACACTCGTGCTGGATGAATCATTTGTGTTATATTTTATCATATGATAGAAGGTAGTTGATAGTATAATTTTTAAGGGATTAGTTATTTAAGGTAATAAGGGTTTGGACAGCCGTCTCTATTAGATGAACCGAGCAGATCGGATTGGCAATATAGAATTTATTTAGGTGACTCAACCCTAACGGGAGACTTTAGGATCAAAGGACTATAACCATTCCACTATTTACCTATGTTCGATAGAGATAGGATTAGAGTACCTATGTTAGATAGAGAGGGATTGGAGGTATAACAAGTTTAATTAGGTTTAGTCAACAAGGTATGACATATTTCTTACTCATAGAGATTGTAGTGATCTAAGAGAATATATATATATATATTAAAATTTTAGGGCAAGTTACAGTTCTCTAGTTAGAATATGACCACCCACATGAAAGGCTATAGTTGGTAGGGCTCAAGAGTCTCATTGCGAATAGAATGATTCGATTAGCATTGTACTTAAGATGGATATGAATCATTATAGAAATTTATGGTTACATCAAGTTTAGGAATTTTTTTCCTTGGATGATATAGAAATCATGATATTGTACATATGCTATGAACTGAACTTACCATGGAAGTAGCCTAAAGGATCTTCACTAGAGAGGTTACTACCGAATGATAATGTCAGAATGGAATGTGATGACTTGATGTACCATAGCACCAATCTAAGGATATTGGATGTAGAGTGAATAGGCCTGTGTTAGACTAGATGGACATCTATATAAGATGAGGTTAGCCTTGGAATGACCTATTAACAACCATGACAAGAAGATTGATAACTAGATAAGTTGTTTGCCATGGTATGTCATGCCCCAGTCCTAAAATACGTAGGACTAGGATACGTCAATATGCCAGCTATGTATTTAATCAGACTCTATCAAATATGTATAAGTGTATAAATCAGAACATGTGTCCATGTAATAATGATATTATCCATAACACTAACTATACTATGAACTAGGAAAGTAAATAACTAAGGAAGAACATAATATATGACATCAACTGACGATATTAGAAGATTTTGAAGACATAGCTCTCATTATGCCTGTATCAGATTTCAGTAATAACCTGGAGAGATCACCAAGTCCTCAGAAGGGACATAGCAAGATACATAATATACATGCCGAATGTAACAGTAAATAACATGCAAGAAAAAACAGAAACAACTACTAGAACAAGAATGAAGATCACATGGAAAAAATTCTATAGATAATGACATGTCATAAGGAAAGTAATACTAAGTATGGCTATACACAAATCGAATAACCATAGTCTTGCGTGTGCTCCCAGTCCTATAGAAAGTAGTCATGCATGGTGCTTCCAATCTATAGTAAGTCCCTATCGTAGCCCTTAGGGGGTCTCCCGAGTCGAGAGTGGTCAAGTAGCCAATCATAGTATTGGTCGAGGGTCAAGTCAAGTAACAAGAAACACATGATCAAGTCAAGTTGCTCAAGTAACAAACATTATCGAAGTCACGTGTAGAAATATGTAAAAATAACTAATGATAAAAGCAAGTGATAACAGGTACAAGACATGAAAATAAATTATGGCAAGGCTGTAGGTACATAATAGAAAATAAGACATGAACAAGCAAGAATAATAGGAAACATGCATGTAAATAAACTGTACAAAGTTGGCAAGGTATACTTTTCTGGGGTTTGTCCAATCTGTGTTGATTCTACGAAGACCAAAAGTCATATCCAAACCTCGGCATGAACTATAGTTGCTACAGTCCTCAATCTACCAGAGCCTAAGACAGACCAAAAATCACATACCACACATACATCTAATGAAGTTCTTATTATAGTTTATTTATGAAAAATAGTTTCCTTCGTACAATCGATATATATTAAGAAACTTATTTTGATTATTATAATACACCGATAACACTTCTAAATAAAATAGATATAACATAAGTTCGCAGATAATTTTAGAAACCAATTAAAGGTTTGTTTTGAAAACAGTTTTATTTGAAAAATTAATACCTTTGATAATACTTATATATCCCAAAATAAATATTTTAACTTACTAGATTTTAGGCTGAAACTTATATATAAAACTAATTATGTACGTAAATATAACCTTATTGTCACGTCCCAGAACCAGAATACTGGAGAGCGGGGGCGTACATAGCCAGCTACGTATAATGAAATGGAATCCACCTCGCTATACGGTCACGGCTCTCTAGATATGAGGGTTTACTACAAGCCAACGGTCTCTTAAGGTCAAGCCTATTGTCTCAATCTCAAGCAAGTAATATAGTTACAAGATGTTAGATCACCAAATATACAATAAAAGACGTCCCAAATATTACATATTCAGTTGATCATGAAGCTAGTCATACAAAATGTGAGGACTAGCAAGAGTTAAGTCATACATGATCAACCCTAGGATTTGTTAATCATGTTTACAGCCCGTAGGCAGACAGTAAGTAAATGTGCATCGAGCTAACAGGTGCTCGTCGGCTAAATGCCTCAAAAGAATAATTTACAATGGAGTGAGTGAAACAAAATGGAAAACCCACTCGTAGCCCGGGTTCCTTCTAGTCGCCACCATTGGGCTGGAAGTTCGGTAGATCCTCGGGTGCTGCTCCGAAATCTGGCCACACAAAACCACCTGGGTCAAACCCCAGAAAGAGCAAGTGCCACAAAGGAGGCCACGAAATAAGAACAAAAACCAGCACATCAGAACATAAGAAAATAGAAGAAAAGTACAAGTAATAAAGAGTGCAATAGGACAATAAACGACTAGGGATGTGGAACCATTCCGGGAGCCAGGTTATAACCCGTAAACCAAACAAGGACCGGGGTTGTAACCCTTCGCCTGAATAGCACTTGTCTCTATCCATCTATTGTTAAAGATAAGTAAAACAATCATGTACAGGAGTACCAGGTACAGGGACTTAGACGAGACTTAGACAAGGCTGGACACCATCCATTCACAAGCGGCCAAGCAAATACTACGGCTTACTACTTAACTAACTAGGGTTATCACAAGCCTAATTACTAACAAGATGCAAATAAGAATTTTCCAGTCCCAAGCCCTGCAGACTATCCAGTTATCCTTCCGCGGGTTGAGAGTATGGTTGGGTACATCGCCTTGGAGACGATATACCCTTAGGTGACTTAGAGGGTGCAACACATGACAGTGTGCTGGAAATGTGCCCTACTCGTCGGCAGGCTACAAGTCCATTTAAAGCGCCCAGATAACGAGATCGCCTGTGACTGGAAATTCTCCATGAACTATAGTTTGATCTAGTCATTAGCCTAATCCATATTCAGTGTGAATCCCTGACCGTGGTAACCAGGGAGTCACGTCCTAGACATGATACAAGACAAGACAAGTGGATTGCACAAAGTAACAAGAATGAACACCCACGGAGTCAGAGTTGGTTATACGAGTCAAGTAGCTATCGCAACAGCATCAAGTCAAGTCAAGTTACAAGTTACAAGTCAGGAGTGCGCCGCCACGGGCCACTATCAAGTTATCCAGTTGCAAAGATTAATCATGGATCACAGGTTACAAGTTAAGAGTGCACCCCATCGGGTCACTATCAAGAAGATCAGAATAGCACTAGGATCATAAATCACAAATTCACAAAAACCGTACTAGTCATAAGCAAAATACCGAAAACCGTGCCAGTTCGTGTTGAGTCGAGACAGTCGTGTTGTGTGGAACAAGATCTCAAAACTCCAATCCTCAAAAGAGAAGCCAAGTTCAGGGAAATTAAACCAAACCATCATGGGCAAGTGGGTTGCGCTGGGGATCAGATTGCGCTGGAGGAATGGACTGCGCAGGGGATGAACTGCGCTAAGGGAATGGAGTGCGCTGGGGATGAACTGCGCTAAGGGAATGGAGTGCGCTAGGGTCGGCTTGCGCTGGTTCGGGGTGCGCTGGGAGCGAGCTGCACAGGGGATAAGTCATGCTAGGATTGAGCTCCGCTGGAGCCGAGCCGAGCTGAAAGCGAGCTGCGCAGCAGTCAAGCGTGCTGGGGTCAGCTTGTGCAGCGGTCAAGTGCGCTAGGAGAATGGAAGGCGCTGGAGCTAAGGAGCGCCAGCGCTGGTCAGCTCAGCGCAATGCGCTGGCCGAGGAGTTGCACAGTTCGGCCACGCGCTAAAGAGCGCTGGCCAGGATCATCTTCTCCGTCTGGCCGAGAGGAAAACCCCAAGAACACCAAATTTCAAATCTTCATTACCTTGCCAAAACAAAACCAAATTTGAATTTTCAAAGTTTTAACTTGTGTAAAATTGAATTCTCTTCCACATGGAAGCCTCAAAACAAAGAAAAATCTAAGTTTAATAGATCAAAACCAAGAAAATCCGAAAATTATTAAAACTTAGATCTAGAAAAATGGAAGCTCCAAATCACAAAATGCCAAGTTCTAATGTTGTTCACCATGGCCTAATCTAGCTAATGGACAAATAAAATAGGGTGCTTATTTGGTGGCAAGGTGCACTTGCCTATGGTGTTGGTGTTGTGTGGAGAAAGGAAGAAGAAGATGAAAAAATTAATGGAAGTTATAAGGAGAGAGAAAGTTAGGTGGGGTTTTAATGAGGGATGGTGTGTTGTTTGAGGGTGGAGATTAACTAGGATGGTCCAATGTAAACCAAACCAAACCAAATCCTTCTCCACAAAATAAACCATACCATGTCCAAAAACCCATTTTACGAGAAAACCAAAATCTGCAAGTTAAGCCAAAACACAATTACAGGCCAGAATCTGAGAAAATAAAATACAGGTCCGAAATACATATACGCCTAATCAAAATACATATTCCAAAATAAGGGCATTACAACTCTACCCACCTTAAAAGAATTCTGTCCTCGAAATTTAAATCAAGATGCTTAGAGATGTAAGAGCCAGCTATACTATCCACAATAAGCTACACTAAGCAAACAATCAAACAATCATGCATGCAAGCAAGGAAGGGAAAGCATAAGGCATAAGGAAGACATTATACCTTACGAGTCAAACAAGTCAGGATATCGCGATCGGATGTCATCCTCACGCTCCCACGTTGACTCACCTAGAGAGTGATGACCCCAAGCAACACGGACTAAGCTAATAGTCTTGTTCTTGAGTATCTTCTCTCTCCGGTCCAATATAGATACGGGCCTTTCCTCATACGAAAGGTTGGTACCAACAACCAGTTCCGAATGGTCCAGGATATGGCTCGGGTCCGGGATGTACCGTCGTAATTGGGACACATGGAATACATCATGTACCTCTCTTAGCGACGGCGGAAGAGTGAGACGATAGGATACATCTCCTACTTGCTCCAGGATATCGAACGACCCTATATGTGCCCCGCTCCGCACGGCGCATTACGCTGAAGCGTTGACTCAACGAGTCGCGTTGACCGAATGAAATATATCAATACAAATCGATACGAGAGTTAAGTTGTCCCGAGTAACGCATCGAACTAAGTCGATGCGAAGAGTTGCCTTGTCCCGAAAGAATGCATCGTGTGAATCGATACGAAGCACCGCGTTGCCCCGAAGGATGAGTGCGTTGAATCGACTCGAAGATTCTAAGAAATCAAATCGACCAAGACGCAAGTCCGAATTGATGCAAGTATTGATTTTAGTTGGTTTCGTGTGCAGGTTATACTTTGACGCGAAAATATTAGAGGTCGATCTTTTGTAATATTTAGTAAGGGGTCCGCGAAATCAAATCATCGCCTTGCGATGGGCTGAGACTTGGGCACGCTAAGGAAAATCGGATGTATGATTCAATGAAGCACGAAGTGCTCGAATGGCTAAGTCAGGAGAGTGGCCGTGCAACGAAGTTAAGAAATCGAGCCGTACCGGCTCGGCGAAACGACAAAGACGTATCGACTCAAGGTGGGAGGATTAACTTCTTTTTACTCCTTCATGCGATAAGTCAAATATATCATTGTATGCTAAGTTAACCTATCGACGCCACGGGCGCGGTTCGATCGGAAGATAAATCATAGTGTGAGTCGAACACTAAGTTAGAACAATTGAAATGAAACGTGCATCATATGCACGAGTCGCTATGGAATATTGGATATCGCAAAGGCGAGCGCCTCGGTGCGCAAGCCGTAAGAACATGGGATAACTGTACTCGGTGAGTGCCTTAGTGCACGAACCATACCGTGCCTTTGCGCACGAGTTAGAACGGCTAGAACATTAAAAGATAATAGGCGAGCGCCCTAGCGCGCAAGCCCCGAACATTGAATGCTAAGTTATAGAACATGGGGATACGGTCAAAACGTGCCTACGTGCACGGGATAACAAAAGATGGCTTCGTTGCGAGAAGATACAGTTGTGGCATGAATGTGGCAAAACTGTCGGATATGACATAGTGCCTCGAAAGGTGTTCGAGACCTTCGGGTCGTTCGGTTGACGAGCATTGAGTTGAGGCACGATGCTACTGAAACATTGAAACGAAGTATGAAATGTAAGAACACAGAAAGTTAACGAAAGAGACGCGAGATGATAAAGTCTGAGTCTCGCACTCACGACTATGTTTGGTTGTTTGAATTTGATTGCTTGAATGATAAGGGCGTTGCATGGTCGAATGGAATGGACGAGAGATAAAATATGATATCTCCCGTGCACGGGTGTTTCCTCCAAACGGTTAAATGTCGGATGCGCCCCGGAACCGCTTGGCCTAGGAGGGAATCGAATAATCTTTGTAGGCGCACATCCTTAAATAAGATAGAAAAAGCCGCAAATGATGGTATGCAGCGGGAATATTTCGGTTGTCGGGATGTGACCCAACCTGTGATACGCCGGGTAGCCCGACCAAATATTGAGAAAAGAAGGAGAGAAAAAAAAGGAACTCCTTTAGTCCATTCCGGCGCGGATACGCCAACGGCCCTCATATAGTTAAGGAATGATGGGTTGAATGTATAGGCGCATATGCGTCCCGTATAGAGATCCTGCTTAGAGATGCACATATAACATGACAGGGAAGGAATGCGGCGTATTCACCTTACGTCGGTGCAAGGGCGAGTGCGTCGACTTGGTAAGAAGTCGCGCCACGAATCAAACACGAGATTGCTTGTTTGCTTGCCTATTCAATTCGATAACATGCTGCTATGCTAACATGCTTTACGTTTCTAAATATGCCATGAAATTGACCCTAAGGAGAACATAGCAAGATCATAAGCTAAGTTACATGATTCAACATAAATATTAAAATGTTGGTTTGGAAAGATGATCTTTGCTTCTGTACATGCGAGGACGAACGTACTGATCCCCCACCAGCTTCATGCAGGGTACAGGGAATGGATTGCTCGCGGCAAAGTGTTACTTGAATGCGTTAAGGCTTGGAATGCCGAAGCACATTGAAGCGTGCGATCGTATTGGCGCTCGGAGTATGCAACTGGATTGATGCGGCCAAGATATAGAAGGCATGATGTATGGAACGGTGAAATCCTTTGTGGGCAAGAGAGCACCTGAGTGTTGTAGCCAATCTGGCATATATTGTTAGGCTATCGAAAGCCATTGTAATCTCAGTTTCGAATATCAATAAAGAGAATTGTTTTGTATACTCTGTTTTCCTTTCGTTGTTAATATCGAATCAAAAGATAACCATTTGAGAACGTGTCATCTTGCCTTGCACGAGCACAACTCCAGGCTCGTGTGGCAGCATGTCCCCTGCAAAGACGATGATTCGGGTGATTCGGGGTTGGGGCGTGACAAATTGGTATCAGAGCTCTAGGCTCAATTTCCTCTGGACGCTCGCTTCATTACAATTCTAAAAGTTGCCCACCACCACTTGATACCACTCTTGACTCTACTCGATGCCGCACTGGATGTTCCATACAATAAGTCTAATACAAATTGTGAAATTTTGTCGCATGTGTTTTGGAAATTTCATGATGTTTGCTAAGAAATTCGTGAAGGGTATATTGCATTGAATGCAACGAGTCGTAAAAATGTTAGTTGCTGCAAGCGCAACAAATTGTGAAATACGATTTGGAGTGTTGTTGTTACAACATAACATGTTGAAAGAGAAATAAAACGATGCACGAAGTGCAACGAGTTAATGGTGAATATGCGTTAAAATGAAAGTGAGAAGTGATAAGCCAATACCGAATGTGTTAAACGGATTGAGCATTGACTTGGAAAGTCGAGAGTAAATTATTGCACGAGGTGCGGTAATGTCAAAAATAATTGTTGCACGATGTGCAACGCGTGTTGGAAGTAAAATTACTGCACGTGGTGCAACGTATATCGAATTAATCGTTGTACTGAGTGCAAAGGAGATTGGAAACAAATCGCTGTACCAAGTGAAATGAAATATCAAAAATAAATCGTAGCACGATGTGCAACGCGTATCGGAAGTAAAATTGTTGCACGGGGTGCAACGTATATCAAGATAAATTGATACACGAGATGCAATGTAAGGAAAGAATTGAAATCGTAAATCGATAGAACGAATCGTTCGGTTGCACACCAAACTTATGTTGGCAAACGAGAACATTGACCGAGTTGTGTCGAATTTTGATAGAATCAAAGTTACGGTTGTGATCAAGCACGATCACTGCAGAAATCGTGAGTCGGAAGAGATCGTTGGTCTATACTAAGTATAGTGCGAGGGAAATGACTTGAGTTACGAGTGGTATATGCTATACCACGTAGGCGATGAATGACTCGATTCCGAGTGGTATATGGTAAATCACTTGTGCGATGAATTGTATCGACGCGTTGTGAGAATTGCGGAAGATTTGTCCGCAACGGACGGGAGAGTACCGAGACTCGATTGGAAATTTGTACGACAGTATGTTGATGCAAGTGTTCTTCGAAAATCGGTTGGGACAGTAAGGCGAGACTCGTATCAATGAATGATACGTCGGACGAAAATGATAAGTCGGTCGGACAACCGAGACTAGCGGAACGATTATGCCTTGACGCAATAATCGGATCGACGGAAAAGGAAAACTCGAGCTTACAAATGAGTCGCACGACTTGCGATGTCGATAGAAATGTTGGGCGAGACGAATCGTATCGCACGACTTAAGATTTCGATAGAATTATTGGACGATACGAATTGAAATCGAATCGCACGATGTGCGACTTCGGTAAAGAGTTGGTTGACGTGAGTAATCGTGCCTAAGAATTAGTTGGTTACGTTACGGTGAAACTCATTTGAGTACGAGTAGAAAACATACGAAACTTAGCGGGCGTGATCGTATAACTCGAGGGTTCAATGTTGGATAATCGGTAACTCGGTTATGCGATCAAGGCATAGCGGAATGCAACGAATCGAGAGACGATTTGAGACATACAAAAATGTTTGTAGAGAGCTTGGAAGTATGTAATGCAAGTTGTCGACGTTGAAACAGATTCGAAGTCGACCCACTTGCTATCGAAATTGATATGAACTATCAAGATCGATACGCAAGGAAACGTAAGCACGATGTGAGAATACAAAATAGAGTGCGCCTTGCGCTATCAAAACGTTGTAAGTAACGATACGAGAATGAACGAACTTGGTTGATCGTAAATTTTGTGATTGATCAGGGCGGGACTATAAGTCATCGATGATTGATCGATGCGTATAGCATCTCATGTGTCGACTGCGAAATAAGATAGACTCGAACTCGATATGAATAGATGTTTCGTAAATTGTGAAATCATCGACGGTAATGCATGACTTAACTCGGAGGATAGTTGCGCATCAGTTGCGCTGATAGAAATGGTTTGTCCGAAATTGGGTAGTCGCATAGAATCGTCGGAACGTGATTTGGCTCTGAAATAAGATATAGCATGGTTCGTATTAAACTGTCCTTCGGTGATGATCCACAATTATCGAGCGTAGCTTCGGGGCAGCTGACCCTAGAAGATTTGACCGCCAAATCAAATTGAGTGTTATAGACCGTAAGATGACCCATGCGATATCGCATTATGAGATTGCATCGATAACAAATATAACACGGTGCATGTTGACGATAAGTCTAGGTGATCGAGAATTGTTGGGACAGTTTTCGAATGAGAATGATATAGTTAGATTTTGAGTATTCGTCGAATGAATGCTTGAATGGTTATGATGGTCGACGATCAAACTAGAAATTCACCAACGAACTTGGTGATTCGGATAAGTGATTGCGAGAATCGTGCTATGCACGAGAGAGAACGATAAGGGAATGACCTATGAGTCATGTCGTTAGATTCAGATTCACCTCACAATTAAGCTTGCATGAATCGAAACTTACATTCGATTTGCGAGATGGATAAGTTGGGAATTTGGCTAGTGAATTCCTACTCGTTAGGAAATCGAACGTAAGGTGCATCGTGAAGACCTTCGTGTCAAGGTGATCGTTGCCTTGAGTACCATCGCCTTGATGTAAACTTTTGTGTCGGATAGATTGTGGTCTTTGTGCAATGTCAATTTAAAGTTGCGCCGGGAGAAGTTAAGTACGGTGCTAGGTAAGTCGCCTAGCGGGCGTAGTCCCGAATATTGATAAAGAAATCGTATCGAGATAAGTTGCATAGACAGACTTCAAAAATAGTTGGTTGGCAATTTCAAACGCAAGGCGTTGCGAAGGATCGTTACGATCGGATGTGCGACGGCTTGATACGACGCATAGAGTTAGTAGTCCATATGAAACATATGAAATGAGAAAGGCGATTTTGAATCGCGTCGCGTGCAGTGACTTTATTGAATGAATCACGTATGCATCGAATATTTGTATGCAATGAAATTACGAGAACAAGTGCTAAGGATAAGTCAAAATCAAGAGTACGAGATGGCAAGCATAGGATTGAAATTTACCTGTCAGCTTTGTTCCAATTTGCTACCACTAGAATTGGTCAAAATACATATATCTTCGGGACGCCTTGAATATAGGTACGGATCCAAATCGAGTTGTATACAAATTCAAATCGAGATGCAGGAAAGACTTAAAATGTTAATGAAAAGCTTACGAGATAGTGTGAAACTGAACAATGTTGGTGGGACGAGATCGTAAAATGATCTATAAAATACTTAGACGAAGTGTTGGTTTTGGTTCGAGGACGAACCTTGTTTTAAGTGGTATATTCTATAATGCATTGCTCCGCATGGCGCATTACGCTGAAGCGTTGACTCAACGAGTCGCGTTGATCGAATAAAATGTATCGATACAAATCGATACGAGAGTTAAGTTGTCCCGAGTAACGTATCGAACTAAGTCGATACGAAGAGTTGCCTTGTCACGAAAGAATGCATCGTGTGAATCGATACGAAGCACCGCGTTGCCCCGAAGGATGAGTGCGTTAAATCGACTCGAAGATTCTAAGAAATCGAATCGACCAAGGCGCAAGTCCGAATCGATGCAAGTATTGATTTTAGTTGGTTTCGTGTGCATGTTATACTTTGACACGAAAATATTAGAGGTCGATCTTTTGCAATATTTAGTAAGGGGTCCGCGAAATCAAATCATCGCCTTGCGATGGGCTGAGACTTGGACACGCTAAGACAAATTAGACGTATGATTCAATGAAGCATGAAGTGCTCGAATGGCTAAGTCAGGAGAGTGGCCGTGCAACGAAGTTAAGAAATTGAGCCGCACCGGCTCGACGAAACGACAAAGGCGTATCGACTCAAGGTGGGAGGATTGACTTCTTTTTACTCCTTCATGCGATAAGTCAAATATATCATTGTATGCTAAGTTAACCTATCGACGCCATGGGCGTGGTTCGATCGGAAGATAAATCATAGTGTGAGTCGAACACTAAGTTAGAATAATTGAAATGAAATGTGTATCATATGCATGAGTCGCTATGGAATATTGAATATCGCAAAGGCGAGCGCCTCGGTGCGTAAGCCGTAAGAACATGGGATAACTGTACTCGACGAGTGCCTTAGTGCACGAACCATACCGTGCCTTTGCGCATGAGTTAGAACGGCTAGAACATTGAAAGACAATAGGCGAGCGCCCTAGCGTGCAAGCCCCGAACATTGAATGCTAAGTTATAGAACATGGGGATACGGTCGAAACGTGCCTACGTGCATGGGATAACAAAAGTTGGCTTCGTTGCGAGAAGATACAGTTGTGGCATAAATGTGGCAGAACTGTCGGATATGACAGTGCCTCGAACGGTGTTCGAGACCTTCGGGTCGTTCGGTTGACGAGCATTGAGTTGAGGTACGATGCCATTGAATCATTGAAACAAAGTATGAATTGTAAGAACACAGAAAGTTAACGAAAGAGACGCGAGATGATAAAGTCTGAGTCTCTCACTCACGACTATGTTAGGTTGTTTGAATTTGATTGCTTGAATGATAAGGGCGTTGCATGGTCGAATGGAATGGACGAGAGATAAAATGTGATATCTCTCGTGCACGGGTGTTTCCTCCAAACGGTTAAATGCCGGATACGCCCCGAAACCGCTTGGCCTATGAGGGAATCGAATAATCTTTGTAGGCGCACATCCTTAAACAAGATGGGAAAAGCCACAAATGATGGTATGCAGTGGGAACATTTTGGTTGTTGGGATGTGACCCAACCCGTGAAACGCCGGGCAGCCCGACCAAATATTGAGAAAAGAATGAGAGAAAAGAAATAAACTCCTTTAGTCCATTCCGGCGCGGATACGTCAACGGCCCTCATATATTTAAGGAACGATGGGTTGAAAGTGTAGGCGCGTATGCGTCCCGCATAGAGATTCTGCTTAGAGATGCACATATAACATGACAGGGAAGGAATGCGGCCTATTCACCTTACGTCGGTGCAAGGACGAGTGCGTCGACTTGGTAAGAAGTCGTGCCACGAATTAAATACGAGATTGCTTATTTGCTTGCCTATTCAATTCGATAACATGCTGCTATGCTAACATGCTTTACGTTTCCAAATATGCCATAAAATTGACCCTAAGGAGAACATAGAAAGATCATAAGCTAAGTTGCATGATTCAACATAAATATTAAAATGTCGAATTGGAAAGATCATCTTTGCTTCAGTACATGCGAGGACGAACGTACTGATCCCCCACCAGCTTCATGCAGGGTGCAGAGAATGGATTGCTCGTGGTAAAGCATTGCTTGAATGCGTTAAGGCTTGGAATGCCGAAGTGCATTGAAGCGTACGATCGTATTGGCGCTCGGACTATGCAACTGGATTGATACGGCCGAGATATAGAAGGCATGATGTATGGAACGATAAAATCCTTTGTGGGTAAGAGAGAACCTGAGTGTTGTAGCCAATCTGGCATATATTGTTAGGCTATCGAAAGCCATTGTAATCTCAGTTTTGAATATCAATAAAGAGAATTGTTTCGTATACTCTGTTTTTCTTTCAGTATTAATATCGAATCAAAAGATAACCATTTAAGAACTTGTCATCTTTCCTTGCACGAGCGCAACTCCAGGCTCGTGCGGTATCATGCCCCTGCGAGGACGATAATTCGGGTGATTCCGGGTCGGGGCGTGATACTATATACCTACGACTAAGCTTTCCCTGTACGCCAAAGCGAATGACGCCACGGTTAGGCGAGATCCTAAGGAATACATGGTCGCCGATAGCAAACTCTAAGGGACGTCGATGAGCATCGGCCCAATGGCGCTGGCAATCTTGGGCCACTCGAAGACGATCTCTGATATTTCTGACCACTTCAACTGTCTGGGCAATCATCTCTGGACCAAGCATCTGCCTTTCTACGATGTCGTCCCATGCTAGCGGGGATCTGCACTTCCTGCCATACAATGCCTCGAACGGAGCCATCTGAATACTGGCCTGGAAACTATTATTGTCCGAAAATTCTACCAGGTGCAGGTGATCCTCCCATGAACCACCGAAGTCAAGGGTACAAGATCTCAACATATCCTTAAGAGTCTGGATTGTGCGTTCCGACTGGCCATCTGTCTGCGGGTGATAAGCTGAGCTAAACTGAAGGTGAGTTCCCAAACTCTCTTATAGGCTACGCCAAAAGTGTGATGTGAATCTTGAATCTCTGTCCGAGGTGATACTGACCGGCACCCCATGAAGCCTGACAATCTGCCTGAGGTACATTTCTGCTAGCTGAGCTGTCGATTGACCAACTCTGAATGGAAGAAAGTGAGCTACCTTCGTGAGTCTGTCAACTATAACCTAAATAGTATCTCGACCAGCCAGGGATCTAGGCAATCCAGTCACAAAATCTATGGTCACATGCTCCCACTTCCATTCTGGAATCGGCAAGGGCTGAAGAAGTCCAGCGGGCCTCTGATGTTCAGCTTTAACTTGCTGGCAAACCAAACACCGAGAGACGAACCAGGCTATCTCCCTCTTCATGCCATTCTACCAGAAATGCTGACGAGTATCTCTATACATCTTCGTGCCACCGAAATGAATAGAATACTGTGAACTGTGAGCTTCTGCCATGACCTCCTGTCTGATATCTCCACTGGGTACACAAAGATGAGTGCCGTGTCAAAGTGTACCATCTTCATGAATGCACAACTCTGGCCTTTTTCCTGCCCCACACTCTGCTCTGAGTCGCTGAATCTTGGAATCTGTAGACTGCGCCATCCGGATCCTCTCAACTATGCTGGACTGAACCTGTAGACTGGCCATCAATGCCACATTTGTAGGAAGAACCACTTCAATTCCTATCTTCTGAAGATCTGTCGATAACTCTGGTTGCGCTGTCAGGAAATAAACTCTGGCTCTCCGGCTCAACGTATCTGCTACAACGTTGGCCTTCCCTGGGTAATACTGCAAATCCACATCATAGTCCACCAATAGCTCGAGCCATCTTCTCTGCCGCATGTTAAGGTCCTTCTGGATGAAAATATACTTCAGGCTCTTGTGGTCGGTGAAGATCTCCACCCTATCTCCGTACAAGTAGTGCCGCCAAAGCTTAAGCGCAAACACTATTGTCGCCAATTCTAAGTCGTGGGTCGGGTAATTTCTCTTATGATCACGAAGTTGTCGTAACGCATAAGCTATTACCTTCCCATGCTGCATCAAGACACACCCCAATCCTCTGCCTGAAGCGTCGTAATAAACTGAGAATCCTCCGGTCCCATCTGTAAGCGTGAAAATGGGAGCCGTTATCAAACCTCGCTTCAACTTCTCAAATGATTCCTAGCACTCTGCTGTCCAAGCAAACTGCACATCCTTGCGGGTCAACTGGGTTATCGGCGCCGAAATCCTGGCAAAATTTGAAATAAATCACCGGTAGTAGCCGGCCAATCCAAGGAAGCTACGAACCTCTGCCACTGAACTAAGTACTGGCCATGACTCGATAGCCATAATCTTCTGGGGATCTACTTCCACTCCTCCTCGGGTAATGATGTGACCCAAGTACGAAATGCGATCGAACCAGAACTCGTATTTACTGAACTTGGCGTACAACTGGTGCTCCCTAAGCGTCTGAAGGACGATTCTGAGATGCTGCTCATGCTCTGCTACGCTCTTACTGTAGACCAGGATGTCATCTAGGAATACGATCATGAACTGATCTAAGTAAGGCATGAAAATGCGATTCACGAGGTCCATGAATACGGCTGGCGCATTAGTTACTCCGAATGGCATAACAAGAAACTTCCAATGCCCATATCTTGATCTGAATGCTGTCTTCGGGATGTCCTGCTCTCTGACTCTGATCTGGTGGTATCCTGATCACATGTCTATCTTCGAGAACACTGAAGCCCCTTTGAGTTGATCAAACAAGTCGTCTATCCTCGGGAGAGGGTATCTGTTCTTGATTGTCACTGAGTTCAAGGTACGATAATCTACGCATAACCTGGATGTACTATCCTTCTTTTTTATAAGAAGCATCGGGGCTCCCCAAGGCGATCCACTTGCACGAATGAATCCCTTGGTCCTGAGTTCTTCAATCATCTTGTACAAAATCTCCAACTCTGAAGGCGTCATCCTGTTGACTCGCTCTGATACTGGTGCTGTCCTGGGGATCAAGTCAATAGTGAACTCGATCTCCCTCTCTGGCAGCATCCCTGGAAGTTCCTCTGGGAAGACATCTGGAAACTCTTCAACTATCTGGGACAACTGTACTGCTGCTACTGCCATCCACAATACTGGAGAAGATGGCTCCACTGCGCCTCTGAAAAATGAAAAATCTGGCTCGCTTGGAATAATAAAGACAACCATGCCAACATGGCAGTCTATCCTAGCATACTGGTTCTTCAACCAATCCATGCTTAAGACTACATCAGAGTCTGCCATAGGGAACTCTATAAATCTAGCGGGGAACTCTCTACCGCTAACTACGATCCGACACGAGGAAAACACTCGATCTACTCCCACAAGACCATTACCAGTAAGTATATTGAGCCTCACTGATAATGACTCGGGCTCCAATCCTATCTGTGTCATGAATCGTGCAGACATGAATGAATGCGATGCACCAGAATCAAATAATACCGAAGCTGGAGAGGAGTTGACGAGAATAATACCTGCCACTACCTCACCTGGTGCAACTTCTTCTTCCATAGTCATCATCATTGCCTGACCTTGTCCTCTGGCTGCGGGTCCCCTCTGCTGGAAACCTATCTTCCTGCTCTGTACTTGGGCTTGGGTATACTGCTGCTGGTTCTGCTGCTGAAATGCTTAGGCCTGAGGCAACAATGGCCTCGAGTACTGCTGCTACTACATAGGTGCTGGTCCCCTAACCGATGGACTGTTTAGGTTGGAAGAGGACGAACTACCCCTATTCGGGCAAGCTCCTATCTTGTGATCTGTCGCTCCACAAGCCAGGCACAATCCCTGCGCCCTGCGACAATCTACTACTACGTGCCCTGGCTTCCCGTAATGAGAACATCCCATCGCGGAAGTCTACTTCTGCTTCTGCTGCTGCGAGTACGTCGGGATTGAATGCTGAACCGACGTTACTGAGGCCGCCCGCCTCGGAGTTCCAATGGTCAAACCCCTTACTACCGGGACTGGAGCTGATGATTGGTGCATCTGATTGTGGGACCAATTTCTACCTCCGATCCTATCCACGATCCTCTGGGAGGTGTACTCGTGCCTCCTAGCTGCCCTCAATACTGCATCGAACGTCTGGTGCTCGAACTGCTCGACTGCCGACAAGATCTCCAAATGCAGCCCCTGCTGGAACCACTAGGCCCTATCAAACTCGGTTGCCACCAAGGTAGGGGCAAATCTACTGAGTCTAAAAAACTCAGATGCATAACCGTCGACCGTTCTACCTCCTTGCTTCAAGTGGGTAAATCTCGTCTGTAGGTCGTACAATACTTCGTCTGGAATCTTTCTCTAAACACCGCCCAAGTAACTGGCGTCGCTAATCCCATAGCCTGCACCGCCCACCAACTGCGAGCTAAGTCTAGCAACTGCAGGCGTACCACCGCTACCTTCTTATTCTCAGGTGTCCTAGCTGCTTCCAGAACCACCTCGGTATCCTGAAGCCAAGAGTCCGCGGCAATCGCATCCTCGCTGCCGTCGAAGAAGGGAGGGTTCAAGCGCTTGAAGCTGTTGGCCGCACTGTTACCCTGATGACCTCCTCTGGTCAAAGTTTCTGCCACCGCCTGGTGCAAGGCATCTCCGCAACGATCCTGAGAAGTTATCAAGGATCTGATGAGACCTACCAAGGTGCCATCATCAGGCTCTGCAGGCTGGACGGGCTGAATTGGTGGCTCTCCTCCAGTAGGCATGACTCTGGAGGCCACTCCGGAATGCTGGGCTTGATCTCTTGGTTACTGGTCCACGGGAGGTGCTCCGCTTTGCTGATCGGCAGGTCCAGGAACACTATCGCTGAAGAAGACGACATAGGAAACAATAAGGAAGGACCAGGACAGATCAATGATACAAGCATGTGATCAGGTCAAGATTCTCAGGGATTTAAAGATACGAGCAGAGATCAAGGGTGAATACTGATTAAGACATCTATTAGGTAAACCCTCACATTCTTGAATAACAAGACCTTCATGGGCCACCACATAAACCATGTCACGCCCCAGAACTAGAATACTGGAGAGCGGGGGCGTACAAAGCCAGCTACATATAATGAAATGGAATCCACCTCGCTATACGGTCACGACTGTCTAGATATGAGGGTTTACTACAAGCCAACGGTCTCATAAGGTCAAGCCTATTGTCTCAATCTCAAGCAAGTAATATAGTTACAAGATGTTAGATCACCAAATATACAATAAAAGGCGTCCCAAATATTACATATTTAGTTGATCATGAAGCTAGTCATACAAAATACGAGGACTAGCAAGAGTTAAGTCATACATGATCAACCCTAGGATTTGTTAATCATGTTTACAGCCCGTAGGC
Organism: Iris pallida; assembly: GCA_029216955.1. Lineage (NCBI taxonomy): Eukaryota > Viridiplantae > Streptophyta > Magnoliopsida > Asparagales > Iridaceae > Iris > Iris pallida. The sequence continues at coordinate 6,408,319 of JANAVB010017400.1, forward strand.
AGACAGTAAGTAAATGTGCATCGAGCTAACAGGTGCTCGTCGGCTAAACGCCTCAAAAGAATAATTTACAATGGAGTGAGTGAAACAAAATGGAAAACCCACTCGTAGCCCGGGTTCCTTCTAGTCGCCACCATTGGACTGGAAATTCGGTAGATCCTCGGGTGCTGCTCCGAAATCTGGCCACACAAAACCAGCTGGATCAAACCCCAGAAAGAGCAAGTGGCACAAAGGAGGCCACGAAATAAGAACAAAAACCAGCACATCAGAACATAAGGAAATAGAAGAAAAGTACAAGTAATAAAGAGTGCAACAGGACAATAAACGACTAGGGACGTAGAACCATTCCGGGAGCCAGGTTACAACCCGTAAACCAAACAAGGACCGGGGTTGTAATCCTTCGCCTGAATAGCACTTGTCTCTATCCATCTATTGTTAAAGATAAGTAAAACAATCATGTACAGGAGTACCAGGTACAGGAACTTAGACGAGACTTAGACAAGGCTGGACACCATCCATTCACAAGCGGCCAAGCAAATACTACGGCTTACTACTTAACTAACTAGGGTTATCACAAGCCTAATTACTAACAAGAAGCAAATAAGAATTTCCCAGTCCCAAGCCCTGCAGACTATCCAGTTATCCTTCCGCGGGTTGAGAGTATGGTTGGGTACATCGCCCTGGAGACGACATACCCTTAGATGACTTAGAGGGTGCAACACATGACAGTGTGCTAGAAATGTGCCCTACTCGTCGGTAGGCTACAAGTCCATTTAAAGCGCCCAGATAACGAGATCGCCTGTGACTGAAAATTCTCCATGAACTATAGTTTGATCTAGTCATTAGCCTAATCCATATTTAGTGTGAATCCTTGACCGTGGTAACCAGGGAGTCACGTCCTAGACATGATGCAAGACAAGACAAGTGGATTACACAAAGCAACAAGAATGAATACCCACAGAGTCAGAGTTGGTTATACGAGTCAAGTAGCTATCGCAACAGCATCAAGTCAAGTCAAGTTACAAGTTACAAGTCAGGAGTGCGCCGCCACGGGCCACTATCAAGTTATCCAGTTGCAAAGATTAATCATGGATCACAGGTTACAAGTCAAGAGCGCACCCCATCGGGTCACTATCAAGAAGATCAGAATAGCACTAGGATCATAAATCACAAATTCACGAAAACCGTACTAGTCATAAGCAAAACACCGAAAATTGTGCCAGTTCGTGTTGAGTCGAGACAGTCGTGTTGTGTGGAACAAGATCTCAAAACTCCAATCCACAAAAGAGAAGCCAAGTCCAAGGAAATAAAACCAAACCATCATGGGCAAGTGGGTTGCGCTGGGGATCAGATTGCGCTGGGGGAATGGACTGCGCAGGGGATGAACTGCGTTAAGGGAATGGAGTGTGCAGGGGATGAACTGCGCTAAGGGAATGGAGTGCGCTAGGGTCGGCTTGCGCTGGGTCGGGGTGCGCTGGGAGCGAGCTGCGCAGGGGATGAGCCGCGCTAGGATTGAGCTGCGCTAGAGCCGAGCTGAAAGCGAGCTGCGCAGCAGTCAAGCGCGCTGGGGTCGTCTTGCGCAGCGGTCAAGTACGCTAGGGGAATAGAAGGCGCTGGAGCTAAGGAGGGCCAGCACTGGTCAGCTCAGCGCAATGTGCTGGCCGAGGAGTTGCGCAGTTCGACCATGCGCTAAAGAGCGTTGGTCGAGGATCATCTTCTCCGTCTGGCCGAGAGGAAAACCCCAAGAACACCAAATTTTAAATCTTCATAACTTTGCCAAAACAAAAGCAAATTTGGATTTTCAAAGTTCTAACTTGTGTAAAATTGAATTCTCTTCCACATGGAAGCCTCAAAACAAAGAAAAATCTAAGTTTAATAGATCAAAACCAAGAAAATTCGAAAATTGTTAAAACTTAGATCTAGAAAAATGGAAGCTCCAAATCACAAAATGCCAAGTTCTAATATTGTTCACCATGGCCTAATCTAGCTAATGGACAAATAAAATAGGGTGCTTATTTGGTGGCAAGGTGCACTTGCCTATGGTGTTGGTGTTGTGTGGAGGAAGGAAGAAGAAGATGAAGAAATTAATGGAAGTTATGAGGAGAGAGAAAGTTAGGTGGGGTTTTAATGAGGGATGGTGTGTTGTTTGAGGATGGAGATTTACTAGGGTGGTCCAATGTAAACCAAACCAAACCAAATCCTTCTCCACAAAATAAACCATGCCATGTCCAAAAATCCATTTTACGAGAAAACCAAAATCCGCAAGTTAAGCCAAAACACAATTACAGGCCAGAATCTGAGAAAATAAAATACAGGTCCGAAATACATATACGCCTAATCAAAATACGTATTCCAAAATATGGGCATTACACTTATAGATATACAAGGCATATGTACAGAATATCATTTATAAATATTTATCTTTACAAATATTTCTATAATATTTAATTAACTACTTTAAGTATTTAACCAAGAACATATAATATGGCTAAATTATCTCAATTATTATACTAACCATAAATAATCATGTCCAAATATTTCATGGAACCATTAAATTCATACACAACAACACACTTGTTTTCATGAGATATCAGGACCTAGTTTTACGGTCTTCGACTTCTAAAATTCTCGGTTAAGTCCCTACTTCAAGAACATGCATATAAATCATATAATATTATAAAAATAATAATTTAAATATAATTTATATGGAATTAACCTGTGTATTTCAGATCTAGAATTTTAAGAAAAAATCAATGCAAGTTGAATTCTGTGTTAGCTAGTCTACCCGAAACTTGACCGGAACATCACCAAACTTCTAATATGACTTAAATAATTGAAATAATATTTTAAAAATAGTCAATATTAATTGTTTTATCAGAAATAAACTTGGATTCAATAGCCCAATTAACCATCAAGTTTTGGCTATTCTATGTCAGTAACTTACCATAAAAGCTAGTATTTTGCCCCCTATTTTTTCGATCAGATCTAAGATAATAAAATCATGAAAAATGGTCCAAAAATTTTTTTATAGTAACAAACCTACATTAGATTCAGTTTTTAAAAATTCTAACAATTTTCTAAAGTTCCTTTTAAATGGTGCTCAAACTTAGCTCTACTGTAATCCGATTTCTCAATAATCCAACATGCAACTTCCAGAGATAAAAATATAGGATAAAAGAGATCAAAATATAATGTATATGATATTAAACTCAGATTTTTACAGACTTAATAACATAAAATTTGAGATGAAAAGGATGGAAACTTTATCGAAATACTTTGCTAGAGGGTTGTGGGTGCTCCTCCTTATCCAAGATTCAAACTTTCTTGTTTTGCTTGCTTGCTAACCTCTTCTTAATGGATTTGAAGGTGTTGGAAATAGTTCTTGAATGTTGGATAGTAAAGGTATGATTTTTTGGAGGTTTAATGGAGTTTTGGTAGAGAGATGTGTTAAATGAGAGAGTTTGAGTGTGAGGAGATGATTGGAAGGTTTTGTGGAGCGAAAGGATGATGAAGGAGAGGGGAGAGGGCAGTTATTTTTGAAACTAATTGGGATAGTGCGGCTCTTCGGTAGTAAATGATATTTTTTGGTGTTAGGGCTAGAATTTTATGAAGTTATTATATATATAGGCATATATGGGCCTATAGCCTTGGGAAAGTGGGTTTATGTGCTTGGAACATGGGTTTATAGGGTCTATAGGTGGTTGGCCAAGAGGGCTATTTTGCTATGGTTGGCCAAGCATGATGTTGTCCACATGGGTCGAATTTAGGTATTGTAGGGTATTGCTTGCTTAGTTAGATACAAAGGTGGTTAGCTAAGGTTAAGGATTTATGTAGGTAGTTCTATATATAGAACCCACTATATTTATATAAATATCAATCTAATATATATATATATATATATATATATATATATATATATATATATATATATATATATATATAGGTGCATCTTGGATACATTCCAAGCCTAATTGGGATTTGGTTTGACTTCGGGTCAAATTAGACTAATGCCAACTAGGATTACATACATAGATATTTCCTATAAATAGAAACATCTATAAATAGAAACATGTTAATTTCAATAAAAAGATATATATAAAATATAAATCTACATGGAGGTATTTGGATGCACTACATGTCTACATGGGTTTGTGTTTGGTTTGGGTCAAGTTTGAGCTAGTTTCGCATAACCGGGTCTCCTAAAAAGTCAAAAGTCTTTATAATTAATGAATTAAGCAAAAAAAAGGTTTAAGCCACAACTTGACTTTTTACCATAGAAGGAACATAAATATGGCTGGTTTATCCCTACCATGGCTAATATACTAGTCATGGCCCACGACTACACTAACCATGCCACAGCTCATAGTCAACATGCATCCCCGAACTTAACCATGCCTAAGGCTACATATAATAATACATATTTGTTTTAAAATACATACAAATCCAAAAATCACTATTTAAGCCAAATAAATAATTAAAATAATTAAAAAAAACCTAGAGTTTTTTTAATCATCTAGGTCCACATATGAGAAGGGTAGCATCTGTACCTATTATGTGCCGATACGTTGGCATCGCGTATATGAACTCCAGCTAATTAAGGCAAGTGCTTATACTAGTTACTTTCATTTTATGATAGTTTCTCCATTACATGTTATAGATATGCATCTCTCGATTTCTGACACGCTTGTGACACTAGATTCCCTACCAAAAAAGATAAATTAGCGATTCTTTTTGCGACGTCATTTGCGGGCGTTGCTAAATTATGATTTTAGCAACACAAAAAAGGTCATACACTACAAAAAATACCATGTAATAACACTTAACAAGAGGCTATTACAACGGTTCATATATAAACGTTATAGAATTTCAGCAACACCACATAATATGACAGTTTTGAAAAAAAAAATTGGCCTATTATAAGCCTATTATAAAGATTTATAGCACTGAACGTTATATATTGTTCACACGTATATGACATTGTTACACGCAGTCGTTATAAAAAGTGGTAAAAAAAATAGAATCCCGCTGAAACTCCCCGCTCAAACCCGACTCCTGAAGCAAAAGCCTCTTTTCTTACTTTTCTCTCTCTCTCTCACATTTTCCTTCTCATCTCCAAGAGCTCTCTCCTTCCTCTTGCTCTCCTCATATGCTCTTTTCCTCCTACCACCGCATCTCCCCTCTCATCTGCCTTTTCCTCATCTCCCCCGCTCAATCTTTTCTTGAGATAATAGAATCGCAAACCCTAACCCTCCACACATACTAACCCAAATTTGCGCCAAACCCTAACCCTAAACTCCTCCCCACCTTCCGAAAGTCTAGATTAACCCCCAATCTCGTGGGCTGGCTCCTGCAAGCAGATGAGCTTCGCGTACTTGGCCATGAGGTCGTCGTGGATGCCGATTTTGGAGACGAAGCCATGGTGGATGACGGCGACGGCGTCGGTCTTGCGTATGGTGGAGAGACCAACGATGCCTCTGATGACGAAGAGGATGTCACGGAGGATGACACGTCGACCGCCATTACAGGCGGAAGTAAAGTAAGCCGACTTCCAATTCCTCTCTCCCCTTCATTTCTCTTTCTCATTGCTCACCCGGAGCTACTGGCTCCCCTCGATTGTGAAACCCTAGAATTTGTGGAGATATTATGGAGCATAGATCTTCAATCCAGTGTCTACTAGAATTTTAGGGCAGTGGCGGACATGTATATGACGATGCTGCTCCGCGACATAGCTCAGATTAGTAGCCTCATAGCACTGCAAGTATATTATGCTTTATACATGTTCCTACAGTATAACAAGATTGAAAAATAGATAGATACGATTACACTATTTGTAATCTATTTATTTAATAGAAATATGACATGACCCATTGTGCCAAAATTGACATATTTGTCGGTTGAATCACTTAAGTTATCATAAATCTACAGAATTTGTAAGGATCGTGTGGTGGTAGAGGTCACCAACATCCTCTCTAGTGTATTGTTGTGGAAGTACTTGCTCAACATCAGGCCCGGAGCATGGATCCTCATGTCGCTGTTGGGTTCTCATGTTGTAGTTGGGTTCGTCGTAGATGTATCCAGGGCGATGGAGTTGTACTCTCTTGATAACATTCACCAGAATTATAAACCTAGTAATTGTTTAATTTCTATACATACATAACCATAGGGAAGATCAACATTGACATTACATTTTGAGTGACGATACTCGAGATTTGTGTGCTTGTACTGCTCTGCTATTAGTTGCTCACATGGGAATTTTTTTAATTCATGTTGCTCTATACTCTTGAAAGCAATTTGACTCTTGCTTGCTTGCTTGTACTGCTGACATAATCTTATGAGATCAAATTTTTGCTTTCCATGTTGTACGAACATGAATATGACACTAGAAAATACGGACTCCATGAACGGACACAATAGGGAATTTGTTTTTTCCCAGTGTATTTTTTTGGAGTAACTATGTTGTGTCTGATACATATGTAGCACATGGTGCGACTCGAATAAAACACCCATTTTTGGAGTGTCTATACTTGCAAGATTGCTTCCATGCTAATAGGTTTGGCATCTAGAAGTTTTACAAAGCAGTTTTTTTTTTTGGTTTTTCAATAGGAAACAATTGGTATTGACCTAAGTATTTTACTTGAGAAAGGTTCAGAGCAATACAAAATAATCTTGATTAGGTTTTAATTATTTCTGAAATTGGGGAACATCCATATGGAGAGCATCCTTCCAGAACATTGTTTGTTCGAAATATCAATAGTAAGGTTGAAGACTCATAACTGCAAACTCTCTTCAAGGTAAACTATTTGTGCTATGGCTTGTTTGAGATTGCTTCATCTGCCTGTTGTATAATATAGAATACTGCTGGCTTCTGCTTTTATAATGATTCTCCATCTTCAAAAAAATATTCTCTATTTTGTTTATTTCTTCATTACTGTTTTAACTTTTGGTTTGATATTCATGTTACAGGGGTAACATTTCTCCTAATTTTAGATTTTTTTTGTTTGTCAATATTTTAAGTTTCTTATTGGTATTGATTGTGCTTATAGCTTCTGATTTCCATGGGTGGGATTTCCTTTTGCGAGCTCAATCACACTCTTTAAAGGTACATATCTTCGTAACCAAATAACTGGTTAATGTTTATTACACATGTCATTGAGATGTGATGACTATTACACATGACATGTGCCTTTGTTCTTTAAATACACTGACTACTGATGTAAAGTTCTCTCTGGCGATTTCATATCCAAAACCTTTCATTTTCATGAAATTTTGATGTTTGGATCATCATAAAAATATTTTATGTCAATATCATATCCATAATATCCTTTTTTAAGTTAGCATAATATGGTTTCTAAGACTAGTTTATATCTGCAACACTCTCATAACTTCAACATAAGGAGACACTAATATTACTTCACTCAAGATGTCTTTGGTATCAGTGTGTGCTAAGATATTGTTTCTACTTTTTTGTAGCACTATGGCGATATCCTTACTCTTTATACTGCATGCAAACACAGGGGCTTTGTGATGATATCCGGGCTGCTCGAACTGCTATGGATGCATTAGAAAACCTTCCTCTCAGAATGCCTTCGGTGCTTCTAGTCACTTCTCTCACTTGGGTATATTGCTCATCAAATACAAATGCTCTCTCTACAGAACCAATAAGTACTGCTTGACTTGAGTTTGATATCTTTTAGCTCTTCTATGATCCTTCTTTCCTTCTTGGTGTCCTGATATCCATTTATCCTCTATAACACTGAGGGCCATGAAGTCTACCATGGGGACCCAAAGGGAACTCCAGCTCAGATTAGTGCCTATGATAGAGGTGTCAGAGAGGGGCATTTGATTTGCTATTGAATTCGGTAAGAATTGTAGTGGACAGCTCTCGTCAAATGCCATATGAGTTTCTGACTAAAACTGTGTGGTCTAAACTTTGTTCCTGTAATCACTAAATTTTTCTTGGTATTGGCGCTTTTATGACTGAACCATTGTGCGAAAAACTTACTGCAAGGATAGTTTGGGTATCGAGCAACTTCATGGTGTTCTTGTTCTTGGATAGTATGGTAATGGTAAGCTTCTGGTCTGGTTTCATCAACAATGGAAGGATTGGAGCTCACGGTAGCGTGAGGGCTGTTGCTTTGGTTTTGTTCACAGTTCTTGATTTCCTCCAGCGGTCAAAACTCCTACTCAGATACTATCTTTCTTGCCTTTGTTACTTGTTATCTAAAGCATTAATGGTTAAAGTAGTTTAGTATAAACTGTTCATAGTCCCTTCAGCTAATAAGTATTTCTAACGTAATTCTTCGATCTCTAATTTTTAAATTGTGAACTTTATGCTTTTAGTTTTTTTATGCTAATACATACAAATTAAATAAATTATATCATTTCTCTTTTGCTTGTAGATCTTGTTTAGTGTTCCCTTCTTGCATATGTGGCACAATTAGCTATCAATCAAGGGGAGGGTGGCGAAGGTTTGTCAATAATATATTTTTCTTTTATTTGCCTTTTTACTTAATGACTTATGCATTGCCTTCATGACAATCACAGTAATCTTTTTTGGTCTATGTGTCGCATTTTGAACATTTCAATTGTGCTTCCCCAGGTCTGTTTCCTAATATTTTTAACATATGCACAATTCTAATTGATGGAATAGTATCTTAACTATAATAACAATGATAGCTTATCAAACTTACAAATTTGTAGCCATGCGAAGTATATATTCAAGCAAGGTTATTACTTTAATACAATTGTGAGCTCAAATCTTACCTTGTCTTTTGAATACCTTCACAACTGATTGAAGCTCAAATTATTTGTTTTTCTCATAGTTATTATTTGAATGAGTAATTAGGATTAGTTTGCTAAGAATGCTTATGAAAGCCGTTTTGCCTTTCAAAGAAAAAGAGCACTACAGAAATGTGTTAAGTAAAAGGGCATGTGTTTAGTAAACGATGCATAAATATGTATTTGATAAAAACTGTTTCTACTTGGTTTTCTGGAAAGCTAAATTTCACGAGTTACCTAAGCAAGGATGTTTTCAATAGCTGTTTGTAACGCCCCAGTCCCAAAATTTAAGGACTAAGTACGTAAGCATGCCAGCTGTATACATACGAAGTATACGGAACCCTCGTATGTATACATAAGCTGTGAAATGTAGAAAGCCATGAAACTAATCTCATCCACAAATAAATATATCATAAAATCAACTTATAAATGTCATTTGTACAAAAACATTGGACGGAGACAAATCTACTACCAACTAAAGAGAGAAAAAATACATAGCAGTGATGGATGAGTCGAGCGAAGCGAAAGACGATCCAAGAGCTAGCATCGCGAAGTTAGACTGTAAACTATGGCCTTGGCTAAAGTACCTGCGAAATCACAAAACGTATCTGGAGAAATCACCAGGTCCTCAGAGGGACGTAACAAGATACAGGAATACTACAACAAATAGGGCCTACAATAGCAGTTTTTCTATAGCGTTCAAGTGTCCCCGCTATAGAATGTTATCAACAATAGCGTTCTTTCTGCACTGCTATAAAAATATCTATCAATAGCGTTACCTGAATGTTGTAGAATCTATAACATTCATCTATTACTTTGTTTGTATGTCAAAGAAGATCTCATGTTCGAATCATAGGAAAAACAGCATAGGTTTTTATTTTACATGATAAAAAATAGATTATAGCATATTTGGCGTGAAAGCATACAAATTTTCAAAACTCGCGTCCAACATTTACATAATCCATAGCCTAAGCTCCCCTAATATTCCTTCTTTCACGCATAACTATCGGCCCTAAATTTTTTCTCATAATACTATAATAATAGAGGCTTTAGGCCACAAAATATGGAACGACCAAAAAAATACAGTCGCCCAAACCTTTAGCCACTACAAAAAATTGCATGTTTAGCAACATGTTTTAGCGACCCTAAATTACGTCTCCAAAAGCTATAGTGAAATGTTTTTTGCTTGTCGCCCAAATATTTGCCCTAAATTTTAAAACCCCTCTATTGTTCCAACCTAGCTGTTAGCTCTCATTTCCCTCTTTCATATTCCTTCAACTTCTCCTCTATCTTTAGTTTTGGAACAAAAACCTAAAAATCACAATTAGTCAGAGCTCGAAGGAAAATGATGCTATGGGTGGTGGGAAGAAGGCTGACCTATCTCTCATGGAGGTCGGCTTCGACATCCTCTTCTTTCCTCCTCTCGAACAATCCTCCGATGATCCATGGATGCCTCGTTCCTCCTCCTCAGGTATGGACTCGAACCCCATCCCTAGATCTCCGTAATGCATGGCTCTCGATTAGGGGCTCCTCTGATCCACAAATGGTTAGATTGAGAGAAGGTTTATGAATTCATCTATTTTTTTGGTTTAAGAGAAGGTTTCTGAATTCATCTATTTTCTGATGATGTCTCTCTATTTCTGAATTTGGTACACAAACGTACCAAACACCATATGTTTCACCAAAGAAAACCTGGATGCAGCTTGACATTTTTTTTATTTTTTCAAACACTATAGTCATCTTGAAGCTCTACATGGTGATATAATTATGGAACATTACGTGTTTGACGAAATGCCACTTTGAATTGATTGACCAGTGTTTACAGGTAACTTGAGGTTGTTTTCATTTTTTTGGTTTTGAAGGGAAATGGGACTCAAAACTCTTCCCTTCTCAAACATGTTACTTATTTTCTTTTGGGAAGCTCACTTTAGGTTGTGCTACCTTTTCCAAACAAGCATATCTATATTAGTGAATCAGTTTAGAATTTTGAGAGAGACTTTCTTCTGTAGAAAATCCTCGATATGAAGTCTTTTAGCAGTTGACAATACCTTTAGGGCCTTTCCTTTCTACACCAGCAAAAAATATACAATATCCTGTTGAAACTACAACTGAAGGGAATCAAACATAGAGCATGTAGTGTAGGAAGAAAAGAGAGATCATAATATTGAGATATGCATTATACATCTTAAAAGTTGTTGGTATTATGAGTCATAAACAATTTTATCTTTCTATATACTAGTAAAAGGTTCACCCTCCCCTTCTAAATTCATCTTTTGAGGGATTACAAAGGTCCCTATATGTACTTAATTTAACTTTTAGGTTGCCTGTTGTGAAGAATTAGTTTCAAATTAAAATTTGAACATGTTTAGAGGACATAGAAGCAGATATACTCTCATAACTGCAATAAGTGGTAAATGCTATCTTCATGAATAGGTAGGCTACTATTCCCTTGAATCTTACTTGATATGTTTCATGCCAAGACTAAATGAAAAGGTAGACTGCTCTTTTTTTTGAAGATTCAAGATACTGCTATCTTTATGAATAGATAGACACATCGACACAACTAAGAAAGTATCATAAATCTTCCATTTTGTGATTACACTTTTGTTCAATTTCCAATACACCTTGTTGAAGCTCATTCAAACAACTTTTTGCTAATGCATCATTAAATATATTTATTTAAACAAGCTATATCTTGTGTTTTCTTTGTCTATAATAGTTTAGTAATGTAGGCTTTAATATAATTGTTTTGAATTCTAACAACAAAGCATCCTTCAACCAATCTTTAATTCAATAATAGTAAAGTATTATTAGGAAAAGCGAGAATATTGTACTTCAAATGTACCCCCCACCCCCCCCCCCCCCCCCCCCCCCCCCCCCCTCCCTTGGCTGGCATGTAGAAAGAGAGAATTGCATCCCTCAATATCTACACTAAGTTTTCATGTCTTTTCTCGTTTCCTTTTGTTGCATTCTGTATATAGTGGGTTATGATTTTGTGGCTCTCTCTCCTTAGTGGATGCTAGAGTTGGCTTTACTGTGGTAACTGATAACAGTGGCAAGTATCCTACTGGAGGAAGTTCCTAGTGCTCTATTTTTGGACGTGAGTGCCATGATAGAGTTGTTATCTTCAAAGGCTGCGTAATAACTCATCCTTTCTATTTCAATCTTATCTATTGAAATCAATAAAATTTTCTGTGTTCTTGCCTGTGCATGAATCGAGTTACCAAACCTTAAGCTTTTATGCAGGCCTCATAGTTTACCTCCATGTTTCTAATTGCATCAATGATGTGTTTGTTTTCTACAGCTTCCTACAGTGCTCGAGTATGATGCAATTGCTTAATACTATGGCCTCGAGAAGGGAAAGGTTTTGAAGATTTGTTATGAAGGAGAAATTACCGACACTCACGCTACTTATCGGTGCATCATGTGATAATACCTCATATTGTAATGGTACTGTACTATCCTATGAAGTTGCTATATAATTTCTGGTTAACTTTACCTATAGTCATGGTCGTTTGTGAGCTACTTATTAATACATTGTTATCCACTAATCGGTGAATCTAATGGCCTTCCTGAAGCTGAATGTCACTTGTGACTGTGACACCAGTTAATAATTCTGCAGCCAAAGGAGAAGGTAGAATCATGGTATAACGGATATATATATTCTCCATTTTACGGAAGTAATCGAATATTAGACGGTGAATTTTGTGTGAATTTTCAAATTCTATGCAATTTGTTTGGGAAAGCCGCCCAGTGTATCATTTTTAGCCAGGCTATGATTCAGGGTGAAGAACTTGTTGGTTCATATGGAGGTTAGTTGTTTCTTTATGTATGAATTGTTGGAAATTGGAGTAATCCCAGGATATTTTTCATGGAAACCTTAAAAGTCTCAGTTTCCAAGCTATAAAAAATAAACGATCACATATATAATTAGCATTGTAGTGATATAAGGCTGATGTAGCTCACATTTAAACAAGCCTATGTTGTTTGTCATTTGTGTTATTTGACATATATTCATTTCAAAAGTACTCAATCTATCAAATACACAGCAAAAAAGAAAAATATATATTAATGGTTACCGTATATACCACATTACTTATAAAACACCTTCCGATTTGATATCATTTAGATCTGAACTAGCAAAAGGTAGAACTCCGTCAGAGGACATTATAGTCATGCCAACTGTGACCAATTTGTCCATCATCAAGTTTGCTAAATCAATTATAAAATTAATTTTTTTTATAGGAAGGAGAATGGTGCAGAAGTACTTAAGAATGTCTAGCTCATCGAGACGCATATAGAGGTTCCTCTACGACGATGAAGCCGATGTCTTCTTCTGGGATTCTAGGCAATCAACAAAAAAGTAATCCTAGTATGTCATTTAGCCAAAACCATCATGTAAAAAAATATAATGACTCTGCTATCAAGAATGTAGAGAATTTTTAAAATAATTACTCCACGATAGCAAAGTGATTCTTTACCTTATTTTGGTTGCATTATACAGAAATATGGACCTAATTAACTGATTGTAGTAATCTGTATTATCTATAATAATTTAGTATCTTCATGTTTATCTTCTCCCTTTCACCAAGAGGCTCATATATCATGAATTTGAGCACCTATGCCAAGTTGTCGAAGCTAATATATGTAGCTTACTAATGTCCTTTCAATCTTTCTTGTGGGTAGCCGGTAACAATCCAACTTCTACAACTGGAATAAAGTCAAGGTTCGATACTGTGATGGCTCTTCATTTACTAGGGATGTAGAGATTGTTGATCCTATGAGTTGGCTTCATAATTTAAACAGTTGCTACAACGATACTACCTTTCTTTATTGTCTTAAATCCTACCGATACTATTTAATCTTATTTTTCTAGGGTCATTTGATAGGGAACAAACCTTTACTATAGAGGAGCTAGAATTTGGCAAGTTATTATGAATGAGCAACAGGAGAGGGGTATAAAAAATTTAAAAAATGTATGTTACTATAGAACTTTTAAAAAAACGTATGAATAAGTGCTAATACGCAAGATTTGGTTACAGGCTCTACTCTCAGGCTGTTCAACTGGTGGATTGACATCAATACATCATTGTAATAAGTTTTCTGGTCTTCTAACAGAAAATGCAACAGTTAAATGCCTTTTAGATGCTGATTATTTCACTGATGTATAAGTTTATTCTTGGTTCATAGTAGCTGAAACTTCGTAATTTTGATTGACTATACAGATATCAAAAGCTATGAGTGAAGATAAAAATAATAATTGTATCTCGGCTTTAATAGAATTAAAAAAAGGTTTTCCACTACCACATCTCGTGCAATTACTGGGTTTGGTGTTGGTCAAATATGTAAATGGCCTTAGCCTAGAAATCAAGGACACTTAGGCCATAGGCCTCTTCTCTTGTCCACTTTGCACTTGAGCATGTTGCTATAGTTAATTTTTATTAAGATGAATCTTAGCAAATTGGTGGCATGCACTAACAATTTAGCCTGTTAGATTATTATAATCCCCTGATAATAGGTAATTCAGGTTATGTGAACACTTAGGCAAGTCATTTTGATTTTGCCACCAGTCTATACTAAAGTCTAAACGGATAATGCTCCTTCTAAGATTATATTTTTCTTAGATTCCTGACACCAAATTTTGCATTTGAATTCTAATTATGATGTATCTAATCCTAATGCATTTCTTAAGTTAAAGCTCATATTTCTACACTTAGATGAATTTCTGTCATGTGAGCCTACTTGCTTGAGGAGTTTACTTGTATTTGTTCTTATTGATATAGATTTTGTTATTAATTTGCTGCTTCTAGGATGATGTCTGTAGTGTCATGATTGCTTCTAGGATGATGTCTGTTTCTAGGAGTCTGTTGCTAGTTGTATGTACTCCTGATCATCTACAGGGGTGTATTTTTTTAGTCTAGAGTAGAGCTACATGGTGAACATTGTGATCACTTGTCCCCACGCATTTCATAAAGTTGAAGCAACAGAGCTTTTGTTGCATCATAGTTTTTGTGCCAGGAATCTAAGAAAAATGATCCTTAAGAGAGAGCATACTTGAATAGTCATGCGACAACAAACGATAATCTCACTGAAAAAGATCCTTAGGATACTTGAAGTATGAAATCTAAGTACTCTATTATAAAAACTGCTAGGTATCTGCTAGATATCTCTTAGTTCGTTTCATGGTGTCAAATATTTCTATCTTATTTTTTTATATCATAATGTGTTTTCTTCTCAATTTCGTGTAGGCTGGCGTATATGTTTTTGATGGTTGTGGATAGCTGCTAGAAGGAAAGAGGCGATCGAGCTGTTTTTTGGCCTACAGATATTTGTAAATGGAATGGTTATTTTGGACTACATATACTTTGTAAATGGAATGGTTTATTTTGGCGTACAACTACTTCTTTAACATCTTGAATGTTTTAATGACTACTACTTTTTGTACATCTTGAATGTTCTAATGAAACATTTCATATTTTGGAAAATATTTCCTATATCTTGATTGATCGAAATGCAAGTTGCGATTGAAATTGTTTGCGATTATGGTTATTTACATGTGATACAAAACAAGTTATGAAATATGAAATTCTGTAGCAGATATAAAATAATATAAAATTCTGTAGCAGATTTATAGCACTCAAAACGTCTAAATTGCTGCTACCACGATAGCATATGATGAATGCTATAACAAATCAAACCATCTATAGCGTTCATGACAATCAATTCATCAAACGCTTTAAATCATCCACAGCATTCACAAACGCTATAAATAATCCACAGCATTCATAAACGCTATAAGTAATCCACAGCACTCACAAACGCTATAAACCATCTACAACGTTCTAGAATGCTATAAAGTATTTAAGCATTCATAAACGCTATAAACCATCAACAGCATACACGAACGCTATAAACATTCTATAGCATTCATGAACGCTATAATGTTATAGCGTTCACATGTCTGGACATACTATAGCATGGGCGATTATAGCAGACAAAATATGCTATAGAAGGTTTTCTATAGCGTTCTGTGCATGCTATTGTAGGCCATATTTGTTGTAGTGGAAGAACATGCCATTATAACTGCAAATGTAAGTACTATAAAACTACAATACAACTGGGTCCCTAACCGTCTAAGTGATATGCACTTTGAGGACAACGTTCTACGCAGGGGCTGTAGGATCTGCAGTGTAAATAAAGAGTGGCAGTAAGTAGCGCTCATCCGAGTCACTATCGCCCATGGGCAGTAAGTAGCGCTCATCTGAGTCTCTATCGGCCCCAGGGCAGTAAGTAGCGCTCATCCGAGTCGCTATCGGCCCAAAATGTATGTAAAAGTAAATGTATCCCCTACGCAAATAGTTGTCCTATCCCCCCCAATGATATTATACATTCATCATAACCACGACACACCAACACCTTCCACAACACTATTTCATACCTAATAACTGTCAAGTCTTCCAACATGCATCTATTGACAGTTATTCCTATGCATGCGTACGAGAGATCAGCCAACACGCAAGTGACCTCTATATGTACTCTCAACTCATACACATCTCGTGATACAATCGTGACAAGTTAATGAGATGCATTACATTGACGGTAGTCTCTTAACTCTAGGCCCATATACAAGAGGAAAAATAAATAACTAAAATAAAAGTACAGAAATTATACAATAACTGAATAATAAGATGCAACTAAATGTAAGCAGTAAAGATGACAAGGTATCTTGCCTGATGTATCGCCTGGCATAGTGCGGTGTTCTGACATTCTCCAAATAGTCCAATAGCCACGGCCGAGGTGTAATGGTTTGAGATCACGAGAAAATAGGGAAGGATGAGTAGACACGATCAATGGTGATAATCGAGGAGAGTTTTGTGGAAATAGATACATAAATTAATTTAGAAAGTATTTGTAATCACGTAAAAATATGTATATTCACTCCAAAATATATAAAAGGATTCTTTTACTAAAACTAAAGGTTTGTAAAAATATAGGAAAAATAGTTTAGATAAAAATACTAATTTATAGTTTGAAAACTAATTTTGCGGAAAAAATATTTCTAAATAGAACCTAGAAAATAATTTTAAGCTAAACTGAATTTTGTAAAATAAATAAATTTTTGGTCAACGCTATATTTTAATAAACCAGTAGATAATATAATATTTGTAGCATTAGGAAACTCTATCAAAATATTTAGATATGTATTTGAAAATTTTAGGTAAATATTTACTATAAATAACCATAGGAATTTGAATATATCTATTGATATTTCATAATCATAATAATAATCTTCTTAGGAAAAAAATCAATAATAATACTTAGTAACTATTTTCCATAAAAACAAACTCTAATTAATGTCATGTATTGCTAATAAAAACAGAATGATATTAATAAAACATATTAACCATTCCACAGAACTGAGAACTTTACTGTTCTCTTTGACCTATTTGACCATAGTATATATATATTTTCTTTTCAAAAAGAATGAGAGAGAGAGGTTATTTGGGAAAGGAGACTGAGAGTGAGAGAGGGAAACGAGGAAGAGCAGACAGAGACTTACCTTCGTTCGGCCGAGGCACGTCGACGGCGGGCAAGTGATGCAGGCGGAGTTCGATGCAGGGGAGACGGGGCTTGCAGCGATGGATGAGGGGGGCTTCGTGTTCGACGGACACCAGGGTGAGGAGATGGCGTAGTCTTCCGGTCGGTGGAGGCGACCGATCGGAGAGGGAAGTCGGGCTGGCGCTTCCGGCACAGAGACGACGGCCGTGAGAGAAGGCGCTGGAAGAGTGAGGCGCAGGGCGTTCAAGCCGAGGGAAGCTGAGTCGGGGACTGTGCGGACACAGCCGCCCTGGTCGAGGAGGCCTGTGAGCTCGAGACAGGGTCGGGGAAGGAGACCTCGTCGGTCGGCGTGCGGAGACGCCGGTGAGGGGTTTCGAGTATATTTTAGTTTTGATGGAGGCAGCGCCCGGAGGATGGTCGACCGGATGTTTGGGAAGATGATGGTGATGACGGTGGTGTTGATGACTCGGGGGGAATTGGGTCTGGAAGGTGGCAGTAGTACCACAGTGGTGTTGGGAAGTTGCCGTCCGTGGGGCTGATAGTGAAGAGGTGTTTCTGGTGGGGTGGCCCGGCTGGTCCAGGCGGCATGGTAGGAAAGAAACGGTGGTGGTGGTGTGGTCTGTGGGGTTGTCGGGAGTCGAGGAGGCTGGGATTGGGTTTCGTCGTTGTCGGAAGTGTCTGACACGATATGGGTTGGTGTCCAGGGTTGTCGGATACGGGATCGAAATCTGTATATGTAAAAATAACAGATAGTGGATGAAGAATGGCGACGACACTGACACGATGCACATCTGGATTGTGGTGAAAATTGGGTTGGTGAAATCATGGAGGAAAGAGAACAAGAGGGCTCTCTTTATATAGGAGGTCGGGCTCCTAGAAGGATATGGATTGGGACGATTTAAATTCCCCCTTAGATATCTCACTTTTAGTTTAAATTAATTAAAACCGATTCAATCAAAATCCAATCCGATTTAAATCTATACATATTCAAAGCCAAACTCAATATGGATAACTCCCACATTTAAATTAAGTTTATTAAAAGCAATAAGAAAATTTTCAAATTTAAATAGCCATAATAGTATTAATTTAAACAAAAGGATTTCAAAATAAATTTTTGTATATAATAAAAATAATAAATCATTTCGAAAATTTGAATTAAATAAAATCTTTTCTCATTAATTTATCAAATTTATTTAAATAACAAAACTCACATAATTTCGAATACCATCTTCGAAATAATGATATAAACCATTCACAAATATAAATATATATACTCGCCTGCAAATATTTACAATTCATGATTTTCTAAATTACTATCATATTTGAACTATAAATTAAAATAAAACTAAATTAATTGTTTTGGAAAAATTTGACGAGACGCTTTATAACTTTAGGCGATAAAATATTTATCATGTAATCTTTAGAAAACTATATTTTTATATAATAAAATGTTTTCTAAAAATATGTACCTCGTGCATATTCACACTCGACGAGCAGATACGAAAATGCAAGTTCGCACGTGACGTACAAATTACGAGAACACAAATTTGTACGCGACATATAAATACAAAGTACAAAGCAAATATCAAAATAAAACAAAAAATCGTAGTAGAATTTAGGGAGGTTTACACTGTTTCATTAAATTATGTGTTTTTTATAAAAATATTTCCTTTCCCTTTATTTTGAAATTCAATCTTATACCACTTTATTAATGTACCCCAGACTCGATCATTTTCAGTAATTTCAACAATGAAAAGCAAGTTAAAAAAATTCAAAATTTTCAACATTTTTAATAATTTTAATGATTGAATACTGGTATCTGTCATATTAATTGCACTTACATTGTCATGGGACACAAAAACATTACAGAGACATGGTGGCTTGACAAATAGAACAAGAAGGGATGTGGACACGACAATTTATATATGTGTTTCCTTTCTTACAATTCTTTAAGTAGAAATTGTAAGTCTCTTCGCCACATTCAAACCTTCAGTTTTTGTTGAAACTTGTCTGATAATGTTTGGTTTAGTTCTGGTAGCACATGTACGCACATAGTTTGTTTATTTGGTGATTCTTTGGTGCCCTGACTCACATGCAGGTGAACTATGTTCAAAGGGTTCTTAGAATATGTAATACAATGATTCTTAATGTCTGAGAATGTAACCAATTAACTTGGACCTGTAGAAGATCATCACAGTACGTATCTTCTGATACATACATTCTTCACAATAAGGTTTGGCTTTCTTTATCAGAGGCGATGATGATCCTTATCAGATTGCTAATTTCCATTTAAGAATAAGGTTTGGCTTTCTTTTTTCCTTTCTTCCAATGGCGTGGTGGCTCAGCTGCAGCCAATTTGGTGAGATGTACATGATTTGGACATATTTATATTCCGATGGAATCTCTCTTTATTCATTCATTCTTTCTTTTTTTTATCAATATGGGATAATGACAACAACGAGAATTCTCATTGAGTGAAACTCTACTATGATGGCGAGACATGTTCCTTAAGCCATTTGTCGATCTGAGCCTCTTATCAGTATTCTTTCTTTTGGCTTGTGCTTTGGTGTATTGGGTAAGTGCAAGATATTTCTGGAAATTGGGGGTCATGTTCGGGCAATCTAAACTGCTAGTGCAGCAGTTATATAATTAGGAAGGATTTAAATAGGTTGTAACAGTCACAAGGGTTATAGGAATCTCTATTTATTCATTCTGATTGAATCTTTCTTTATTCATTCAGTCATTGCTTTGTTATTCTGATGGAGATCACTTTATTCATTCAGTCATTGCTTTTTTATTTCTGATGGAATTTTTGAGTGAATCTCTAGCTACCTCCTATGATGGCGAGGCATATTCCTGAATCTGTGCTTTGGTGTATTGGATCATGGGTAAGTGCCTTGCATTTGTAGAAAGTAATCTTTATACGATAACTATTTTCTGATGTATATCTGCAGAGGGTTTATTTTGTGGAAAATGTGTATGTGTGCATCCAATGTACAATTTGACAGGTATCTACAGAGAGGTTTTCTGAAGTTTGTCTTCTTATTTGTTTGAAAAATCAATAATTTTGTTTGTACTACCTTTATTTGTAGGGTACAGTGTTGACTTTTGAAGGGATATAAAATGTTGGCTTTTGAAGGAATGTCACTATTTGGTGTCGGTGAATGTTTCAATGTTTTGAGGGCGGTTGCCCTAAAAGGGAAAGATGTATATATTTTTGGATTTTGAAATGTAATGGTGATATGTTGGTAAAACAAAAGTTGGAAAAAGGTGATATTTTTTGAAATGTAATTAAGATGGTGTGATATTTAGATATTTTTAATGAAATATTTTAAATGTTAGTTAAATTTCATATTTTTGTTGTCCTAGGAAATTAATATGCTTTTTATAACGCATTGAATTATAAGCATTGACAGGTGATATATATGTGTGTGAATAACCAGAACAGGACGTTAGAAAATGTTATGTAAAGTTCTTTTTATAACATTTCATGTACGTTTTATGAATAGTTTCAGAACCAAGTCATTTTAGCAAGCGTTATGTATATGTATCTTAGTCATAACGCTTTCGGACAAATATGTTATATATAATGATAATATTAATGTCGTTTTCAAATTTAGTGTTATACATAATTGACTTAATTATCTCGTTTTTTATTAAAAAAATGTCATATAAGTGTATATCATATGTAACGGTTTTTCTAAACTTTTATAACACCCGTGTTCATGACGGTTGCCTGCTTAAAAAAATCGTCATAAATTTTCATATATGACAGTTTTTATCCGTCATAAAAAGGTATTTTTCTTGTAGTGGCAAAATGTCACTAATCAGCGACATTTCAAAAAAACTTCACCGTTTTGCGACGTTTTCATGTGAAGTCGTAGAAAATGTCGCTAATCAGTGACGCTTTGCGATGATTTGTTAAAAGCGTTCCAGATTAGCGACGCTTTGCGAACTCACTTAAATGACGTTGCAAATTTTTGGCTAACACCTAGGGTTGGGCTCATTTCTCATTTTCTCCCAAAAATTTCCCTCCTAAACTCTTCAGACCTCCTCAGCCGATGTCCCCTTCCTTCGTCGTCAAGCTCCAACCACCTCCGTCGCCATCGTTGTCGTCATCACTGTCGCCGCTTTTGAAGGTTAATCTCCGAGCCCTCTCCTCCGCCCTCAACCCCTCCCCTCCGTCTCCAATCCGCCTCTGCATAGAACTCTCTCCCCGACCCCTCCCCTCTGCCCCCGACACCTCCCATCCGCCCCGACCCCTCTGCCTCTACTCTGCATCCGCCCAGACCCCTCCACCCCGACCCCTCCCCTCCGGTCCCTCCGATCCCTCAGCCTCCGCCTCGACCCCTCCCCTCCCCACCGCCCCCAACCCTACCTATCCCCAGATTTGGCCGCCCGACCCCCTCCCCTCCACCCCCGACCCCCTTCCCTCCCCTCCGCCCTCTACCCTCTGCCTCCGACCCTGTCCATCCCCATATATGGCCGCCCCTTCCTCCGCCCTTGACCCTCTCTGCCTCTGCCCTTTGCCCCGACCCCCTCCCGTCCGCCCTCCGCCCCGACCCCCGCCCCTCCACCCCGACCCTCTCCTGTACGGCTTTTTTTTGTTCTGTAGAAATTTTGGTTTAATTTCTTAGATTTATAATGTGCCAAGGGCAGATGCATACATAGTTCAAATTGCGAAGATATTTGATCTTTGAGTTCTTAGGATTCATCACTGAACATAAGACATCGAGGTTTGAGAGGCCGTCGTCAGCTCTGTTATGTTTAGATTTTGTATGTTATATGTGTATCATGCACAAATACATTTCCATGTCAATGTCAGTTTCAGATTGGTAGCTATGCATTACTTATATGTATATATTATTTACAAATAGGCATAATAGATACTTAACACAAGGACTTGTATTAATTTAAGAAGCAAAAGTGTCTGGTTTTGAAAATATATTATGTAGTATTTGGATGAACACTAACAGTCGAGGATAAGATTAAAAAGAAATAGTATGATACTTTCTGAACATATAACAGGGGCCAATGGACTTAACTGTCAGGCCTTATGTGAGTTTAGTTAAACTAGCTTATGCAACTAGAAATAGATCTAAAAAATGTAGTTAGATGAGGCTATCAACAAGTTTATGTTATTTGCTAATATTAGAGACGAGAGGACACTTAACTAAACATAATGGAAGTGAAGGGTTCAGATAGCCAAATAAAACATTTTGGGTTAGAGGAAAAAAGGATTTTTGGGATAGAGGCTTTTCATTATGATGAGTTATTTGAAATGCTGTGATGCTAATAAGATCCATAAATTCTCTTTGTTAAAAGTGTATTTGAAAGCTTAGATCATGATTTTGAATTTTATCTTTGCTCACTTTCTATCTTTCAATCCACGTATGTCCATCTTTGCAGAATTATTTTCAAATGGATTTGAATTTCTTCTTGCATCATCGTTCATGGATGTACAATCGTCATCCTGATGACATAAGTGGTGTGCGGGATAAATATATAGCGGGAGTAGAGCAATTCCTGTAGTTCGCCAAGGCGTTCCCTTATTACATGGATGGCAACAAAATTAAGTGTCCATGTGTGAAGTGTCGCAACATGAAATATCATCTAGAAGTGGATGTGACATTTTATTTATACTCGAGGGGTTTCATGCCGAATTACTATCAGTGGACAGCACACTGCAAACTTGTCTCTTTAGCATCAAAATCGGAGCCTTATGTACAGGAGCCGTATATGCATGTCTACGACCAAGGTGGTTACGATGACGGATGCGTGAATATGGTTTTTGATGCTGCAGGGCCTAGTTTCATTCTAGATAATCATAATACAACTGCAGAGGCACCGAATGTCGATGCTGCACAGTTCATAGAGTTACTAGAGAATGTAAGGATTCTATTGTATCCTGGTTGTGAGGATCATTCACCACTAGAGGTAGTAACTAGAATGTTGAGCATAAAGTCTGATTTCAACATGTCTCAAGAATGCTACAATCGGGTGATGGAGTTGATTATAGAGATCTTGTCGGCGAGTGCTAAGTTACCTAAATATTTTTACCGGTCAAAGAAGATGATGAAATCGCTCTGGATGGGTTACGAGAAAATCGATTCCTGTCACAACGGGTGCATGCTTTACTATAAAGACGATAAAGTTGAAGAAGTGTGTAGATTTTGTAGCGTTGATCGCTACAAACCAACTGCTACAAGGAGGTCTGCTAGTAAAAGGAGGCCGACCGATTTAATGCACTACTTGCCTTTGACGTCGCGGTTGTAGAGGTTGTTTATGGCGAAGGAGACGACCGAAAACATGAGTTGGCACAGACGATAACAGATTGAGGGAGTGTTGGATAACCAATCTGATGGAGAAGCATGGAAGCACTTTGATCAAAAGTATCCTAATTTTGCCGAGGATCCGGGTAATGTAAGATTGGGGCTCTCCTCTGACGGTTTCACCCCGTTCGGACTTTCGGGCTCCTAGTATTCGTGCTGGCCTGTGATCATCACTCCGTACAACCTACTGCCTTGGATATGCATGAAGAGTCATGTTATGTGTAACCACCACTTTTCTAAAATGAGAGTAATTTTGAACTTTTTTAAAATTTATTATTTAATAATAGGTTTAAATCATGTTATTGATTTATTAGTAAATTTTGATTATTTTAATATCATTAAAATTAGTATTTTATGATTT
The DNA here is from genome assembly GCA_029216955.1 of Iris pallida. Taxonomy (NCBI): domain Eukaryota; kingdom Viridiplantae; phylum Streptophyta; class Magnoliopsida; order Asparagales; family Iridaceae; genus Iris; species Iris pallida. The sequence continues at coordinate 6,432,346 of JANAVB010017400.1, forward strand.
TGTTATTTTGCTAGTGTAACCTTAGAGCTACTTAGCCTAGAGACTAACCATGACCATGGAGGCCTAACCCATGTGATTAGATTAGCTAATTATCACTTTTAGGCTATGGATATTTTGGTCATTTTGTGAATTTTAAATTATTTAGAATTTTGATTAATTGATAAATTTTAGATATTTTAATAATATTTAAATTGATGTATTGTAATTTTGGTCATTTTTCATATTTTAATATTTTAGGAATTTTTATATTTTAATATTGATTTTATGGGATTTGTTTAGTCGGGTTTGAGTTTCGTTTCGTTCCGACTTGTGTTAGTGACTCGAGTAGCTTATACTCTAGACGGAATTCCAAGAATAGTTAGTCATGGCCCACAAACCCCACTAATTAAGTTAGTAAGTTTAGACTAATCCTACTTGTTAGAATGGTTAAGTTAGAGGCTTAAATTTAACCCTTTTAATCATAAACTTGAACCTAGTACTTAAAATTAAGCAAGAGGACTAGTTGAGGCCTTATTGGGCTTTCTCCCACGACCCAAATAGGGTTTAATGGTAGTCACTACAGGTAGGTTAGCCTCGCTTCCTTTTATTTTATTCTATTTTGCCTCTTTTCCTTCACAAAGTGTTCTTTCCCAAATTAGAGAGCTTTTCTCTTTGATTTGATCTCTATATCTCTTCATTCCTCCACCAAAACTTCCAACCAACCTTTTTATACTACCAAGGGAGGGTGCTAGCAAAGATTTCGAGCAAACTGCAAGGAGGAGTGTCCATTTTGGAAGGATCTGCGTATCGGAGCCGTATCCTTAAGAGTATCATTGGGATCCCACTCCCAATAGGTAAAACCAACCCTCAAAATTGATTTTCTATGCATATTAGTTAGTTTTGAATCCATAGGATCCAACCCCATGAATGTATCCCCTTTAGATTCAAGTTTGAGGTCATTTGGAGCTCTCTAGAGCAAGTTAGATTTGTGTCTTGTGTCCTACTTATTAGATCTCAAATTAGGACACCTCATGCGTTTGGTTTAATGTCTAATAGATTTAATTGTGTTTTAATTTCAGTTTTAGACATGTTAGAGGAAGGATTGATGTTAGTTAGGATGGTTAGAATGAGTTTTATTTGGATACCCATGGTTAGATCTAAGTGGTTTAGTCTACATGTCATATTTTTAGCCTCAACTTGTCATTTTAGTGTCTCTTTATATAATAGACTATTTTGTATATATATAATAGGTATGTTAGATATATTTCATATATCTAGATGTGTGTGGATATGTTGTTAGTGGTGTGCTTGTGTTAGAGGAGAGGGGAGTATGGTTTGATGTGTGCCTTGAGTGGTGTGAAGAGTGAGATGTGTTTCTTTTGTCCAAACAACCCATATTCGTCATAATATTCATCCACGTTTTTAGTAGCCATAGCAACTTAGAAATATCATAACTTTTAGCTTAGAACTTCGATTAATCTTCCATATTTTAAAAGAACCGTGTCGAAGTTAGCTTTTCAAATATATATATTAATAGGTAAAAATACATTTTAGAACTTTTTGTAAAACTGTTTGAGTATCAGCTGTCCGAAAGACGAACGCATTTCGGTATTTTTGCGATTTCGGGAGCTTTCAGACACAAAAATGCGATTCGTTTGAAGTTTCGAAAAGGTAACACAAAGGACTACGACAAACTTTAATCCTAGAATTTAGTGAAGGCCCAATTGGTACAGTGTTGGTTTTAAGTAGAAGACTGACTATACAACATAGGCATTTTGTGTAACCTATGAGCCTATGTAGTATGAATATTAAATGAATGTAGGTATTATAGGTTGTCGAGTATATGTATGATATAGTACATATATATATTATTGTTAAGTTATATATGTAAGTATGTTTGTTAGATATTGGTTAGTAGAAGGTTAGATATGTTAGAGTTTGTTATATGTTAGTGTAAGTTATATTTGTTAGTATGAGTGTTAGTTAGATAGTAGAGGTTGGTATTTTGTTAGATATTTGATATATTGTTAGATAGTTTGATATTAGATATCTAGTATGTTAGATATTGATATGTTAGTAGGTTATGTTAGTTCTAAATATTGGTATATTAGCAAATTAGTCGCTATAGGTTATATGTTAGATATTAGTTAAGATGTTATGTTAGTACATTAGATAGTTAGTTAATTAGATATTTGAGGGGTATTTTGGTATCTCATGATACCAAGTTAGTATCTTAAGGTAAATATGAACTACCTTTACCTTCAAGGTAAATGATTAGTTTACCTTATGACCAAGATATTGATTTTGGGATGCCAATATGACCAAGGTTGATATGGTATCCTAGTGTTAGTGTGTTAGTATCTAAGTGTTTGAGTTTGAGTAGGCGATGTTAGATTGTGGAAGGGTTATAGAGATAGGTATATATATTTTTGTATTATATAGTATCTATATATATTATGAGAGTATATATATATAGGTTATGGTTCATAGTGAGGATAGGTATATACTTGATATATGATATCTATATGTATGTGTTAGGGTGGTACTATATGGGTAAGGATATATGTGATATATATGTAATGTATATTATATAACTAAGTTTGTGTGCCTTGTTAGCTATGTAGTTTAGCTATGTGCCTTGATTTAGGCTATGTGTTAGATAACAATGGTACTAGCATGCTTGATTGTTTAGGCCATAGACTTGTTTAGACATAAATTTGACTAACCTATACTAGTTTGACCATTGTTGACCAAACCCTAGCTAGTTTGACCACATTAGACTAGTTGCCCTAGTTTGACTAGATTGTTAATCAGAGTTGAACAAGAGTTGACTTTGACCTAGATTGACAGACTCATGTAGATTGCATTATAATTTCAATTAGCATATAAATTGAACTCTTTATAACCTGTGTTGCTCTAACTAGGACTCTGTGACTCCAGTTGACCCTCTTTTCATATCAGTTGTTCAAGGTATCAGGTGAGTACATTCTCAGATCATTTCATACTTGCTAGGAATTATATTCTTGTTCTAGATTATATTACTTGATGCTGTCACGTTGTTATCACAGATTGGTACTATATGGATCTTTTCATGAGATGTTATCCTCCTTTGCGGGCGCATCAGATACTTTATGTCATGTATTTCATGCACATCACGTATTCTTTGCTTTCGCGTTATTCATGTATTCTTATGTGCACTCATGTACGCTCATGTATGCTCATATACTTTCATGAGTCCTCATGTTCGGCCATGTTTTCTAATGTGTTTTATGTGTAACCAAACCTCATGTGTGTAACATAATTTGATCAGATCCTTGTGTATTGATTGGGGGTAGGGGTGAGTATAAATGGTTATGTGATTTTACCCTCATGTGCAACTCTGTTACTTATTCATGTGAATTATTGTGTTCCTCATGTGCAACACAGCCCTTTTGGCAATGTGTTATTCATGTGCAACTCAGATTATTTATGTGCAACCCAAGCCGATTACGAACCATCTTTTGCTCTAAATCACTAAGTCACTTACAGTTCTTACTTCTATAGTTATATATTTTCAGTTTATCAAATCTCACTTTTACACTGCATGTACATTTCTTCAGCGTTTCATGTATATTATTCTATTGCCTATTTTATATTTCCTGCATGATATGAACTGCGTAAGATATTTTATACTCGTTCCTGTCATGATTGGACCTATTAAAAATATTACAGGTAACATGGAGATTTACAGCTAGCCTAGAGGACCAATAGAGCATGGAGTAGATTGCTAGTTATGGTTTAGTTTCTCTTTTAAAACTTGTATTGTAATAAGTGGAGATTTAAGTTATTTTTGAGATTGTTGAAATATTATTATTTTAGAAGTTTAATTAAGTTGTTGTTTTGAGTTTGAATAGTTATTTAGACTTATGTGTTATCTTATCTTGCTTCAGATTATGGTTGAGTATTATCATATCTTATACTTGTCCTCCATTCAGAGTTAAGATCTATGACAGGTACATTATATATATTTGCGTGAGTTGTTTACTTACCGACCTAGAACAGCATTCTACCATCGATTCTGCGATCTAGGCTAGGCGCTGTTACGTACTTGTACCCTTATACCGGGTGCGGATCATAACAAATTTTTAGTGGTGGGCCATGCAGGTCGATAGTTGTATTAGTGCGATGTCGTGGCAGTGTAATGATTAGTTGTACTGCTGCGCGCTTACGATAGGAACTAAGGAATAGGCTTTAGCAGAGAGGTTACTCAATCACAGTTAGGACTACTTGAAAAAATTTCTGGGATGACCCTTGAGAAACTCATTATAAACTATCTCGAAATTCGATGCCGACAGTTTCTGTCTACTTCCTTGTTCATCGTTGAATTTGATTCTTGGTATTCATTATTGACTTGATTTTCTACCAAGATAACATTATGGGCTAGGTTGCCTAGTCGTACAATCTAGAGTTTTCTATAGCCATATTAGCTGGTTTGGCGATGAGATAGAATCTGATTTTGGATGTATTTCTCGGGTGTGGGAATTTAAAGTTTTCGCAGCCAAGCTAGCGGCAATGCAATAATTTTAAATACCATAATTCTAGAGGTATGTACCTTAGTTGCAGACTCTATGGATTATCGTTGTTGTACTTACTAGCATAATGAGGATTCTGGTAACATGGTCCTGGATAGACGGGTATGATTATCAGATTTCAGAATAGATACCATATAGATGGTGCCATAGTATGATGTAATGGAATATCAGTGTGTATGTTACTTGAGTATCATGGATTAGATAGATCGAGCTAGGCCACCTGTAGCACAGCACCGTGCCCCGTACCATCAGAAGGGACATACCCCAGAGGGGCAGGGCTTTTGTGCTGACAGTCGAGGAGGCCGACGCTACGGGTGACGGGTTAGCAGGTCTGTCTTTCATGTTCTACTTTTCATCTTGTTGTGTGATTCCATTAGTACCTGTCAGAATATTTCTTGTGTTATGCTAGATAGTTTAGTTGCCTTGTTCGAGACTATAATATCATGACCAGTAGGACCATTTTGCATGCTATTAGATATAGATTTTATTGACCTTGATTATTGGGGGTTTAACCTAGAAGGAGTATGACCATCTTAATTTCGAAGACAAAATTTTTCTAAGGAGGGTAGATTTGTAATCACCACTTTTCTAAAATGAGAATAATTTTGAACTTTTGTAAAATTTATTATTTAATAATAGGTTTAAATCATGTTATTAATTTATTGGTAAATTTTGATTATTTTAATATCATTAAATTAGTGTTTTATGATTTTGTCCTTTTGCTAGTGTAACCTTAGAGCTGCTTAGCCTAGAGACTAACCATGACCATGGAGGCCTAACCCATGTGATTAGATTAGCTAATTACCACTTTTTAGGCTAAGAGTATTTTTGGTCATTTTGTGACTTTTATATTAGATAGAATTTTGATTAATTGGTAAATTTTAGATTATTTTAATAATATTTAAATTGATGTATTGTGATTTTGGTTATTTTTTATAATTTAATATTTTGGCAATTATATATTTTAATGTTGATTTTACGGGATTTGTTTAGTCTAGTTTGAGTTTCGTTTCGTTTCGATTTGTGTTAGTGACCCGGGTAGCTTAGACTCTAGACGGGACCCTAAGAATAGTTAGTCATGGCCCATAAACCCCACTAATTAAGTTAGTAAGTTTAGACTAATCCTACTTGTTAGATTGGTTAAGTTAGAGGCTTAAATTTAACCATTTTGATCCCAAACTTGAACCTAACTTAAAATTAACCAAGAGGACTAGTTGATGCCTTATTGGGCTTTCCCCCAAGGCCTAAATAGATTTTAATGGCAGCCACTATAGGTAGGTTAGCCTCCCTTCCTTTTATTTTATGCTATCTTGCCTCTTTTTCTTCACAAAGTGTTTTTCCCCAAATTAGAGAGCTTCCATCTTTGATTTGATCTCCAGATTTCTTCATTCCTCCACCAAAACTTTCATCCAACCTTCCCATATTACCAAGGGAGGGTACTAGTAAAGATTTGGAGCAAACTGCAAGGAGAAGTGTCCATTTTGGAAGGATCTTTGTATCGAAGCCGTGTCCTTGAGAGTATCATTGGGATCCCACTCCCAATAGTTAAAACCAACCCTCTAAATTGATTTTCTATGCATATTAGTTAACTTTGAATCCATAGGATCCACCCCTATGCATGTACCCCCTTTAGATTCAAGTTTGAGGCCATTTGGAGCTCTCTAGAGCAAGTTAGAATTGTGTCTTGTGTCCTACTTATTAGATCTAAAATTAGGACGCCTCATGTGTTTTGTTTAATGTCTAATAGGTTTAATTGTGTTTTAATTTCAATTTTAGACATGTTAGAGGATGGATTGATGTTAGTTAGGATGGTTAGAATGAGTTTCATTTGGATACCCATGATTAGATCTAAATGGTTTAGTTTACATGTCATATTTTTAGCCTCAACTTGTCATTTTAGTGTCTCTTTATATAATGGACTATTTTGTATATATATAATAGGTATGTTAGATATATTTCATATATGTAGATGCGTGTGGATATGTTGTTAGTGGTATACTTGTGTTAGAGGAGAGGAGAGTTTGGTTTGATGTGTGTCTTGAGTAGTGTGGGGAGTGAGATGTGTTTCTTTTGTCCAAACAACCCAAATTCGTCATAATATTCATCTACGTTTTTAGTAGCAATAGCAACTTAGAAATGTCATAACTTTTAGCTTAGAACTTCGATTAATCTTCCATTTTTTTAAAAGAACCGTATTGAAGTTAGCTTTCCAAATATATATATTAGTAAGTAAAATACATTCTAGAATTTTCTGTAAAACTGTTTGAGTGTCAGCTGTCAGAAAGACGAACGCGTTTCGGTGTTTTCGCAATTTCGGGAGCTTCCGGACACGAAAATATGATCCGTTTGAAGTTTCGAAAAGCTAACACAAAGGAATATGACATACTTTAATCCTAGAATTTAGTGAGGACCCAATTGGTACAGTATTGGTTTTAAGTGGAAGACTAACTATACGACATAGGCATTTCGTGTAACCTATGAGCCAATGTAGTATGGATATTAAATGATTGTATGTATCATAGGTTGTCGAGTATATGTATGATATAGTACATATATATATATATATATATATATATATATATATATATATATATATATATATATATATATTATTGTTAAGTTATATATGTTAGTATGTTTGTTAGATGTTGGTTAGTAGATGGTTAGATATGTTAGAGTTTGTTATATGTTAGTGTAAGTTATATTTGTTAGTATGAGTGTTAGTTAGATAGTAGAGGTTGGTATTTTTTTAGATATTTGATATGTTGTTAGATAGTTTGATGTTAAATATCTAGTATGTTAGATATTGATATGTTAGTAGGTTATGTTAGTTCTACATATTGGTATGTTAGCAAGTTAGTCTCTATAGGTTATATGTTAGACATTAGTTAAGATGTTATGTTAGTACATTAGATAGTTAGTTAATTAGATATTTGAGGGGTATCTTGGTATCTCATGATAAGAAGTTAGTATCTTAAGGTACACATGAATTACCTTTACCTTCAAGGTAAATGATTAGTTTACCTTATGACCAAGATATTAGTTTTGGGATGCCAATATGACCAAGGTTGATATGGTATCCTAGTGTTAGTGGGTTAGTGTCTAAGTGTTTGAGTTTGAGTAGGTGATGTTAGATTGTAGAAGGGTTATATAGATAGGTATATATATTTTTGGATTATATAATATCTATATATATTATGAGAGTATATAGATATAGGTTATGGTTCATAGTGAGAATATGTATATACTTGATATATGATATCTATATGTATGTGTTAGGGTGGTAGGGGTGAGCATATAACGGTTTTGGGCCAAAAACCGACCCAAACCGACCCGAATTAACAATTCGGGTCGGTTTTAAGACTAACAGGTTGGTTATCGGTTCTAAAACCTGTAATATTCGGTTTTTCGGTTCGGGTCGCGGGTTTGGGCTTCGGTTTTCAACCCGAACCGAAAACCGAACAAGTGTATTTACATTTTTAACCACAACTCAAGTATAAAGCAAAGCAAAAAAAAACCTAAAGCTAAACTTTGCTCTCCACTCACTGGAGCCTGGAGGCATGCCGCCTCTCTTAGGCTTCAGCTCTCTTGAAGAGTCTCTCTCCCTCTTCCTTTGTGCTCTCTATCTTGAAGGTCTCTTCCTTAGAAAGGCCATTAGTACTCCGCTGGCCGGGAACGAGCTCATCCCTACTCACACTATCTCTCTCACTCGCGCCCTCGAGAGAGATCTCTCTCACCCCGGTCTGGATCTTTCGATCTAACCTAGATCTGTCTCGATCTAACCTAGATATGTTAAGAAATCACTATGATCACTTGATTTTAATTTATTTGCAAATATTTATTTATTTAATTTAATTTTTTTCTAATTAATTTGTTCTTTTCTTGCCTCAACCATGGAAGGAGAGCACTGAGCACTCAATGTCTCCAGATTTGTTATATTTTTATTTATAATTTTTTATTTATAATTTTAGATGTAGGTATCTAATTTTTTTATTTATAAATTTTAATGTCAGATCTAGATCTAATTTATGTAACGACTGTTTGTAATATATTTATTCTTTAGAATTTCATGTAATGTTCTCACTAATTTATTTTTTGTTTAAATATTTGTTTGTAAATATCAGCCATCTAGATCTAATTTATGTTCTCTGTTTTATAAAAAAAATTATGTTATAAATTTACTGCAAAAAAAAAAATCTAAGCTAAAAACATGATGCTATGTTGCTTAATGTGCTGCCAAAAAAAGATGCCTATTGTTTGCACTTTGTAGTGCTATGTTGGAATATATGTTGCTTAATTTTGTGTTTGCACACAGCACATTCAATCTTGTATTACTCAGTATTGTACATGTACGATTAGCAAGATTGATTTTGTGCTAGTTAGCAAGATTAATTTTGTGCTAGTTATCAAGATTCAATCTTGTATTACTCGGTATTTTACTGTTTGCACTTTACTGCTTAATTTTGTGCTAGTTAGCAATATTTTTAAGTAAATTGTTCATTTTATTTCTGTAATAATGAACATCAGCAATCAAGTTTCATTTTTTTTACTTACTAGCTAATGTTGTTATATTTCATTAGTTTTATATTTTTGTTGCTATTCCTTTCTGTATAGAGGCAAGAAAGTTGGAATTTGCAGTTTTGTGGTGTTCATGCTGTATATTCATGTTGAAAAGTTGGAATTTGAAGTTTTGTGTTGTCCATGTTGTTGGAAAGTTGGAACTTAAACTGAAACTGAATTATTTTTGCTGCTAATTCTTGGGCTCCCAAATTTCAAATTTGGGAAGCTTTGGTTGGAACATGGAAGCTGAAGCAGAAATATTTTTGATGTTGATTTTGGGTCTGCAAATTCAAATTTGGAAAGCCAAAATAGTTCCGTTTGGTCCGGTTCGGTTGGAATTTTGGTCTGCAAATTCAAAAATTAGCTGTTATAGTGTTAAAAGAAAAAAAAAATCACAGAAAACCAAACCAGCCCACTTGGTCAAAAAAACCGAACCGGCTCACTTGGTCACAAAAAATCGAATCGGCCCACTTGGTCACAAAAAATCGAACCGACCAAAAATCGAACCTTTTTAATTCGGTTCGGTTTGGTTCGATTTCTTGTAAGTCGGTTCGGATCTCGGTTTTGAAAAAATCGGTTCTCGGTTTTGTCGGTTTTGAGATTTTCGGTTCGGTTTGAACCGAACCGATGCTCACCCCTATAGGGTGGTACTATATGGGTAAGGATATATGTGATATATATATGTAATGTATATTATATAACTAAGTTTGTGTGCCTTGTTAGTAATGTGGTTTAGCTATGTGCCTTGATTTAGGCTATGGGTTAGATAGCAATGGTACTAGTATACTTGATTGTTTAGGCCATAGACTTGTTTAGACCTAAAATTGACTAACCTAGACTAGTTTGACCATTGTTGACCAAACCGTAGCTAGTTTGACCATATTAGACTAGTTGTCCTAGTCTGACTAGATTGTTGACCAGAGTTGACCAAGAGTTGACTTTGACCTAGATTGACTTAGACTCATATAGATTGTATTATAATTTCAATTAGCATATAAATTGAACTCTTTATAATCTGTATTGCTCTAACTAGGACTCTGTGACTCCAGTTGGCCATCTTTTCATATCAGCAGTTCAGGATATCAGGCGAGTACATTCTCTGATTGTTTCATACTTGCTAGGACTTAATTCTTGTTCTAGATTATATTACTTGATGCTGTCATGTTGTTATCAAGGATTGATACTATATGGATCTTTTCAAGAGATGTTATCCCCCTTTGCGGGCGCATCCGATACTTTATGTCATGTGTTTCATGCACATCATGTATTCTTTGCTTTTGCGTTATTTATGTATTCTCATGTGCACTCATGTACGCTCATGTATGCTCATGTACTTTCACGAGTCCTCATGTTCGACCATGTTTTCTTATGTACTTCATGTGTAACCAAACCTCATGTGCGTAACATAATTTGATCAGATCCGTGTGTATTGATTGGGGGTAGGGGTGAGTATAAATGGTTATGTGATTTTGCCCTCATGTGAAACTCTGTTACTTATTCATGTGAATTATTTTGTTTCTCATGTTCAACACAGCCCTCTTGGCAGTCTGTTATTCATGTGCAACTCAGATTATTCATATGCAACCCAAGCCGATTATAAACCATCTTGTGCTCTAAATCACTTAGTCACTTACAGTTCTTACTTCTATAGTTATATATTTCCAGTTTATCAAATCTCTTTTTTACACTGCATGTACATTTCTTTCGCGTTTCATGTATATTATTCTATTGCTTATTTTATATTTCCTGCATGATATGAACTGCGTGAGATGTTTTGTACTCATTCCTGTCCTGATTGGACCAGTTAAAAATATTACAGGTAACATGGAGATTCACAGCTAGCCTAGAGGACCAGTAGAGCTTCGAGTAGATTACTAGTTATGGTTTAGTTTCTCTTTTAAAACTTGTATTGTAATAAGTGGAGATTTAAGTTGTTTTTGATATTATTGAAATATTATTATTTAAGAAGTTTAATTAAGTTATTGTTTTGAGTTTGTATAGTTATTTAGACTTCTGTGTTATCTTATCGTGCTTCAGATTGTGGTTGAGTATTATCATATCTTATACTTGTCCTCCATTCGGAGTTGAGGTCTATGACAGGTACATTATATATATTTACGTGAGTTGTTAAGTTAGCGACCTAGAACAACGTTCTACTGCCGATTCTGCGACGTAGGCTGGGCGCTGTTACATACTTGTACCCTTATATCGGGTGCGGGTCATGACATTATGTTCTTAACTCATGTTATATACTTCACAACATATCCTAAACGGGGGACAGTGAGGTCAGACTGGTAGGCAGTATGCAAGACCAAGGCAAGAAATACCTTTGACATTCACGAAGTAGCTTATCAAGAGGATGAACTACCTCTTCTACCAAATATTGTAGATGTGGACTTGACAGAAGTTTCTCATTCCACGTCTAATTATTGTGTAGAAGAGAGAAATATCTGAAGAGGAAGATCTACTAGATGAAAATGAAGATGATGATGAAGAGGAGGAAGAAGACGACGAGCATGACGAAGAAGATGAATTTTCAGAAGATGATTACAAGTAATACAATTTTCACATCCTATTTCACATCTCATTTTGGTACTGATTTAGACTTGTATATTGATTATATTCTTTCTTCCAGATGACACCCATGACGCGTGCAGATTGGTTGAGGGTCAGGGCCTAGCTTCATGGGTCATATGAGAAGTAGACTAGATACTTTTATTGTCTACTATTGTGTTGTATGGTCCGTTGGTCTAATTTTATGACTCTGGTCAACTTCATTTTGTGACTTAGTTTTTGTGGTACTCTGGGAAACTTTTGTGATACTCTAGGCTACTTTTCTGATACTCTGGGATATTAATGTGACTTAATTTGTGTGATACTCTTGGCTACTTTTGTGATACTCTGACATATATATTTACAATGTTTCGTACATTGACTTTTATTATACTCACACACAAAACACACACACACACACACACACACACACACACACACACACACACACACACACACACACACACACACACATATATATATATATAATGTTCATGTTTAATTACCATATGTTATTTGCAGGTATGCCACGACACGGAGGTAGTTCTGCAGTACGACGGTGGGGTAGTTTAGGACCCTCTAGTAGTACTCCACCATATCGTACCATTCCAGGTCCCAGTCACGAGTATACTACTCCATCTAGTATTCCTCTATCCGCGAGTAGTCCATCGTCGGGTTTTACCAATACTCCTCGGACAAGCAGTTCTAGGCTTGGGTCTACTCCCAGCTCTTCCACTATTCCTCCAGTTACTGGCACCATGAAGGAAGAGGAGTAGATGGGGGACGTCGCTCCCACTGAGGATGTAGACAAATGATCCTTCATGTGCACTCCGGAGGAGAGACGGATGGAGATTTGGACAAACGGGCCTAAAAAGTAATTTAATTAGTATTTATTTTTTATTACATCTATATATTCATGAATTTAATTATGGTTGTACAGATATATACACTCGGTCGTACAGAGAAGATTGAGACAGTTTTTGAGGCAGAACTATGGTGGGTCTTGGATCAACTACTCATCCGCTCCCGAAGAAAAAAAGGCTTTTTGATTTGCCCACTTCAAGGTAAAATTTAATTACATATATTTTTAATATCAATAATCATTTATAGTATAACTCTATGTTTTATTTGTTGAAGCAAACCTACTTCTATCCACCCCATCGGACTGCCAAGATCGAGCCAGTTTCCCTCCGTCGTCGAAAAGCTTATCTGCGATGCGATCAGCCTCCAAAAGGCTCATGAACGCGATGGAAAGCCGATCCATAGTTGGATCACGCCCATACATTGGGAGGAGATGAAGTGAAATTCAAGGATCCCAGGAACAAGGAGAAATCGGACAAGGCAAAGATGGCACGGTCGTTGTCGAGTAAGTGGTATGGTGGATCAATTCCCATGACGAAATATTTTTATCGTCTGGTATGTATCATATATTAAATATATATTAGTTTCTACAAAGTTGGATAAAATATTTCATTTTAATAATAAACATTATTTTTTAATAGGTACAAAAGGGAGAGGATGCGAACATAGTGACCGTCTTCCTGGCCATCCATCGGAAGGGTGACCAGTTCGTCGACGAGTGGGCCACATCGACCTATGTATGTTCGACTTCCTTATATATATATATATATATATATATATATATATATATATATATATATATATATATATATATATATATATACAATAAACAAATCTCTTAACATATTATAGACATGCAAATAAATACCTTAATTAGACGTTAGACTAGGACATTTTTCTAGGAGGAGTATATATATATATAAATATATATATATATATATATATATATATATAAATATATATATATATATATATATATATATATATATATATATATATAATACAATAAAAATATATATATATATATATAATATACAATAAAAAAATCTCTTAACATATTATAGACATGCAAATAAATACTTTAATTAGACGTTAGACTAGGACATTTTTCTCGGAGGAGTATGTTTGGTTACGTAATCAGGCGGTTGCTAGTGCACCTGCAGAGGGAGCATCCGGTAATTTCGCACAGCCGCCTGCAACTCCGTCACCGGACGAGCTCTGAATGACCACCGTTGGTGGTCTTCATCAGGGTACCTACTACGGTACGGGATCCTACGGCGTCCGTTTGGCAACAGAGTCATCCAGGGCCCTCTCTGTCAGTGTGCACTTCTCGCCGTCGGCTTTGCAGGCGTCGGTGTGAGTCCAAGAGATCGTGGATCGTCAGATTGCTTAGTTGCGTGATGAAATGCAACATAGGACGGAGATCCCTATGCCGCACAGATGGACGATACGAGGCTCACTGCACGATTCGATGCGCTCGAGCGTAGCATTGTGGTGCTCAGGAGTATGAGTACGAATGTGATGCAGAGCAATAACAACCTGATATCTTTCATGGATGCTCGATTTCGAGCATTGAAGCATGGAACATCATCCACTATAGCCGTTTATACTCCACTATCGACTATTCCAGTTGTTTCGCTGCCGTTAGATACCGTGACATTATCGTTGGCAGAGTATCAGTACCTCATGTCCCGCTTAGCCGGTGTTCCTCCTCTTGCCGATCAGTAGTTTTTTGTATGCTTGTGTGTTGGCCCATTGTTGGGTCTAATGTTTGGACATATTTTTCCTTTTCGTAGTGGTTGGGTATACTTTTTGGATATGTTTTTACTACCGATGTGATATTGGATGGATGAACTTGTTGATGTTGGATGAACTTGTTGACTTGTTGAATTGTGATGTTGGATGGATGGACTTGTTGAATGCACTTGTTGATGTTGGGTGCACTTGTGATCTTGGACGCACTTGTTCATTCATTGTGCCTACTGAAATGCTGTTTTTTATTCCAAATTAGTTGTTAGAATGCTGGATATTTTTTATTATTTTTTATTTTATTTTTCAGAATTAGCGATATTTTGCGATGTTTTGCGACGCTTTGCGATGACCCTAAACTTTGCAACGCATCGCAAATCTGCGACGTCAGGTGAGCATCACAAAACATCGCAAATCAGCGACGTCTAAAGGCGTCGCACAACGTCGCAGATTTACGACGTTTCTTTGACGTCACAAAAGGTCTCAGATTTGTGACATCCATAAACATCACAGAACGTCGTAATTCTTGTATCAATGCGTCACCAATCTGGTGTCAATGCGTCACAATTTTTTATCGCAAAATGTCACAAATTGGTGACGTCTACGGAGATCGTAAAACGTCGCAAAACTGTGACATCTAAAGGCCTCGCAAAGCATCACAATTCTATGACATCTCTGAGGACGTCGCAAAGCGTCACAAATCTACGACGTTTCTGAGGACTTCACAAAGCTTCGAAAATCTGCAATTTTTTTCGACGCTTTTCCAATCAGCGACTAGCAAAATTGTGACATCGTCAAAACGTCGCAAAAATGTCACATATTCAGATTAGCGACATTTTTCGTCATTTTTGTGACATTTTGAAGCGTCGTTAATTAGTCTTTTTTGGTAGTGATTAGTGTTAACATGTTATCGTGTTTGGTGATTATTATGTTTCATGACTTTCATTATTATCGTGCTCATGATTTGAATCCATGAGTACTACTCGTGTAGGAAAATATCTCAACAGACATGTAGAATACCCAGAACTATCCGCAGGCATACTGATCTGTACCGACGGAATGTCGTCCGGGCAGATTTTCCACTTTAGAGATATTTTTGATTCAAGATATTTTGTTTAGATATTTTCATGAATAGTATTTAGATATTTTGATGAATAGTATTGATACATTTTATTATCCATTGGTTTCTTGGTTTTCATCTAAACGGTCGAGATTAATTCTGATCTCGCGGATCGCAATCAGACGATCATAATTAATTTACCCATTCTATATATATGACTTGATTTCTTTTCGATTTCTCGTTTCATTTTCTCTCTCTCCACTCTTCATTCCTTCTCGTTTCCACTCCGTATTCCTTTGAAGATTGGAGCTTGGTGTCGAGACCTCAGAGTGTGATTTCTGAACCCCTCTTGGTGGTGGATTTGAAGTATAGGCTTGGAGCTTTATTAGACAAGTACATCTTGCCGAAGTACTGGACGTCCTTATTACTTTATTGAGGTTTTTATTTCCCATTGCCTTGGTAGTCCAGTATTTTCTACTACTAGCTTTACTAAATATATTTCTCTCATAAAAATGGTCATTTTGTCCATTCCGAAAATTTGGTCTGAGCTAGGCTTTCGTTATTTGCTATGTTTGTTTATTTCTTCGAGTAGAAAAACTCCGTATCGGAGACGATACCAGGATCATTGCCATACAACTTAGTATACATGCTATATACGACCTTCCTCTAGTATTGTTTTTATGGTTATATTAGTTTTAACAACTTTCAGGACGAGCCTTGGTTCTCGGGACTTGTTCTAGCCTTTAGTATTATTTTTGGATGATAATCGGCATATCGAGGGTGTACCGGTGTATACCGTCGGAATTCCGATTGTGAGCCCTCATTTTAGCTTGAAAAGTTGTTGTGACGATTGTCACGCCCCGAGTCGACAAACTATTCGTCCCCGGTGTTATTTTGCCGAATCGATCGTCCTCGCTAAGGCGTGATGTCGTACGAATCTGGAATTGCACTCGTACAAGGCAAGAATATTACATTGATTTTTATATTGAAACACCAAGTCGAAACTTCACAAATCACATCAAATTGAGACGCATTATAGAAAGATAGAAATATGCTTTTCAATCATAGCTTGCAACGAAGTGCAAGTCATAATTACATTGGATGTCATTGCGGCTACATTGATTGAAAACAAAAAGAAACATACTCGACAAGCTGCCTGAACTAACACTTGTCGTTCCAGACATTCGCCCCTTTATACATAAGCCTTCGATTGAGTTGGCTTCAAAATACTTCAGCATAGGAAGAGCTTCAAAATGCCTCTCTGTACTTCAACTTTAGTTTAGAGCTCCCTCCGTACCTGGGGAATTGAGGGAGGGGATTAGCACACTTGCTAAGTGGACGAGACGAACCCACTCGTCTAAACCGACTCTGATTGTTAAGGTAGGCATGCTTTAGAGTTGTCTTTCTGTTTAGAACTAAATGAATTCAGTTCATATCGATAGCCATCTTTGAAGTAATAAAGCATGCAGTAAAACATAGCGATTTATTCACATTTCTTACCACGGTCGTGCTCGTCCCTGCATAAAAATAGAGATAATACTTACTACATGTATAAGACAATAGGTGAGCATGCTACTATCTTATATGCACGGTCACTGGTGTTACACACCACTTGGGACTATCTCAATGACATTTCGGCCCGTTCAGTCTAGGTTGCAAGCCTGACTAACGGTCCCGCAATGCATCAGTGCCGAAGCACGATTATTCATTTCTCCTAGGTTGATTCGATTCCGATGCCCCAGATACCGATTCGTTGAAAATCAAAATTGTGCACAAGCTGTCCATGACTATGCCAATGCGTGAACAGTTTAATATATGCAAACATATTTGTATAGCACGGACAGTATTGAACGGCATTATCATTTCTTCCAACTCATGCAACGATTCATTTTTTCCAAAGCCGCACTCCCGATTTAGCGTCCCGTAGGCACCAAACTGCCCGAGGCATCATAACCCACGATCGATGTTTCATATTATTTTACAGTACGTGAAATAGTCTATCTTTTTACTAGAACCTTAAACTTTCTCGTTTATGTGAGAAACTTTTTTTTTCAGAGTAGAGTACTCTAAATCAATACATTTTTCCGAGTTCTTGAACTTAGTGGATTGGCATGCATTTAACCTGGCATCGTCAATTTGAATGAATTCGAGGCAAAGGAATTTTTGTTTGCGGGACAGAGTAGAAAAGAAGGGGCCGAATCACCCACCAAGTTCTTTGATCGTGCTGACCGTCGAAGTGCTTCGCAACGTTCAAGCTTTAGTTACGTGAGCTCCTGCAATGGCATCAATACTTAGTTAGGATTTCCTTCTTATTCCTTCGCTTCAAAACTCGTAGATTGTATTCCAAAAACGATGCGAAAGCACTTCATCAAAACCAAGCGGCAAAAGCTCCAAAAAAACCGCCGACCGTCGAAGGGACTCTTATATAGAGCTCACTCGCCGAGATACAGCCCGCTGTATCTAGGACTTATTACAACAGAAGTCGTTCCATTAGTTTGATCGATTCTCGTAACATCCGTCCAAATCGATTTGATTGATGCCGCAACGAGTTATCGTTTACCAAGCTCAGCGATCGAGTCAGATGGCCATCTAAGTTTTCGACAGATCTGACTCGGCACAAGCATATTATGAAGTCTGTCGCCTATCGAAAGCGGAGCGCTACATAATATACTACTAAGAAAAAGTTTCATCCCGAAACTTAAGAACAAGGGTCTGACCTTAAATTAAGCGAACAACGAAGGATACTTCTCCTTTATCTCCGCTTCTATTTCCTATGTCGACTCTTCAACTGAATGGTTCCGCCAAAGCACACGGACCAAGGACATCGACTGATTTCGTAATAGCTTCTCCTTATGGTCTAAAATTTGAATAGGCTCCTCCGAGTAAGACAAGTCAGTACGTAGCTTCAACTGATCAAAGCTAACCACGTGACTTGGATCGTGCACATATTTTTGAAGTTGTGAAATATGGAAAACATCATGCATATCAGCCAAGGCAGGAGGTAGCGCGATCCGATAAGCCATCGTGTTAACTCGCTCGATGATCTCGAAGGGGCCTACAAATCTCGGGCTCAACTTGCCTTTAATGCCGAACCGCATCACGCCACGCATGGGCGTTACTTTCAAAAATACATGGTCCACGACCAAAAATTCCAGCGATCGTCGATGAAGATCTGCGTAGCACTTTTGTCGACTTTGCGCGATACGAAATCTATCTCCGATCAAGCGGGCCTGTTCGACGGCCTGCTCCACCAGTTCCGGTCCAAGCACTTGTCGCTCTCCGACTTCGTCCTAGCATATTGGTGAACGACACTTCCTTCCGTAGAGCGCTTTATATGGAGCCATCTGAATGCTCGACTGATAACTGTTGTTATACGCAAACTCTGTAAGCGGCAAATGCGTATCCCAACTAGTCTTTAAATCGATCGCACACAGACGCAACATATTCTCTAGGATTTGATATACCCTCTTCGTCTGACCGTCTGTTTGGGGGTGGTATGCAGAACTAAAATTTAGTTTGGTCCCCATCGTCGCTTGTAGGCTCGTCCAAAAATACGATAGGAATCGCCCGTCTCTGTCCAAAATTATTGAGGCCGGTACCCCGTGCAGTCGAACAATCTCGTCAATATAGATTTGCGCTAACCGATCGATACTCCATCATACTTTAATTATGATGAAGTGAGCCGACTTGGTCAATCTATCAACAATGAACCAAATTGCATTATTCCTACGCGGTGTCTTCGAAAATCCCATAATAAAATCCATCGAGATGTGTCCCACTTCCACTCGGGAATGGCGAGGTTCTGCAGCTCTCCGCCTGGCCTTTGATGTTCTGTCTTCACTTGCTGACATGCCATATACTGCGGCATGAAAGTAGCCACATCTTTCTTCATGCCGTGCCACCAAATGTTTGTGTGCATGTCCTTGTACATCTTGGTGCTTTCAGGATGTAACGAGTACTTCGCATAATGTGCCTCCGTCGAAATTTCTATTCTGAGTTCGACAGTTTCAGGAATGCAGAGCCTTTCTTTTAGTCGCATCGTCCTGTCTCCGTCTTCCGCAAAGTCAGTCGTCCTTCATATTGAAATCAGCTCGCGCATCTTCTTCAGGAATGAATCGTCCTTCTGTGTGATCTTTATTTTGCTAAGCAGGCTTGATCCTAAATTCAACTGAGCTAGGTGTAGGTGTCGATACTCAATTTCGAGTTCGATACCCATCACTTCAAGGTCTCGCCGTATCTCATTATTTATGGCCAGTGATCCCATAAATATTCTGCTAAGCACTTCGGCTACAACGTTTCCCTTGTCCGACGTATACTCAATAGTTAGCTCATAATCTTTTATGAGTTCGAGCCAGCGTCGCTACCGTAGGTTGAGTTCTCGTTGCGTAAACAAGTATTTCAGGCTTTTATGATCAGTGTAGATTCTGCAAGCCATACCATAGAGGTAGTGTCGCCAGAGTTTCAATACAAATACGATCACCGCCAATTCTAGGTCGTGCATCGAGGAAATCTGCCACAACATCAGTCTTTATTGTGTTTGTATTATCCTTCCGCGTGTCTCAAACTGATGCCAAGTATCCTGCACAGCCGGAACATAACATACGCCTCGTCGAGATTACTGATAACATCATTGCCGTCTTCGAGATCGTACCGCACGAATATGAGAACTATGTCTCACCAGGAAGATGAAACACCACTCTCTTCTCCGCACACTCGATCGTTGCATGACAAGCGTCCAACCAATCCATGCCAAAGATTATGTCGTACTCTTTGATGTCTAGTACGACGGCATTCAAGGATAGATCTCTTCCCCCGATGCAAATATGGTCATCCCTACAAATAAAGTTCGCAGGCATATCGAAACCCGATAGAGTGCTAAGGCTAATGTTCATATCTAATGATTGCATGGCTATTTTATTTTTTTCTCATAATCAGCAGATATAAACCTATGCGTCGCACTCGAATCGAATAGTACTCGAGCAGGTACATTTTTGTAGAGTAATATACCTGTTACAACAGTATCGGACGCGAACGCCTCATCCCGAGTTAATGCATAAACTCGGCATTGAGCTCCATAGCATTGATTCTGCGGGTTGACGGGCACCGCATTTGCGCCTTGTAGTATAGGCGCTTTATGTTGATTCGGAACGTTCCTTGGTGGGTTGTGTTGATTCGAAACATTTTTCGGACAATATGTAACTATATGGCCTACCTCGCCACACTTGTAGCAAGATCTTGTGACACAATATGTGGTTCGGTGCCCACGCCTACTGCATCTACTGTAGTGTTGTCCGCCATGGTCCTGGTTATCAAATGTGTTCGAACGTTTTGATACTCCCGATCCTCCGGCGTCGTTAGGACACTTGTTGAAGTTGTTACGAACGACAGGCACGGCTCTATGCAACATACGCCCAAAGACATGCTCACTATCGAGAGCGGCATCATAAGATTCGCGGTAGGTTCGACACCTTTGATACATGACGTCCCTTCGCAGTTCCTCATTTAAGCCTTGTTGAAAGCGTTCACACCATGCTTCCTTGTTGGACAGAAAGGTACCGGCAAACTTCACCAGTTTCGAGAAGCTCGAGTCATAATTGTCGACTGACATATTTCCTTGTCGCAACATCATGAACTCGTCTTCTTTTTTACGACGGACGGCGCAAGGAACGTACAGTTTGAGAAATGCTTTCTTGAACATTTTCCAGGAAATTACGGTGTCCGTATCAGCTTCGTAGATTTTCTGCTTCTTAGATGCCCATCACTCGTAAGCCCTCAGTTGTAGATGTAATGCCGCACATGTTACCCTCTGGGACCCTTCAATGCTAAGCAGATTAAACAAGTCCTCAATCTCTGCGAGCCACCCCACTATCACATCAGGCTCTGCTCGGCCATTGAATTTTGGTGGATTCATCTTGCGGAACTCCTTTGCTTTGAACAAGGAAGAAGAATTTATTATTTGCGGTTGAGCTTCTTCCTCGTCTTCATCTTGAACATCTTGCCTCTCCTCGGGTACCATGACCGTTGCTTTGGTATTTCCTACTATCTTGCTTACGGTCTGCGTTAGGTCGTCCATTTGCTTCTGCTGTACAGTAAATTGGGCTTTGATTTGCATCTGAAGCTGTTGCTGCTGTAGCTCCATCAACTGTAGCATTTTTTCCATTGTCATCTCGCTAGGGTGAATACTCTTTGAGCTCGACGTACAATCCACGGTTTGGCTTGTTGTGCCAGGATTGTTCTTATTTTTCTTAGTTATTCCTTCAAACAGAGTAAACCTGTTAGTATTTTTCAAAAATATCTACGGGCTTACCTGTATGGAACTTTTATTTCACGCAGCATGTCGACAAGCATTCAACCGAACAATCGCAACGAACATTCCAACAATGAAACAACTTTCGAAAATTTGAGAAAACATAATTGTGCTCTGATACCAATTTGTCATGCCCTGAGTCGACAAACCGTTCGTCCCCGGTGTTATTTTGCCGAATCGATCGTCCTCGCTAAGGCGTGATGCCATACGTGTCTGAAATTGCACTCGTACAAGGCACGAACGTTACATTAATTTTTATATTGAAACACCAAGTCGAAACTTCACAAATCACATCAAATTGAGATGCAGTATAGGAAGATAGAAATATGCTTTTCATTCATAGCTTGCAACAAAGTACAAGTCGTAATTATATTGGATGCCGTTGCGGCTATATTGATTGAAAACAAAAAGAAACATACTCGACAAGCTGCTTGAACTAACACTTGTCGTTCCATACATTAGCCCTTTTATACATAAGCCTTCAATTGAATTGGCTTCAAAATACTTCAGCATAGGAAGAGCTTCAAAACGCCTCTCCATAGTTCAGCTTTAGTTTAGAGCTCCTGTCGCATCTAGGGAATTGAGGGAGGGGATTAGCACACTTGCTAAGTGGACGAGATGAACCCACTCGTCTAAACCGACTATGATTGTTAAGGTAGGCATGCTTTAGAGTTGTCTTTCTATTTAGAACTAAATGAATTCAGTTCATATCGATAGCCATCTTTGAAGTAATAAAGCATACAGTAAAACATAGCGATTTATTCACATTTCTTATCACGGCCATGCTCGTCCCTGCATAAAAATAAAGATAATACTTACTACCTGCATAAGACAATATGCGAGCATGCTACTATCTTATATGCGTGGTCGCTGGTGTTACACACCACTTGGGACTATCACAACGGCATTTTGGTCCGTTCAGTCTAGGTTGTAAGCCTGACTGACGGTCCCGCAATGCATTGTAGGTCCTAAAAAATCAAGTTGCACCCATCAACAAAGTCATGAAAATCAAAAAATGTATCCTTCAATTGAATTGTGCAGGAGACAGATTGAGCACATTCTCGATTACGCAGATTGAACTGCGCACTCATCCAAGTGCGCAAGCTGACGTGGCCTCGTCATTATTACCTGACAGAGAATCAGATCTTCTGACAACTGACAGCACGAAGAACGAGAAAAATATTCGTTTATCGTGCAGCACAGCACTCGAGGACAGCTGTACATGTACCGTAATCTGCCTGCAGTGCAATCTAGCCCAGCACGGTCCATTCTAGCGCAATCCGAAGTTAGCACAATTCAGGTGGCGCACTCCATCAATACAACTGACAAAGTACACGTGGCCTTCATGCCATCAATGACTCGTTACGTGGTAACCATCTGTACACGATCATGCGCATTTCAATCAAATAATGCCATGTGTCCAATACAGTTGGCCCACGATCAAGCAACTGCCAGCGCAGTCCGATGTCTGCGTGGTCCAATGCAGCACAATCCAACTTGCGCAGTCCAGAATAACTAAAAAGTAGTTATTTCTAGAACTCTATAAATAGAGTTTCAAGTCCTTCCTAGAGTGGATCACACACACATACAGGATCAGACATAAAAAAGTTCAGAAAAATCAGAGAGTTCAGGAGTTCTTGCCCAAGTGCCCAAGTGCTGCTGTATTCTTCAGAAGCTATCGCCTTCAACTTCCGAGGTTATCGTCTTCAAAGTTCACATCGTCCAAGGGACAAAGCGATCGTCATCTAGATCGGATTCTTATAGTTGTACTTTTCCAGAATTCTTGTAATCTTCTTACAAAGTTTGTTGAAATAAAGATCAAATTTTGTTTTTGCAAATAAAATGGCGACTCTGCTAGGGAGGACTTTCTCCTCCGACGAGGAAGTAAAAACTCAATGTGACATTGCGTCTATCGGAAAGACTCAGAAGACGCTGGTTGTGAAGGTCAAGCAGACGGCCTACGAAGCCATGATCAATTTCAGGACCACCCCTCGCACTGCAACCACTTCTGCCACGAGCAAAGTGTGCCCAGTTTTGGTTCCCAAGACTGCTGTGCAGTCTGCTGTCCCTGCTGTTGCACAGTCTGCTTCCAAGACTGCTGCACAGTCTTTAGATTCTACCACCAAGACTGCTGCACAGTCTAAGGTTTCTGCTGCCAAGACTGTTGCACAATCTGCTGTTGCACAATCTGCCTCAACTGTTCATGCACAGTCTGCTGTTGTCCGTGCACAAACTACTTCTTATGCTGCCCTGTCAAAGTGCAAGACTCCTCTGTCCCTGGCGCAGTTGGCTGCAACTTTTCCTGTGCAGTCCACTACTCCAGCAACCAGAGTGCATCCCGAACACTTTGTGGCCAGAACTCCTGATGCGCAAATCACAGTGTCTGTGGCCAGAACCAAAAAGCAATCTGTCAGAACTCCTAATGCGCAATCAGCCAGTGCGCAAGCTGTGCCAGCGCAGTCCAAGAGAGACATCCCTTTGGCTAATCTCTCTTCCTCTCACAGTAAGGATAAAGGCTCTACTCCTCTTTTCAAACACCCTGTTGCTCCTGCACAATCCACTGGGGGTAGTCTTTTGACTATTCCTCTTCCTCCCCAGAACAAAGGAAAAGGCCCGTTGGTCTTTTCTCGAACTTCCTCGTCTCATGACTTGGAAGACAACAGAGGAAACGCTTTTTAGCTAACCCTTTTTCACAAAACAAAGGAAAAGGCCCTTTGGTCTTTTCTCAGTCTTCCTCGATTTTTATCGTAGAAGATCAATCTGAACATGCCTCGGCACCAGTCAGTACAAGAACTCTTTCAAACAAGGATTCTTCTCTCCATGTCAAAAGAACTTGTACTGATCAAAGAGGTATTCTGCCTACTCCGGTAGCAGAATTCCAAGATCTCCCAACTCTCAAGATATCCCGATCCAAACAAGGAAAATTGCTGGTGTCTCAGACAGAAACCCCTGGGGGTGAGTTTGCTGATCTAAGAACTTATCTCAATCGACCAACTTCGGTGAAACGTAAACAGCCAATGCCGAAGACCAACCAGCATCAGAGACAAACTTCCAGGATCAAAAATCCTGACACCTATGCCAATGAAATGAGTACTTTCCTGTACACTCAAGGGACAAAATATTTGAAGAACCAGAACCATGTTCCGAATGTTGTCAAAGAACACATCCCTCAGACTTCCTCTTATCCCGTCATTATTCCTGATCTCCGAGAACACCTTAAACAAAAACGGGACAACATCTTATCACTTCCAGTGCAACCACTTGGACACCATTGTAATCACAAAGTGGTCATCAAGTGTTGCTGTCAGATAGCAAGATGATCTGTCTTTGATCGTTTGAACTTTACAAACTCTGAACCCATGTCAGAAGATGAAGACGAAGTCTTGTACGCTTCCGTCAACATGACTTCCAGAGACACTGTGGGTAAGAAGTGTTCTAAGCACGGCAAGCCTCGCAGGCCAAGCCAGCGGTATTTGGATCTACTCCAAGAATCTTCTGAAGGAGTATTTCGACACACCAGATCCCAAAGCCGAGACATAATCGGTCAAAGGAATCTTCTTCAAGATCCTTCTGGTCATCTTCCTACTTCTCATTCGGGAGATGATTCTTTCTCTGACTATGATGCATACAGCGAAAGTTCTGAACAGACAGTGTCTTCTACTGTACCAAGAGAAGTGACAGCTTATGTTGTAACTGAAGATCCAGATGCTTCCAGTTCATCTAGTCAAGAACAAAGAATAGCTGCGCTAGAAGACAAGTTGAAGACCATGGCTAAAATGGTCGCAAGTATGCATTCTATCATAGTGGCCCAACATATAGTACCACCGACCGTACCTCCTACAAACCCTGAAATCATAGCATCGTCGGTGCCTGTCAATGCAGGACTGGGGGTAGCATCTCTTCAAGTGCCTCCTGTACAGATCCAACCTACACCCAGTCAGTCAGGTGCTGGGGGTAGTGCTTATCATGCTGTTCCTCTCCCTAATACTGTGACTCAGCCTGCTCTTTCTACATCACTGGAAGATGCCAATGAAGCTATCAAGCTCCTGCGTACTCAGTTCGAGGCCTTCAAAAAGAAGGAAAACTTGCAGAGGTTGGGGATCAAGCAACCCTACCCAGTTGAATGGAAGGAAGTCCTATTTCCTCCTAAGTACAAAATCCCAACAATTTTGCTGTTTGATGGCAGCACCTCTCCCAGTCAGTTCATTAACCACTTTGAGGTAATGACTGTCCAACTTCAACCAAATGACGCTCTTTTTACCAGAGTATGCGTTGGCTGTTTAGCTGGTGTAGCATACGATTGGTATAGAAGCTTGCCCGATGGTTGTATTATCTCCTTCTCTGTTCTAAAACAAATCTTCTTGGAATGATTTTATGATGGGATCAATGACATGACCATGTCAGCCCTCAATAAAATCAAACAAAGACACAATGAAACTGCTGAGAGTTTCATTGAAAGGTTCCGTCGGGAAGCTTTAAAAATGCCTCCTGGAACTCCGGCCGATGTCACCATAGACACCTGCAAGGCAAATCTTTTGCCTATCATTAGCATGTGAACAGGATCTACTCAGTTCCAAGACTGGCCATCCTTCATTGTCAATGCTAAAGCAGCTGAAGTTAGCGCCGACAAATTCAAGCAGCTAGGGGTACAAATGTCTAACCCCGATCGGGATGAACACCAGACATCGAGTGGTGGTAATCGCCAGAACAACCGCAAGGGAAAAAAAACTTTGAACATCAACTTAAAGAACAAAGAATCTCTGGCGGTCAACGTAGCTCCACCTACGTCCACTTCTACTCTTTCAGCACCTCCAGCAAGGGAACCTCGTCCGAAAGTAGAGTATTCTTTTGACGAGAATGACACTACGAGCATCTTTGATTATTTAATCAAAAGCAATAAGATCCAGCTCCCAGATCCCAAGAAGCCCGATGAAGTCGGTAAGACTGATCATCCTAAGTACTGTGTTTATCACAGGTTCATTGGGCATCCCACTCGAGCATGTTATGTGCTCAAAGGCAAAATTCAAGAGCTCGTCAACGCTGGTGTTGTCACTCTGCAGCAAGACGAGAAAACTGTTACCGCAAACATAGTATCAGTTCAATTTGGTGACTTTCCGCCGCAGATGGTACATCATGGTGTCATCCCTATCCCCAAAGCTACTCTTGAGATCGAAAATCTTCCTCCTCCACGAAGTGAAGGTCTCATCCCCTTGTCTCTTGACAATGGCAAGATTATGTAGATTCATCCGGATCTTGCTTCAGAGTTCGAACTTCCCTCTTCCTCCAAGAAGAAAGACCGCTCCAAGGGCAAGACAAAGATTTGTAATATGGTGTCTTTTGACCCCATAGTTGACGAGGAAATTCTGTTGGGCACCAGATCAGGAAAAGCCTATCTAAAGGATTATCCCGAGGCTCAAGAAAATCCTGCATCTTCTTCTGAGCCTGCTCCAGTGCAGCCTATTTCCACTGAGGATATTTCTTCTACATCCTCACCGATTGTAGTACCCATTCCTCCCAAGCCAACGGTCGCTGACAAAGGTAAACAGTAAGTCCGCTTCGACAAACCTTTGAAGAAGTCATCTCCTTCCAGACTTGAAAAGCCTTACAACTTTGATATCCTGGCTCAACTAGCCAATACACCTGCCCGGTTGTCCATCTTCGAGCTTTTGCGCCTCTCCAAAGAGACTCGGGAAACTCTGAGTGAGGCTCTCATGCAAGCTGAAACTTGTTTAGCCCTTCTGAAGAAGTCGAAAGCTGAGCCAGTTTCTTGCCTCCATTGTCATAGTGTGTTGGAGTTAATTCCAAACATAACTTTCACACAAGATGACATGCTGATGGAAGACAACAGGCACGACCGTCCTCTTTACTATACATGATATGTCGACTCGATGAAAGTCGATCGTATTCTGATAGACCCAGGGTCTGCTCTCAGTATCATACCGAAGACAATATTGGATGCGCTGAAGATCCTAGTGCATAGTCTTTCCAGTACAATCACCACTATCCTTGGGTTCAATCAAGGAAGGAGTGAACATCTGGGCAAGATTCGCCTAAAACTTCAAATAGGCAATCTTCGCACAAAGGTGACCTTCTACATCATTGACAACCATGGTTGTTCTTACAATGCTTTGTTGGAAAGACCATTCTTACATGAACACAACATTGTTCCTTCGATTCTCCATCAATGTTTCAAATATGTTGATGACAATGGAGAGGTACAAAAGGAGGTTACTGATCTCTATCCTTTCAAAGGCATCGAAGCATACTGTAATGATGCTCATATGTACAAGGATGAATTCATGAAGGTTGTCCTGTATCTGGATACTGAAGAAGAGCAAGAAGCAGTGCCTAATGACACCCTCATCATTCATGTCAAAGGGCGTATTTCTCGTCCTCAGTCTTCCAAACCACTGGCTATTCACTTGCTAGTCCAGAAGCAACCAACTGATGATGATCAAAGGGAGCTCACCTCTTCTGAGCCACTTATCGACTTACATCATAACAAGGATAAAAAGCAGCTCACCTCTTCTGAGCCACTTATTATCGATTTAACTCATAACAAGGACAAAAAGGAGCTCACTTCCTCTGAGCCGATTGTTATCGACCTCCGTCGTAACAAGGCCAATCCTCCTCCACGTTCTTCTTCTTCCCCTCTTGTAATCAATCTGACCAAGCCTGCTAAGGCTAAAGGTCCTGCTATAAATACGGATGTACAAATTAATGAAAAAGCATCTACTTTCCAGTATACTGATGTCATTTATCATGCTAAGTGCTATTTGGATATGTTAGATAGCTATCAGTCATTTACAATAGGAGTTGTGCAGTCTTCTCAAACAGAAGTTTCACTCGAACATCCAAAAGATTCATATCATATTGTTCCCGCTCGTAAGAAAGGCGACAGTCCAATACTTTTAAGTAAAGGACCAGAACAACAATTCAGCTATACGTATGATAGCAAAAGTAATGACACGGGGCATCTTCAACTCCATCGTTATAGCCAACAATCAAAAGATATCATCTGAAAGATGGGTTATGACTTCAAGAATGGCCTCAATTACGGTAAAAGTTGAAGAACTCCTATCCGTACAACTGTTCCGAAAGGAAAGTCAGAGATGTACTACAGCAGGACCAAAAGAGGTCTTGGATATGCTTCTCCTCCAGTATTATCCCAGCAGTCTCCGAATCCGATAGTGAAGAGCGCTCTAACTCGTCTGATTCCAGATCATGGGATTCTGACACCAGCATCGGTCAAGTTCATCGATTGACTGTATCTTCTAACATGGTCTCCGTCGAACTTCCAGAAGGCTATGACGAGGACATTGAAGAAAGTCCTGAAACAGATCCTTGGGCTCAACGAATGGATACCCAATGGGAACTCCGATTCGAACAAAGAGAACCCCCTACTGAAGATCAATTAGTTTAAATTGATGTAGGGGAGAGCGGATCACCTCGTCCAATATTCATCAGCAAGAACCTTCCAGAGACAGATAAGCAAGAATTAATTCTTCTTATTCAAGAATACATTGACGTCTTTGCCTGGGGCTATGAAGACATGCCAGGTCTAGATCCTAAAGTTGCTACTCACAAATTAAACATCCTGCCTAATACAAAACCGGTCAAACAGCAACAATGGTGCTTCAAGCCAGAAATGATGGATGCAATCGATGATGAAGTCAAGAAGCTCATCGCTTGTAGCTTTATTCGAGAAGAGCAACATCTAGATTGGGTAGCCAATGTCGTTCCAGTTCTAAAAAAAACTGGCAAAGTTCGAGTCTGCATCGACTTTCGGGATCTTAATGAAACATGTCCAAAAGATGAATTTCCTCTTCCTATCACAGACGTTATGATTGATAACACCTGTGGGTTCGAAAGAATATCCTTCATGGACGGATTCTCCAGATACAATCAGATTCGGATGAATCCTGAAGATGAAAAGTATACTTCTTTTCGCACTCCTCGCGGAGTCTACTGCTATACTGTGATGCCATTCGGTCTCAAGAACGCTGGTGCAACCTATCAACGAGCTATGAGTACCATCTTTCGAGATCATCTGAGCAAGACTGTCGAATGCTATGTCGATGATATCGCTATCAAAAGTTGTCTGAAGGAAGATCACATCCAAGACTTGAGAACTATCTTCAACCTCATGCGCCAACATCAACTCAAAATGAATCCCACCAAGTCATTCTTGGGTATCTTTAGTGGCAAATTTCTTGGCTTCGTCATTACCTCTAAGGGTATACACGTGGATCCCGAGAAGATCAAATCCATTCAAGAGATGTGTCCTCCACACAACCTAAAAGAGCTACAAGGATTTTAAGGTCGACTTGCGTACATCAGGAGATTCATTTCGAATCTGTCTGGACGCTGCAGACCATTCACTCAGCTAATGAAGAAGAGTGTATCTTTCATCTGGACTGAAGAATGTCAAAGAGCATTTGACGACATAAAGCGATACCTTATGAATCTACCAGTCTTGGTGCCACCAATCTAAGGTATACCATTTTTAATATATGTCCGTGCTATGGATCATTCATTGGGTGCTTTACTTGCCCAAAAGAACAAAGAAGGCCATGAATAGGCCATCTACTACCTCAGTCGTACTATGATTGGTGCTGAACACCGTTCTAGTCCGGTCGAAAAAGAATGCCTAGCTCTTATGTTCGCTGTACAAAAGACTCGGCATTACATCATTGGCCAAACTATTCATGTCATATCCCGAGTTAATCCTCTTCGGGTACTGATGAAAAAGCCTAGCATACTCAATTCTCGACTGGCTACATGGGCCATTCTGCTAGTCCAATATGACATGGTATATGTTCCTCAAAAGTCTGTCAAAGGTCAAGCACAGGCGGATTTCTTAGCAGCTCATCCTGTTCCAGAAACGTCCAAACTCTATGATGAAATTCTAGATGAGACTTTGGAATCTAATACAATTTTCGAAGAATTTCCTACTTGGCATCTATTCTTTGATGGTGCATCCAGGATTGGACCCAATGGTGCCATTGTCGCAGTAGTTGGAGTTGTTCTCGTTTCTCCAGATGGATCAGCTATTCAAAGAGCATACTCCTTAGATGAGCCTTGCTCCAACAACGTGGCAGAGTACAATGCTCTACTCATCGGCCTTCAGCTAGCTAAACAACTAGATGTTGAATATCTTGAAGTCTATGGTGACTCTAAACTGGTTGTTAATCAAGTTAGAAGAACTTATGAAGTTCGCCATCAAGATCTAGTGTCTTACTTTGAAGTAGCAATCAGCATGGCTACATCATTCAAAGCCTTCTTCATCGAATATGTACGCCGAGCTTGCAATACTGAGGCAGATGCTTTGGCTAATCTTGCAGCTGTCTTAGCTATCCCTATCAAAAGACAACAGGTGGTGGTCATCTCTAATCGGGAATTATTTTGTGTCAAAAACAATCGTAATATTGAGTTCAGTAATCTTACTGAAGCCAATGTTATTAGTGAAGATTGGAGAACTCTTTTCATCGACTTTGTGGTTCATGACATACTCCCTGAAGATCCCAAGGAGGCTACGAGTGTTCGTCGACGATCTCTTCGGTTTTACTTCAATCAAACCACCAAAACTCTCTATCGGCGGACTTATGACGGTATTCTTCTGCACTGTCTTGCCGGTGATAAAGTGAAGCAAGTATTGCGTGAAGCTCACGACGGCGTATGTGGAGCACATCAACCTGGTCCTAAGCTACAGTATCGCATTCGACGCATGGGTTACTATTGGCCCTCTATGGTATCAGATGCTATCGAATATGCAAGAAAATATCGAGCTTGTCAAATCCATGCAGACTTCATACATCAACCATCAGAATTCCTTCATTCGACTGCCGCTTTCTGGCCTTTTGAAGCTTGGGGCATGGACATCATCGGTCCCATCAATCCTTCTTCTTCTAGAGGACATCGGTTCATACTGGCAATAACAGACTACTTCTCCAAATGGGCCGAAGCTATACCATTGGCTGAAGTCAAGACCAGCAGTGTTATTAACTTCGTCAAACACCATATCATTTATAGATTTGGTGTACCTCGAAGGATCATCCATGACAACGGACCATAATTCATCAGTCAAAAGTTCACAAGGTTCTGTGACGATCACCGAATTGACAATGTCGCTTCGACAGCCTACAATCCTGCTGCTAACGGTTTAGCTGAATCCTTCAACAAGACTATTATCAAGCTTCTCAAGAAGTTTGTATCTACTAACAAACAAAACTGGAGCGAGAAGCTTGGCGAATGTCTTTGGGCCTATCGTACTACGGTCCGTAATTCCATAGGCTGTACACCCTTCTCTTTAGTGTACGGTTGTGAAGCAGTTCTTCCTCTAGAACTTCAAATCCCGTCCTTAAAGATCGCCATCGCTAATGAGCTCACTACTGAGAACAATGATCTTCTTCGGCTCCAAGAATTAGAAGCGCTCGACGAGAAGCGGTTAATGGCTCAACAGCATATTGAGTTATATCAAGCTCGCATCTCGAAGACTTTCAACCGCAAAGTTAAAGTCAGAGCCTTTCAGCAAGGAGAGCTCGTTCTAACAGTCAGACGTCCTATGACTATGACTCACTCGAGCAAAGGCAAATTTGACATAAAATGGGAAGGGCCTTATATTGTAAGCAAAGTCTTTTCAAATGGAGCCTACCAACTCACAGAAATGGATGGTCGAGTTGCAATGATGCCTATCAATGGCAAATTCCTTAAGAAGTACTATGCATGAATGTAAAAGAGATTGCTTGTAAATATCATTAGACAAGTTCATAAATAAAATTCAATTTTATTCCATCATAAATGATAGTACATAATATCAAGGAAGATCACTATCATCCTTCTCAACATTTGGACGCGGGCCACTGTCGTCCTTATCAAAGACATAGTCGGCAAAAGAGCTGAGAACATCTTTGCTCGAACCTACCAGGAACTTGCAAGCAGCCATCCTCATGGCCTCTTCCTCTTCAGTCTTCCCTGGTTCAAGCAGGAAGTCCAGGATGTCCCTTGGTGGCTTGGGCGCAGATGAACCTTCACCCGCTTCTATTTGCTTTGGCTGGTCGGGATTGGCGGTACGTTCTTCCGGGAGTTCTTCAACCTTCAGGGCGATTTCAGCCTTCTTAGATGTATCTCCAGACGACATTTTTTATGTTGGAAAGTGAAAGTAACTATCCTATCTGATTTTTTGTTCTATTTTTAGACAGAGAGTCGTAAGACTATGAAGTGACACATTCATCATACGGTTCACCCGTTCATTC
The DNA here is from genome assembly GCA_029216955.1 of Iris pallida. NCBI lineage: Eukaryota > Viridiplantae > Streptophyta > Magnoliopsida > Asparagales > Iridaceae > Iris > Iris pallida. The sequence goes on from JANAVB010017400.1 coordinate 6,465,241, forward strand.
CATATTATCCGACGGTTCACCCGTTCATCACATTCATCCGACGGTTCATTCGTTCATCACACTCATCCAACGGTTCGTCCGTTCATCTGACGGTTCACCCATTCATTCTATCCCTTTGACGGTTCGCCCGTTCATCATAATCATTTATTTGACGGTTCGTCTGTTCATTACATCCATCCGACGGTTCGTCCGTTCATTATCCAACGGTTTACCCGTTTATTCCACATTATCCGACAGGTTTACCCGTTCATCATCCGACGGTTCGCCCGTTTATCATAATCATTCATCTGACGGTCCATCCGTTCATCCCGACGATTCATTTCATTCATTTATTTTGTTCATATTAGCAACTTGTCATCTTTGATTAAGTTGTCTATTGAAATAATGATATTCGATAAATTATATTTGCCACGTCCATATTACCTCTGAGCAGATATAATTGAATATGATTATTTTCTAACATCAAGAAATATATCATGTCCTGTACCTCTGAATATATTTTTTATCGCTATTATTTATATCTGAATAAGATATGCAATAAATAATAGAGCCACAAAAAAATGTCTTTTTATTGATCAAAGATGAAAGACATTACAAAGATACGTATCATGAAAAACAAGAAGATACAAAAGATCTTTCTATTCAGCCGGCGGTGTCATCAAGTTGATCATCTGCTGCTTCAAAATTTGCAGTCGCTCCTCACGAGATTCCATCACTCGCTTCCTAGCTTCTTCCATCCCAGATTTATCATCGAAGGTTGGCAGGGTTATTAGTCTGCGAGTGACTTCAACTTGATGACCCGCAGCATATTTATCTCTTTCTCGAGTCAGAACACCAAGTTGTTGAATTGCAGCCTGGTGTTGAGTAGCCTCATCTTCCAGCTCTTTTTGAAGACGGGCAATTTTCGCTTGCAATTCAGCAACTCTTATTTCTTTCTCTTCAGCAACAGATGCCACTGTTTCCACCTTGGAGTTGTACTCAGTGGACTTGGCAGTGAAAGTATCTAAGAGAACTTGGAAATTAACTTTCTCAACCGCGGCCTCTTGAGACATCCGTTCAAATTTAGCTTGCACCAGAGGCTCTACCTTCCCCTTATTTAGCTCTTTTTAGCTCTTAACTGAGGTCTCCAGCTCATCTAATATATGATCAAGAAAAATAGCCTGAGCCTCATTGCCTTGGTTGCGGATGGCATTAACCAAGAAAGAGGTTGGACCTCTAACTGTGGAGAAATCAGCCTCTTCCTTCTCCATCACCCTATTTATTAAAGGTCCCAACGAATCAAAGAAGAAGTTGATGAAGGAGTTAATGACAAATTGATTGGTAGCCAGAGCACCAGAAGTAGCAGCTACTCCCGTTGATGATGAAGTAGCAGGACGTTCAGCTACTTGGACGGGGGGCTCTTTAAATAAGGGAGCTAAAGTAGAGCTGGTTGCTCCTCCTGGTTGTTCCTCTGCAAAAACAGATAAACTTTATCATTTTGTTTGTCATTTGCAGCTATTAAAAAGATCAAAAGTAAAAGCAATCTTACCATGACTTGGTCCAGTGATGATTCGATCATCTGCTGGCACAGATTCCAATCTAGCAGAAGTAGCCTCAGACATAACTGCCTGGCTACTGCCTGCCTCGGAGCTACCTGACAAATGACGACTGCAGCTAGCTATCGTCGTTACAGGCACTATATCCATGCACACTGGAGGAGCTGGGGAAGATTCGATTTCTGCATGAATCAAAGATAGAGATGTCAGCTATTAATCTATGAAAAGAAGATTAATAATTTTAATTAATACCTTTGGGATCAACAGTAGGAGTTTCCTCCAGGGCCACTTCCTCATCTGCAATCTTTTCTGGAGATACCTGCACCTCAGCATCCTTTTCAGGATCCAGGGTGTCATCAGCGGCTTTGGGAGATATATGGACTTTCATGTCCTCTTCAGGATTGTGTATCATCAACAGCCTCTGATGATGTACTCTCTTCACTTTCATTATCCTCACGAGCTTCCTCGATGGCAGCTGCAGCGACATTATCAATATCATCTTGTAAACCGAAGTCGCAATAATTTAATGCTTCAATCATTAGACGATCTTCCTCTTCGGGATTGTTTCTGGTGTGACAGGAAGCTGAGTCGTTTCTACCGCCGGTAAAGGAGATCGTAAAGCTTTATCTTCCATAGGCTCTGCAGCCTCCTCTCTCTGTTCAACTTCTTCCCTCTGTTCAGTCTCCTCTCTCTGCTCTGGACTAGGCTCAGAGACAGGGGTAGGAGATGACATAGTAATTCCAGCAGCAGCATTCCCACCACCGAGGATAGGATTGCCTTCTTTCTTTTCTAATAGCCAGCTTCTTTCTATGAAGAGGCCTTTCTGGGCTCTCCACATCTACTACGTCAACCGGCTTTGGAATAGAAGTCGACGTGGTTGTCTCTTCTCATTGGATTGACTCGGCCAGCTGTCGAGATTGTGATCTAGTAGTAACCTTCTCTGATTGATCCAAATTAAGTTTCTTCTTTGCAGCTGGGGAAGAAGGTTCGTCAATCCTTCTTTTTCTCTCCCTGGCCGGAGACTTAACAACTTTCAGAGAAATTCTCAATGGTTGATTGACTTCCTCAGGGAAGTTTGCTTCCCTTGAGGCTTCCAACGGATCATCTACCGGTTCATGCTCTTCATTGTTATTTGGAGCTAGTATAGCAGTGGCTCCTTTCTTCAGACGTGTTGCTGTTGCAAAACTATCAATAAGGCTGAAGTTTTCAGCAAATTTATTCGCTGCTGTATAAAAGAGCGAATAAGTATATAACATTCTAGGGCCATTATCATTCTTGTTTGGCATCGAGAACACTGTCCTTGTGTCTCGAGCGTTGTAGTAGGCCCATGCTCTGGCACCATCAATCAAATACCCCTTTTCTTGTAGGCAAGTTATAGCGTTGCCTACATGGAACTGGTCGTAACCAAATTGACGAGCGAAGCGACTTGGCAGATATGGTTCCAGATAACACTCCTCTTCAAATCTATATACCAAGTGGGACGGCCTGATCATCCTCAGCCAGTCAAAAGCTGCTCGACCTAACGGTTGCCTCCCAAGGTCAACCAGATTTGTTGCCATGAATTCATAACCAGCTGGAGGGGCAAAGCAGTAAAAATTCCATCCCTTCCCAAGGTTCAGGGCACGTCTGCAGTCCTTCAGACTAATATACACCCACTTGCTCCGGGAGAATCTTCGAAGAAAGCTACCACCGACTGCTCCCATGTCGGGGTTCATCAAAGACGGATGGTGCAGAAGCAACCATCCGAATAGATAGGTGTAAGGCAACTCCAGTCGAGGAAAGTTCCCCTTCTCACCCTTCCATTTGATCATGGAGTCAACATACAGACGAAGACTTGCATTTATTCTACAGGTCATCGATGATAGCAAATCCATCCAGTAGCCGAAGACTAACCGGACAGCAGCAAAAAGTATGCCGCGGTGGAAGCGGTCTACGGCGCTTGCTCCGGGTATGACGAATCAACGGAGCCAGTATGTCAGGAATCCCACCAGCTGGGTTTCTCTTGACATGGACCTGTAGCCCATTCTTATAAAGCTTTCAACAAAATCTCCGGTTTTGAGCGGAGGGTATTGGTGTTCATCATTAACTCTGATATCCATTTTCTTATTCTCTTCCATCAGTCTTATTACTTTACTGTGGCTGAGGGATTGGAAGAAAGTCGGGTTGCATGTGTCATGATTCTTAGTCTTTTTCTCAATGATATGATTAAGAAAAAGATACGACAACCACTTCGATGAATAACAGGTGCCGGAAGAGCCGCTCTTATAGTATAGGGAGCATATGTTGTAATGGCACAATAGTTCGTCGAAGACTGCCACCATCTCTGCATTTTCTCGACGTAGTCTATCTAGCTCGTTGTTTGTGGGAACATACTCCTCATAAGGGAAGTCTTCCGTTGGTAGGCACGAGATGTACTTCATCTCATGGAGGGCTAATCCAATCTCCCCGCAGGGCGTCATGAATGTCCCTGTCCTATAATTATACCTCTCTGCCAAGGCCAAAAACAGATGAGGGTTTGGGTGGAAGCCATACACAGAAGCATATACCGCATGATAAAGCTCAATCTCTTTAAGTTTGTCTTCAAACTGAGCCAATATCCAGTTGGCTATGCAGTTCCACCTCCTGTTCTCCGGGTTCACCAGACCGGTCAGCCGGATGTCCAGATCTGGGTATCTTCCCTCAGCTTTTGCATAATCATTAGCAAAGATGGTGTCCTCACCGGCAGCAACAAAGAAGAGTTCTCTGGAGGGATACATCCTGGCTTCAACCCTCTGAGTAAAGTGCTACATCGCTCAGAAGAGCTATAGAACATGTCTCTGTTGTCTGGTCCTTTCTTGAAACAAATCTTTCCTGTCCTTGCATGCTGGAGAGGAGTAATATCCCAGCCCATCCTCCTGGGATGGCTTGCATGGGCATATCGGGCTAGAGGGAGGCATCTAGCAATGTCCGGTAATAGGACTAGTTTCTCCTTTCTTTGAAAGAGTCTCTGCTCAACACGGGGTCTTGGCTGAGAACTCTTGTCGATGGCTTCGTCAAACAAGAATATGGGTTTTTTGTGGGTAATGGCGTCAGCAGACTGCAAGGGCTGCCCATTCATCAGACTTAACAAAGTCTCATTGTCTTGAGCTACCAAGATAGCTTGGCAGGAGGATGGCAGAGCATATTGTGGAAAGAGCACATGGGATAAATCTTTTTTAAATTCTGGTTCAGCAAGGGTCCCTGTGAAGATTTCATACTCAGGGTCCTCTCTGATGTTAACTACATCAAACAGAAAAATAGAATTCAGTACAAGTAAAATCAAAGATTTTGTCCAAAAAATTAGCAGATTGTGCAAGCATCAGATTGCACAAGCATCAAATTGTGCAACAATAGCTTCTATGCGTAAACTGTTCAGTTGCGCCAACTCATCCACTTGCGCAAGCCATCAGATTGTGCTGAATAACTTGCGTAAAGTATCAGTTTGTGCTGGACAGCCTTGCGCAAATCAGCAGACTGCGCTAACTTTTGCCAGCACATTCTAACCGATTGTGCAAGAAAATAGTCTTCATAAAAATGAATACTATTGGGTTTGTGCAACCGAAACCCTAAACAGGGCGGCGCAATGTAACCAAATCTCTAAAAAGAGACAGGTTCAAAGGATCAACAGTGTCGAAGAACCCTAAAAAGGATCTTTCGATCGGGTTTACTACCTTGCAGTGCTGGATGTGCAACTTCATGTCGAGAAGGGTGCGGTGCAGCACGAGCCGAAGAATTGGCGGGGGCCTTTCCTTTCTCGGCGGCGGAGCGCTTCGGAGCCATGAAGATCGACGAGGAAAAAGAAGAGTTGGAATAAGCTCGAGGAATTTTCTCTCTCAGATGATTAGAAGCAAGTAAAGAATAAACAGAGGAGAAAGAGAACTATTTATAGTTTTCGAAAATAAACAAACTCCTCAGATTGTGTCGAATAAACAGGGGCTAATTCCTCCGATTGCGCAGACAGGTCATCATATGCGCAACTTAATTTAAAAATCAAAATTTAAAGTATTTTAAAACTTTAAATAAATTCAACTTTTGAAAACTTTGAATGGGGTCTTGTATCCTAAAAAATTAAGTTGCACCCATCAACAAAGTCATGAAAATCAAGAAATGCATCCTTCAATTGAATCGCGCAGGAGATAGATTGTGCACATTCTCGATTGCGCAGATTGAACTGCGCACTCATCCAAGTGCACAAGCTGACATGGCCTCGTCATCATTACCTGACAGAGAATCAGATCTTCTGACAACTGACAGCACGAAGAACGAGGAAACTGTTCGTTTATCGTGCAGCACAGCGCTCGAGGACAGCTGTACATGCAGCACAATCTGCCTGCAGCGCAATCCAGCCCAGCGTAGTCCATTCTAGCATAATCCGAAAGTCAGTACTATTCAGGTGGTGTACTCCATCAATACAACTGATAAAGTACACGTGGCCTTCATGCCATCAATGACTCGTTACGTGGTAACCGTCTGTACACGATCATGCACATTTTAATCAAATAATGCCATGTGTCCAATACAGTTGGCCCACGATCAAGCAACTGCCAGCACAGTCTGATGTCTACGTGGTCCAATGCAGCGTAATCCAATTTGCGCAGTCCAGAATAACTAAAAAGTAGTTATTTCCAGAACTCTATAAATAGAGTTTCAAGTCCTTCCTAGAGGGGATCACACACACATACAGGATCAGACATAAAAAAGTTCAGAAAAATCAGAGAGTTCAGGAGTTCTTGCCCAAGTGCCCAAGTGCTGCTGCATTCTTCAGAGGCTATCGCCTTCAACTTTCGAGGTTATCGTCTTCAAAGTTCACATCGTCCAAGGGATAAAGCGATCGTCATCTAGATCGGATTCCTATAGTTGTACTTTCCCAGAATTCTTGTAATCTTCTTACAAAGTTTGTTGAAATAAAGATCAACTTTTGTTTTTGCAAATATGCATCAGTGCCGAAGCACGATTATTTATTCTCCCTAGGTCGATTCGATTCCGATGCCTCGGATACCGATTCGAGGAAAATCAAACTTGTGCATAAGCTGTCCATGACCACGCCAATGCGTGAACAGTTTAATATATGAAAATAGATTTGTATATCACGGACAGTATTGAACGACATTATCATTTCTTCCAACTCATGCAAAGATTCATTTTCTCCAAAGCCGTACTCCCGATTTATCGTCCCGTAGGCACCAAATTGCCTGAGGCATCATAACCCACGATCGACGTTTCATATTATTTTGCAGCACGTGAAATAGTCTATCTTTTTACTAGAACCTTAAACTTTCTCGTTTATGTGAGAAACTTGTATTTTCATAGTAGATTACTCTAAATCGATACGTTTTTTTCGAGTTCTTGACCTTAATGGATTGGCATGCATTTTACTTAGCATCGTCGATTTGAATGAATTCGAGGCAAAGGAATTTTTGTTTGCGGGACAGAGTAGAAAAGAAGGGGCCGAATCACCCACCAAGTTCTTTGATCGTGCCGACCGTCGAAGTGCTTCACAACGTTCAAGTTTTAGTTACGCGAGCTCCTGCAATGGCACCAACACTTAGTTAGGATTTCCTTCTTATTCATTCGTTTCAAAATTCGTAGATTGTATTCAGAAAATGACGCGAAAGCACTTCATCAAAACCAAGCGACAAAAGCTCCAAGAAAACCATACAGCGGTCCGGTCCCGTCGAAGGGACTCTTATATAGAGCTCACTCACTAAGACGCAGCCCACTGCATCTAGGACTTATTCCAACAGAAGTCGTTCCATTCGTTGGATCGATTCTCGTAGCATCCATCCAAATCGATTTGATCGATGTCGCAAGGTGTTATCGTTTACCAAGCTCAGCAATCGAGTCAGATGGCCATTTAAATTCTCGGCCGATCTGACTCGACGCAAGCATATTATGAAGTCCGTCTCCTATCGAAAGCGGGGCGCTACAACGATAATCGGCATACCAACGGTGTACCGATGTGTACCGCCAAAATTCTGATTGTGAGCCCTCATTTTATCTTAAAAAGTTGTTGTGATGATAAATGCCATATCGACGGTGTACCGACGGTGTACCAATTTGTGTTGTCAGAATTCCGCTCCAGTACCCAAGTTGTATACTTTCTAATTTTGATGAAATTTCCTGAACTCTTCTTACATATTGCTCTAAGTGTACATTCTATGCCAGTCTACTGTATTGCCTTGTCATGCTTGGTTGGACCCGACACATGTTTATGTCTAGCTTCTAGATAGTGGCATGTTATGGCGTACTCTTGATTTCCTTACATGTCTAGTTCCTTGATAGTGACCAATCGTGTTGCACTCTTGTATATGTCCTTTCCTAGCTTGCTTGATAGTGGCCTGTTATGGTGCACTCTTGATTTCAATACATGTCTAGCTTCTTGATAGTGGCTCGCTGCATTGATATTGTCATGTCTTGTTGTGGCTTATTGTAGTGCACAATCTTGTTTGTCTTGTCTAGTCTCGTATGTCTCATGTCTAGGATAGATTTTGCGGAATGCCACACCCGTAATCCTAAATGAAAATATTATGAACTATATAACTAGTTTGACTAGATCATTGGGAGGTAAGACTTTTTCGGTTACCTGCACTCCTTACTTCCTGATCATATATATATATATATATATATATATATATATATATATATATATATATATATATACTAGGGATTTGGAGCTATCTGTCATGATGAGCACTCCTCCAGCACACCGTCGAGTGGGGCACTTCCTTAGGACACACCTATCTTACTGTAGGGCAGGTACCTGGATCGGATTTATCAAACTTGTATATGTTAGTAATTAGGATTGTGACAACCCTAGTTAGCTAAAGTATCAAGCCGTACTCATTGTTTGGCCATGATTAATGGAGACAATTCCTGTTTATTCTAGTCTTGTTCCAGTTTATCTTATTTCAGTACCTAGCTTCCTGTTATTTTCTCACTTGCTATCATTTCTGCTACAGTCTTAGTTTCACTACTTGTCTCGCATGCATGTCCTTACCACTTGTCCCACATGCTCGATTTCATCACATGCTACATCCCTGTATATTCACATGTTCATATATTATTTCCTTACATGTTTCTAGTTTTCTTTCATATTCCTGTGGTACCTTTACATTATTTTTGTCCTACATTTACTGCTTTACTTTAGAGTGGCTATGATGTGCATGCTGGTTTTTAGTTCATAGTTTGGCTTCCTTTTTGGTACTTGCTATTGGGGGTATGACCCTACTGGTTTTTGCATTGACTATATTTAGTTGAGGAGCCCGAGTATCTTCCGTACCTTCCACTCGATAGTGACCATCCGAAGAACCGGGGACTTGACTAGGTGTTCTTTCTCTTACCCACTCTTTTATGTACATATTCTTTTGAGGCATTTAGCTATCGAGCACGTATTTAGCTCGTGTTTTAGACTTGACTTTTGGCCTACTGGCCTAGACATGGTCTGTATATTTCTAGACTGTAGCTAGAGCTGATCATGTATTACTTAGTCTTGCTAGTTTTTTATTTTGTATTACTAGCTTCATGATCATCTATATATTATAGTTTGGGATACTTTACTTCTTATATGCCTGATGATCATATCCTTGTACATTATTTGCTTGACTGTGATTGAGATATCTAGGATCATGTGACCTAGGATTGACTGTTGGTTTGTAGTAGTAACCTCCATCTATACAGCTTAGACATTATTTCGGAGTACTATAGTACTTTGGTATACGTAGTTGGCCTGGTCCGTCCCTACTTGCCAGTATTCTAGTTCTGGGGCGTGACAATCATGGTGATTAGATAGATAGATTATTCGATTTTTAATGTTAAATGAGTTGTTCCCAAATATTGATGTATTACTAGGACTTGTATTTTTAAAAAATTGGAAGTTGTAATATTATTTAGTTATTGTGAATGAGCAAATACATTATTTGTGATCAAAGTTTGAAGATATGGATTTAAGATTATAATTGAGGTCTAGACAGCGTACTACCGTCGATACTACGGCGTAGGCTGGACTTGGCCACGTACTCGACATTCCAAAAATTGGGTGCTGGTTGTGATAGATTTTTTGGTGGCCCATGCAGGTCAGTTTTTACAAAATTGTGCGAACTCGTGGTAGTACCTATTTTAGTCATACTACTGCGAGCCTGCGATTAGAAGTGCTCATTCACAATTAGAATTAATTTGATTTTAGGAGAATGACTAGAAAAAAGTATACAAAAGAAAATCCCTTATTTAATTTTATCATTTGGGTAGTTAAGGTTGTTACATAGGCTATGTGATTAAGATTGGAATATATGTTAGAGTTTAAGGTAAATCCATTAGATGAATTTGAAGAACATTCATATAATGATATAATATTATGTTTTGATTAGATGGTATGATTAAAGGTGGATAGCTTTTGGATTGGAAAATTGGTTCTTCAAGGTTAATCAATTGTTGAAGATGAGAATTGTTAAATTTTGGTGCTTTGAGGCTTAAATTTCAAGGTGGGTTGATGAATATGAATTTCTTGCTATGTTAAGGTTAAAATTTTAAAAGAAAATAATTTTTGACTTAATTGATTATAAATAAAATTGAGATAAGAAATTGGAGATTTATTGAATTTAAAATTTTGAGGAGAAACACTAATTTAGATGAACCATTGAGAATTTGATAAGGCAATATATTTTCTAAATCATAATTTTGAGGATTATGATATGATTGAATTTAAAATTTTGAGTATTGAGTTATTGATAATTTTTAACGATTGAAATTAAGAATTTTTTATAATATTCTTGTGGTTACAAATTTATAAGATGGATGGAAAATTTTAAAAGTTGACTGAGGAAAAAGGATATAAAACTAATGGGATTATTTAATTTGGATGTCATATAGGTGAAACTCTTCTAAACCATATCCGATGATCATATTTTTCTAGTTATCTAAAATTTGATTGTCTTCGTTAATATTTCATTCATCTGACTTTCTTCTATTCTTGGTGCCTACCTTAAAATCTTAGAGAACCTTCTAGGATTAAAGGACGGAACCTTGGTTCCAACGAACTATTCCAATATCAAGCCATCATTTATATTTCCTTCTTCTACTTTCACCCTTAATGATCAATGGTTTTTGTATTAAGAAATTCGTACAACCTTTTCCACATGACACCTATCTATCGTAAGCATTCTTTAAATTTAGAGGACGAAATTATCTAAGGTAGGTATATTTGTAACCCATATTTTCCAAATTTTTATAATTTTATTTACTTTATTTAATTAGTTTTAAATATTGTGCCTAGAAAATAAATTATCTTTGAATTTCTATAGAAGGAAATCAAACGTATTTTTGAACAATAAACAGATTGCTAAAAATTTTTTAAACAAGATTTTTTATTATGGAAATATATTTTAAATTATGTTGATGTTATTTAATACTATTTTAAGCTATTGTGGTGACTAGTTATTGACTAAGATTAGATTAACTTAGGTTTAAAAATTGATTTAATTTAAATTAATGGAAGATTTTTGCGTTAGGATTCTTGATCATTATCTTATACCCACATTTTAATTAAATTATATCTCAATCTAAATAAATCTAGAATTTTTTGGATTATAATCCTATTGGAATTATAACTACAATTATTTAAACAAATCCTTATTTGCACTAATCCTAATCGTGTCCAAATTATGTAATTCTAATCATATCCACATTAATTAAATTCTATTCATATCTAAGTTAAATAATTATATATATATATATATATATATATATATATATATATATATATATATATATATATATATATATATATATATGCCAATGGGCTTGTAGCCTAGTGGCTAAGTCCATTGGTATATATGGGGAAGGTCGTGGGATCGAGCCCCAACGGGGGCGGCTGGATGGATTTATTCCACAGCTCCCGGGCCAAAGCCGGCTGGGTGCTGGGTGTCTTTGACACGAGCTTTCATTTATATATATATATATATATATATATATATATATATTTTTTTTTTTTTTTTTTTTTTTCTGCCATGTCTCCCCCTCTCCCCGGTTTCTGCTCTTCACCCGCTCCAGAGATATGGTCTTTCCACCGCCGGTGACCGGCCGGTGGCCCCCCTCTCCGCCCTCCACATCCTCCTCCATGCCCCCAGCCCGTCAGTCTCCATTGCCGGCCGGACAGCCCCACGGAGCCGCCGCGGAGGCAGCCCTCGGCCGGATCCTCGCGTCTACGGACCGCCGTAGGCTTCCCCGTCGCCCTAGATGGACGCAGCGCCGGGGACCTCCAGCCCCGCCGACCATTGGACCGGAGCCGCCCTCCTCCATCCCGGGATCCCTTCCCACTCTCCCGGTCGGTAGGTGGACTGTAGACCAGCTTCTCCTCCTCCAGAGCAACATCGATGCGGTGGTCGCGGCCACCGTCGGCAGGAGGACGTCGGAGACTTCGGCTCCTGCAGTGGTGTTGGCGTCCGGCCCGGTCCCCGCGGTAGCCCCCTCACCCGGCCGGTCTCCATGCATGGATTTTCCCGCTCTTCAGCCCTGGAGTTTCGAATTTCGAACCCCATTTTCCCTCCCATGGTGCAGAGGGATGCTTCGTCATGCCCCCTCCAAGCGCCCCCTTCAGGACATGCGGCCAATCTGAGGGCCATGCGCCTGCGCTGCCCGCTGCGGCATTCTCCCTCACCCAGGCGCATGACTGGTCCAGGAAGCCCCCTATACGCCCAGAGGGTGGGGCGGTTCGTGCGCCACAGCCGGGGGGTCGCGTGGTCTGGCTCTCGGGGTGTTAGCTATGTGCCCGGTTGGAGCCCCAGACTATTCGCCCAGCACCGAAGCCCCCCATGCCAGGCCGGAGGAGCCATCGGCAGGAGCTCTGAAACCCCATATGCGCCCTCTCGGTGGCGGCTATTTTGCTCCAAGGGGTCCCCTATGCACCCATGGCTGTGTAGACCCTCCCGGTTTTTGGTCCAGTTCTCGACGAGCCGACATGACATCCTCCCTCTCCGGGGACCATCGAAAACCACCTTTGCCCACCGGGCTGCTCCCCCTCCTACTCCGCAGGGCCTCCGCCGAAAGGCTCTCAACCTCCTAACCCCTTGCCAGATGCGACCCTCGCAGGGTCTCCCGGATCGCAGGGCTCAGCAAGTCCCGGTTCCCCCAGGCTAGGATCCCACCCCTCCCCACCTCCTCGCGTGGTCGCCCCCTCCGGTCCTACCCCTCCGGTCTCTTTTGCCGACATGGTGAGACCGGACCGTGCTAGTCAGCAGCACCCGATCATCCCCGATGTCCCGCTCCCTGAGATCGATTACCCATCACCATCTGACGGGCAACCTTTATCGATACATTTTTCAGATGCTGATATGTCCACTCTGCAGCAAAGGTTCTCCTTCACCTTCGTTCTCTAGTTCTCCTCCAGGTGTCCTAAACTGGCCAAGGTACAGGAATACATCACAAAATAGAAGTTCCCTTCAGCATATAGAATGGCACCCTTAGACCCCAAAAGCATGTTGTTGCTGCTTTCGACGGAAGAAGATCAAAAAATAGCCCTGGTCCACGGCACGTGCAAAGTCGACTCCAAAACTATGACAGTCGTCACATGGTGGCTAACCCTCAACTCCAAAGAAGACTCACCCATAGTGGCTGCTTGGGTTACTCTACCTAATCCCCCTCTGATGTGCTTCATCCCCGCAGATTGGAAGCCCTGAGCATGGAAGACACCACCATCGTAGCCATGGCAGAGGATCGTCAACTCCTTCGCCACCTTCGCCAAAAGGATCGTCAACTCCTTCGCCACCTTCGTGGCCATGGTAGAGGAAACCAAGAACCTAACCAGAGCCAACTATGCCAAAGTCTGCATGGAGCTCGACATATCCAAAGAACTCCCAAAATTTGTTAACATCGAGTTAGGGCAGCAAACCCATACCCAGCAGCTTATCTATGACAACAATGTCATGTTTTGCAATCATTGCCACATCAGAGGGAACCTCACCAAATTTTGCTTCAAAGCTCACCCGAAATTGAGACAAAAGAAGAACACAAGCCGCAAGGAAACAAACACGCAGAAACAACAAAAGGAATTGCCTCAATACAAATCACCCCCAAACTCACACCTCAGATTCGAAGAGAGCACGGATCTATCCAGAGTGGTCACCTCACCCCCTCCACCATATGACAGTCCCATCTCACCAAAATCCAACCCAATTGTCGCCACCAACAGATTGGAAGCCCTGAGCATGGAAGACACCACCATCGAAGGAGAGACACACGTGATCCCCCCTCAGAGGTCACCATCCTGAAGCGCAGAGACCCGGCTGACAAGTCTAAGTCCACCCCCCTTCCAGCAGTTCGTCCCTCGTCAGAAGAGAGACCCCGATCACAAAGACTCAGAGCACCGAGGAGGAACCCCGAGCTTCCCATAGAAAGAGACAGGTGACATCCAACCAACCTCTCCAGACAACGCCAAAGCCACCCAATGCCCAATGGATCAGGAGATCACAGACAGGATCCGACAAGCTGAAGAAGCTGGGTTCTTGGACCCCGATAACCCGATGAGCGCCATCACAGACTCTGACAAATCCGAAATCGAGGCAGACCACACGTGGATGGAAGAACACAGGTGCAGCCCAGATATCCACACCAGGAACGCATCAGAGCCTCCAGAAAGCTACAGCAAAATTACAAACAAAATACACAAGAAGAAGGACAAGAACAAACAAGGACAGCACCCGGCAAGGACCACGAGGTCAGCCACGAAGCTCCATAAACCAGTCCCCCCTCCAACCCTTAATGCTTAATATTCTTTCTTGGAATGAGAGAGCTCTGACGAATAAACCGACGCTGAATAGAATCATCAGCCTTACTAAAACCAACAAAATTGACATCCTTGTCGTTATAGAACCAAAAATCCCCCAGAAAAGAATCAATGGGATTCGACTCGGTCTCGAATTCGCAGCTGCTACCGCTGGATGTCACGATATCTGGATCTTCTTTGCTGCAGGCATCAAATTCGGACTGGTTCAGGACACCAGGCAAACACTTTCCTGCTGGGTCGAACACCTGCAGATCAGATCCCGAGCCCTTCTCTCTGCAGTTTACGGCAGCTGCGAACTTTTCGGAGCGTCGCAGGCTCTGGGACCAACTATCAGACATGCATTTCCCCCCAACAACCTTCCGTAGGATCTGCCTCGGAGATTGCAACACAATTTCCTGCAGCTCCGAGAAACCCGGGGGTCGTCCCGCCTCATCTACCGGCCATGGAAGACTTTAACAACTTTATCTTCAACGTGCAACTCACCCAACTGCCATTCTCCAGCAACGCATTCACTTGGTATAACATGCAGGAAGGACACCGTCGACAATACTCTCGTCTAGATCGGGTGTTGATCAACGGTCCTTGGGCTGATATGGGAAACATATCCAACCTCTCTCACCTTAACACCACAGAATCGCATCACTCCCCCTACTCATCAAAATCAAAAGTAACTCCCAACACATCAGAAAACCTTTTCGCTTCTTGAACTTCTGGAGGTACCACCCTCAGTTCATTCCGGTCGTCACCGCTGCCTGGAACTCCTCTGACGCCCCAGACCCTCTGGTTAGAGTGGCACACAAACTCGCCGCCACCAGCAAGGCTCTATCCTCCTGGAGCAAGGCCGCGTTCGGCAACATCTTTCAAGCGATCAGAACCGTTGAGGGTGATATCAACAGAACGGAAAGCAGGTTCGTCGTAGACCGATCCCTGGTGGCTCTAGCCGTGCTTAACCTAGCTAAAGCCATCCTCAAGTCTAGACTGAAGGTTGAGACTGAATTCTGGAAACAAAAAGCCAGGCTGTCGTGGGATCTTAAAGGGGATCACAACCCCGGATTCTTCCACACATGTGTCAAGGGGCGTAGACAGTAACTTAACCTACACCGTATCATTGACGACAATAGCGCCCAGTTCCAAGACCAGGAGAGCATTCAAGAGGTGGTGGCACGGTTCTTCTCATCCCTCTTCACCAAAGAGGCGATCGTCAAGGACGACGACTTCCTTTCCAAGATCCCCGCTACTATCTTCGACATTGACAACGACATGCTCACGGCCACCCCATCTACTGAGGAAGTTAAGGAGGTGGTCTGGTCTCTTGATGAACACTAGCGCCCCCGAGCCTGACGGAATTCTCTGGGAAATTCTTCAGAACTTGTTGGGACATTATCGCTGCAGATTTACTGGAAGCCACCATAGCTTTCTTTCAAGGTACAAGATACCCGACAGCCATTTCTAGGGCGAACCTCATTCTCATCCCCAAAAAAGATAATCCAAAAACCTTCATGGACTTTAGGCCCATAAGCTTATGAAACTTCACCAACAAGATCATCTCGAAAATCATCGCCAATCGCATGTCCAACCTGCTACCCAAGATCATCTCTGAAGAGCAGAGCGGTTTGGTAAAGAGGAGGAACAATCATCGACAATATCCTTCTCGCCCAAGAAATGGTCACCTTTATGAAATTCCCAGCTAGAGGAGGTAACGTCACGATCAAACTGGATGTGGAAAAGGTGTATGATCAACTTGACTGACAATTCATGATCTGGATGTTCAGAGCCTTCGACTTCTCAGAAACATGGATCGACATTGTATACAGGTCCATCAGCAATTCCAGGTTCTCCACTGTCATCAACGGTCAAGCGGCAGGATTTTTTCCATCTAGTCGGGGCGTGCGCCAGGGAGACCCTCTCTCCTCCACAATATTCATCATCGCCGCCGAAGCGCTCAGCAGAAATCTCACCAACATGATCAACAACAACCAATTCAATCACTATTATACCACCACCAGATGCCCTATTATTACTCACCTTGCCTACGCGAACGATGTCCTCATCTTCTCCTCTGGCTACATCGGTTCGGTGGAGTTTGTCCACAAAATGCTCGAGAGATACGTCAAATGCTCCGGGACAATGGGTCAACAAAAGCAAGAGTATCATCTACACCCATCACAAAGCGGACAGGGTCTACTCCAATAGGCTATCCAACCTAACTTCCTACACCACAGCTTACCCCCCGTTCTTCTACTTAGGCTGCCCGTTTGTGTACGGGAAGTCGAACGCCAATATTTTCGAGTATATGGTGAGCTCTATCAGAAAGAAGATTGAGGGCTGGCACAATGCCACTCTCTCGCCTGGCGGCAAGCTGATCCTGATTAGGCATGTCCTCTCCTCTGTGCCCATATACTCTCTAGTTGTTTGCGGACCCCCTAAAAAAGTTATCACTTCAATATAATCCCTTTTTCGCTAAATTCTTTTGGGGAAGCAACCACGGAGAATACAAACACCACTGGACCAGTTGGACTACTATGGCTAAACCCACCGGAGAGGGCGGGTTGGGTCTGAGCCGTTTGGACCACCTTGTAGACGCATGCTCCATGAAGTTATGGTAGAAGATACGCATGGGCAACTCCCTCTGGTCCAGATTCATGAAGGCCAGATATTTCAGACTCTCTCACCCGACGGTAGCTTTAGTTACCAGCAGAGCCTCTGCCACCTGGCGCAGAATGGCCCGCGGTAAGGCTCTTGCCGAACCTCTTATCCGTCTTTAACTGGGTAACGGCCACGCCTCGATGTGCTTCGAACGATGGCTGGGCGACGAGCTATACAATTCTCAACATCCCCACCTCGGGAAGATCCGCGACCTGTGGGATACCGATCATGGTTGGAATTGGGACAGGGTGCGTGATAGGCTCGGTCAGAAGCGACAGACAGTCTTGCTGCCGCACAATTGTAGATTACCAATGAGCCAGACTCCCTGCGGTCGACCCCGAGTCCGAACGGCAATTTCTTTCTAGCATCTGCCAGACTCATAGCGAAAGGGGCTGCCTCCCCGTGCCCTCTCATCGCTCCCTTCTGGCAATCATGTATCTCCATTAAATGGTCGATCCTGATCTTGGAGAGCTCAGAGAAGGAAGCTTCCTACAGACGACTCAATCGCGTCTTTCGGTTTCAGCTTGGCATCGAGATGCCACTGCTGTACTTCCCCTCATGTCGAGTCGGTGGAGCACGTCCTCCTTGCGGGCGAACTTGCGATGCAGATATGGGACAGCCTCAGCAACAGGTGCGGAGTTCATCATACTCCTGGGGGCTTCAACGATCTCCTGGCCAGATGGGGAAAATCCCATGGCCAACAGATCGTGGCAGCCGCCGAAATTTGGGTTTTGTGGAAGAACCAAAATAAATTCAGGTACGAAGGACGTTCGCTCCACCCTCTTCATCTGATCTCCGAGGTCCAGCGGCAGATCAGCAGAATCAGGAGGCGCTGCGCCCACACCGCAGACAGCTTCTGGATTGCCTGGGTCTAGTCACCTCTGGTCCGAGGTTTGTTAATGTTCTTGTCTCTGTTGATATTTCTTTTCTGGTCTTTTGCCTTCTTGCGCGGGGCGCACTTACTTGTATAGGCATCGGTATTTTGTGTCTTATACATCAATAAATTCCTCTTCAAAAAAAAATATATATATATACATATATATATATATATATATATATATATATATATATATATTGAAACTATGAAGCAAAATCATCTTTCGTCTTTTTCCTTCCCTAAAACTCCTTTTTTTTGGGGCCAAAAATAGCCCAAAATTTGTTACAAAATCAGCTTCATTTTTTAGAAGATGTAGCAACTTTGAAGGTCCATAATTCCTAACTTTGGAGTCCGTTTCACCTCCATTTTTTTTCTTTGATCTTTATTAAGGTTAGCTCTGACAAGCTCTAATTCGTTTTAGCAAATTCATATTATATTTTTCTGTAAAATTATTTGAGTGATAGTGGTCTGAAAATTGGACACGTCCTACCGTTTTCGGGATTTCGGAGATCCCAAACTCAGTTTCGTGATCCGTTTGATATTTCGGAAATTTGACATGAATACAATATAAATATTTTTTAGAAATTAAATTTTATATTTTATTTTGGGCCCACATAAGTATCTCGTTATTACCTAGTAATTGTGCATATATGGTGTATATTTATATATATATATATATTTACATATATATATATATATATATATATATATATATATATATATATATATATATATATATATATATATATATATATAATATATATATATATATATATATATATTTATATATATATATATATATATATATATTATATAGTATATATATAAAATATATATATATATATATATATATATATATATATATATATATATATATATATATATATATATATATATATATATATAATTTTGGGTATCGGGTTCTAAGTAAAATATGAATTTTTTTAAAAGAATTTTGACTAAAAGGCTTTCATATATAAGTACTAGTAAATGCACGTGTTTTACACCTATAATAATGTATAATAATTAATAGTATTATCCAATTATAGTCAAATATCTCTTCTAACTCATGTAGTTAAGGTACGAGGTATTTTTCTTGTTTGGTTGAGTTCGAATTCCCATGTTGACAAATTTACACTTTTTTTATAATTTTTACATAATTTAATTTTTTAAATAAAATGGTACCCTGATATACATACGGCTTAAACAGCCCACTTTTGAGCCGTTTTGAAGCCTCATTATATAGTCGAAGATTTAAATAAAAATAATAAGTATACATAAATTATCTATAAGTATATTTTAGATGGACTTTGTATATTTTCAAAATAATTTTTTTTTGTCTAAGTAAATATGTTTTAAATAGGGCTTCGAATGCATTAGACTTTTATATTATTTTGTAAATAAATTTATAACTATAAGGATTATAAACCATTCTAAGTCTATAAATATTTTTCTAAAAAAATAATAATTAAGAAATTTCTTTTTCCTAAAATAAATTCCCTCTTATATTAGATTGATCCGAACAATGACCAAATAAATATTTTATATTTTTTTGCGAGTCCGGACTTCTTTACATCAACCCTGGTTAATTGGACTAATTTGGACTCAATGGAATTGTCTATTTCATCACTTGGGGTCATCTATTAGAAGTGTAGCATATGTACCTATTCTCTGGCTATATGTTTGTATCACGTACGTCGACTCCAGCTAATTGAGGCAAGTACTTACAATGTTCGTTTTTCGTAATAGTTTCTCCATTACATGTTATATGTATCTTTCGATTGTGACATGCTTGTTACACGAGATTACTATTTATGGATGCATGTTACCGTAGTTTCGTGATTATTATGTTTTGTGACTTTCGTATTTACGTGATTATCGTGTTCGTGATCTCATCGTGACTTGAGTCATGAGTACTAGTCGGATGAGAAAATATCTCAGTATACATGTAGACCACCCAGAACTATCCCCCAGTGTCTAACCGTGTCAGATAGCAGCCACACATCTCACGTGCGATGGGCCGCATTTATCCTAGCAATTTACATGTCGAGCATGGTATTCCAAAATACTTAGTTAGGTACATGTTTGTTTGTTTCCCTTTTTATTTATATTTTCACATATCATGATTATTCGTGTTTACATGTTTCTTTCTATTTTCCATGTCATGATTATTGTGTTTACATGTTCTTTTCAACTTGCCATATAATGATGGTAGTTTTACCTACTTACTCAATATCACATATATTATTTCATGCTTTGCAGTTTCTATTATTTTTTGAATAGCTTGTCACATATTTTTTGAATAGCTTGTCACATATATATATATATATATATATATATATATATAGCAAATGACCTCTAGCCTAGTGGTTAAGACAGCTGCATGCGGCCCGAGTGGTCAGGTGTTCGAATCCCAGTGGGAGCGATTCCAGAAACAATTTACCGGATTCTAATATATATATATTATATATATATAGAGATATATATAGATATAGATCTCAAATATATATACTATAGAGGATATATATATATATATATAAGATTATATATATATATATATATTATATATAATATATATATATATATCTGAATATATATATATATATTATATATATATATATATATATAAGATATATATATATATATTATAATAGTAATATATAAGATATATTAAAATATATATACTATATATATATATATATACATATATATATATATATATATATATATATATATAATATATAATATATATATATTATATATATATTATATATATATATATATATATAGCAAATGACCTCTAGCCTAGTGGTTAAGACATACATATATATATATATATATATATATATATATATATATATATATATATATATAGCAAATGACCTATATTAGTAATAGATATTTTTTGGAGCTCCAATGGTCCTCCCCGTGCGAATTCCCCCTTTCCTTGGCCGGCCTAGGCCGGCCGCCCTTTCCCCTGCTCCCCATCTTCTCCGGGCGCCTCCGCATCTCCGGTCGTCGTCCCCATGGCGATGCCCTGGCCCCCCGAAGTCCTAGCTCTGATCCGTCTGCTCATCCCTGCCGCTCTCCAGTCCAGCTCCCATCTCGTCCCCGTTCCGAGTTGCCCTCCGCCGGCGACCGTCTCCTCTTCCCCGCAGTTCGAAGCACCCGACGGCCTTCCTGCTCCTCCAGCGCCGTGGGGAGGCCCCCTCTCTCCTTCGCCGCGGGCGACCACCGGAATCCTGCCCCCTGTTGCCACGGCCGGCGGAGCAGCCGCCTCCGCCGCCCAACCGCCGTCTCCGCCCGTTCCCGCTCCCCCCTATTTTTCGAACTTCTCCTTCCCTCCTCGGGAAGCGCGTCACCCTGTGGAGCAGGTCTCGAGCCTACCGTCCCCCAGTCCCCCGGGAACCCAACTGATGGCGGTCTAATCGAGGAGGCCATTGATTGCGCTGCGGACCTCTCAGCGCGCTGTCCAGATGCGCAGCTCCTTGCGCAGTGGTTGAGGTCCACGCTAGCAGTTGGGGGCCCACCCTCCTTATGCATTCCAGCTCCGGCATTCATCCAAGCGCGCTTGTCCATCCTAGCCCGCCCCTGTGCGCAATCCATCCCCCTCCCCTTCTACTCTCCACGTCCAACTCCACCTGTCCCCCACCCCCTCCCTCTTCTCCCTCCTTTGCGCGCCCATCATCCTTCCCCCCTCGTACGCAGTTCACCTCCCCCCTGATGCGCAGTACCCCCTACCCCATTGCGCACCTTTTCCTACGGCACCCTCCAGTTCTCTCGCTCCCGCTCTTATCTCCTCTCTGCCTCTTGTGGTGACGTCCCATGTCATCGACCCCCAGGTGCCACTCTCCCTCCCGTCTTTGCTGGCCTCGCGCCTCCCCCAGCGGCGTACCCGGACATCCCCTTCCCGGCGATGTCAACTTTAGCGCTGCCTTCCAGCGTTGGCGCTGGCCCCCGTCGCTGCCCGTCCCATCGCAGTGCCTCCTTCCCCCTCCTCTCCCTCTCAAGTAGGCCTTCCCCGGCACCCACCCCCTCCTCACTCTCCAGCTCCGGAGTCACCCTCCCCCAGAGTGCTACCTAGTTCTCCCTTCCCGGATCCTCGGGACCTTCCCCTTCCGGTCTGCCCCAACCTTCCTATGCTTGCCATGCTGCGTCCAGACCTGAACCCCTCGAAGGGCATCATACTCCCAGACGTCCAGCTGCCGGACATTGTCTATTCCCAAGAAACCTCTGCCCCAGTCATACCCTTTTCTGATTTGGAACTGTCTTCGCTGTTAGCGGCTTTTTCCCACACATTCATTCTGAAATTCTTCGCGGGGTGCCCCAAACTTGCCAGGGTGCAGGAAGCGATTTCCAAGTGGAACCTCTCGTCGGACTACCGAGTGGCCCCCCTCGACCCTCTGACACATTCTCCTTCACCTATCTTCGGAACTCGATCATAGGACTGTGTGGGCCAAGGGCACCTGCAGGATAGACAACCACCAAACGAAGATCATAAAGTGGTCACCAGGGTTAAACACCAAAGAAGATTCAGCCACTGTTGCAGCCTAGGGTGACTCTACCTCACCTTCCTCTCATCTGCTTTGTCCCAGCAGCGCTCAGGCGCATCGCCAACTCATTCGGGACGTATGTGGCGACGGCGCCAGAGACCAGCAACCTCACCAAAGCCCACTACGCCAAAATCTGTGTCGAACTAGATCTCACAACAGATCCACCCAACTTCATCACTATCGAGCTAGGCAACCACACCCACATCCAACAGATCATTTTTGACAACAACATATTATTCTGTAACCACTGCCATTTAAGAGGCCACCTCCCCAAGTATTGCCACCGCCTCCACCCCGAGCTAAAAAAGAAATCATCCAGGAAAGTCAACGACCTATCAGCCGAAAGGTCCCCCAAGTCGCCCATTCTACCTCTTCTGAACTCCCACATTCGATTCGACTCCAGCATCAGCAAGCCAGCCTCAAGTCCTTCGAGCAGAGCCCTGATCCCTTTCATTCCCCTCATAGCGACCTCCAACCAATTCGCCATCCTCGATTCGGAGGACTCGGAGCCGGGTAATTTCTCCGGAGGCTCTAGCAACCGCGAGCCAACGCCCCCCTCCCCTAACTCCTCGCAATTGCAGATTGCTATCATCCCTGGCAGCGCTGAGCAACCGAGCCCCCCCACAGGCCAAGTGGCCGACTCCCAGGACCCCACCCCAGTCTAAGCAGTTGTCCAACCCCCTAACGGGAACCCAGTCGAAGACGCCCTTGCCTTCCTTGGACCGGACCAACCGAGGAGAGGTATGCAAGTCCTAGCCACCGGATTCCCTCTACAGCAACTGTTGACTGAGGGTACTCCCGACTCCCTAGCCATACCCCCGGAGGATCCTGTAGTAGACTCAGCTGGAGATCTGTTAGGCCCCTCACCAGGCTCGTTCGAGCACCACAACTGCAACCCTCCCTCAACTTTGACAGCAGTAGCATCGAACTCCCTACAGAGCAAGCCTGGCACCGACAAAACCGTCACAATCCTAACCAGATCTGCCGCAAGGCAGAAAAAAAACCCCTAAAATATCATAAATGCCTAACATCCTATCTTGGAATGTTCGAGGTCTGGCAAACAAACCATCATTAACGCAAATTTCCAGTCTTCCGAAAATTGACAAAATTGACATCTTCATCATCATAGAACCCAAAATCCCCTCCAAACGACTTAAATCTACCCAACTGGCTCTGGGCCTCCCCACGGCGATTGCAGGCAGTCACGACATTTGGATCCTCGGCTCGAAGGATGTTACGCTCGAGATCATCCAAGACTCCCAACAAGCCCTCTCCTGCTGGGTCACTCATCCCACCCTTCCGGAGCGTGTCATCCTTTCTGCGGTCCACGGTAGCTGTGCCATCGCAGAACGCAAACTCCTCTGGAACGATCTTCTCAACACCTATCTCCATAACACCAGCACTCCCTGGATTTGCATAGGGGACTTCAACGCCATCACCCGTAGAGAAGAAAAGATCGGAGGTCGCCCTACACCACTTTCAGCCATGCAAGACTTCAATGACTTCATATTCAACTCCCATCTCACTCCTCTCCAGTTCAAAGGTAGCGAATTCATATGGTGTAATATGTAGGACGGCGATCGCCGTCAATATTCCCGTCTGGACAGAGCCCTCACCAACGCGCGCTAGCACGGCATGAGGATCAATTCCACCCTGTCCCACCTCAACTCCACAGAATCCGACCACGCCCCTATCCTGGTGGAAATCAAGAACAACACCTACCTACCCAAAAAGAATTTCTAATTCCTCGACTTTTGGACCGAACACCCGCAGTTCTCGAGCGTCGTCGAAGAAGCTTGGAGCAGCCAGGATTCCCCCACTCCCCTCACTCGGGTTAGCAACAAGCTCAAAGCCACCAGGAAAGCCCTTTCCAATTGGAGCAAACAAGCATTTGGAGACATTTTCCAAGCGATCCGCATCGCAGAGGATGACGTCACCCGAGCCGAAGCTATATTCTTAACTGACCGATCCCCAGCGGCCAGGAGAGCCCTAAACCTTACCAAGGCTATGCTCAAATTCAGGCTCAAAGTAGAAACCGATTTCTGGAAGCAGAAAGCCAGACTGAAATGGGACAACGAGGGGGACAAAAACTCCAAATATTTCCACGCCTGCATCAATGGCAAAAGAAACAAATTAACGATTCATCATATAACAGACGAATTTAGGCAACATCAGAACGGACCACTAGGGTATCCAAGCTGCGGCCGCTGACTACTATGCCAAATTATTCTCCAAAGACACGGTCCACAAAGACACATCATTCCTCGACCAAATTCCTGCTGTTATTAACGACGCCGACAATGCTCTGCTGGAGCGCCCCCTGACTGAGTAGAAAGTAAAAGATGCGATATGGGCATTGAACGAGCACAGTGTCCCTGGCCCGGACGGCTTTACCAGAGTCTTCTTTCGTACTTGCTGGAAGATTATCAAGCGGGACATCACAGACGCGGCTATCGCCTTCCTAGAAGGAACTTCTTACCCCAAAGCTATCTCCAGCGCCAATCTCATCCTCATCCCGAAAAAAGACAACCCCAACTCCTTTAGCGATTTCTGACCCATCAGTCTTTGCACCTTCACCAACAAAATTATTTCTAAGATCATCCCTACTAGAATGACGGAAATTCTCCCCAAAATCATCTCGGAGGAGCAAAGCGGGTTCGTTCGAGGGAAGGAACATCCAGGACAATATCATGCTGGCGCAAGAACTTATCACCTGTATGAAGTTTCCCTCCAGGGGGGCAATATCGCCATCAAAATTGACATGGAAAAAGCCTATGACAGACTCGATTGGCAGTTCATGATTTGGGTCTTCAGAGCGTTCGGATTCTCAGAGAATTAGACCTAACATTGTGTGGAGATCCGTCAGCAACTCTTGGTTCTCCACAGTTATTAACGGCCAAGCTGAAGGCTTCTTCAAATCTAGCCGCGGTGTTAGACAAGGCGACCCTCTATCATCCACAGTCTTCATCATCGCAGCCGATGCCCTGAGCAGAAATCTTAATAATATGGCCAACATCCCCAACTTCCAGCAATACCACACAGCCAGCGGATGCCCTTTCATCACCCACCTGGCCTTTGCCGACGACTTACTCATATTCTCTTCTGGGGACGTCGGATCGATGGAGGTGGTTCATAACACCCTGGAGCGGTACTCCAGATGCTCGGGCCAGAAAATCAACCAATCCAAAAGCGTCATCTACGCCCACCACACCATCAAAACCGAGAAGGCTACCAGGCTAACCAACCTAACTTCATTTACGGTGGCACACCCTCCCTTCAACTACCTCGGTTGTCCCCTGGTATACGGTAGATCCAACGCCAGCATCTACGAGAACCTCATCAGCAAAATCAGGAACAAAATCGAGGGCTGGCATAATACCACCCTTTTCCTAGGCGGCAAAATAATCCTCATCAATCATGTGCTCAACTCCATCCCCATCCACACGTTAGCAGCTTGCTCCCCAACAAGGAAGGTCATCGCATCGATCGAGCAGATCTTTTGCAAGTTCTTCTGGGGCCACAACTAAAGCACAAGACAAACGCCACTGGGCTAGCTGGGAAACCATGGCCACCCCGATCGCGATTGGAGGGCTTGGATTCACCAAACTCAACATCATCATCAAAGCCTTCTCTATGAAACTGTGGTGGAAATTATGGACGAGCGATAACCTATGGACTAGGTTTATGAAGGCCAGATACTTCAAACACACCCACCCGGCGATGGCCAAAGCCAACAGCAGATCTTCCACGGCTTGGCACCGTATCCTTCTGTTGGAACTGGGGATTCCCAGGACCCTTCCTTTGGTGTGTGTATTGATCGATAGAAAGTTAAACATATCTAATACGTGTTCTAACCCTTCATAGGCGGAAACTAGGGTTCACGAATTATACCTGCGGCGGAAAGGAGACAAGTAATTCTTGGCAATCTCGAGCGGACGACCCCAAGATCTTCTGCACGTATTCCTTCCTCGAGTTGACGTCGTGTGGGCGACGATCTCCCAATCTTTTCTTCTCCTTGGCAGCACTCTCTTTCTCTCCTTACGTGAATCACGAATTTAGAGAAAATTTTAGATTTTTGATCAGTAATCTGGCGGCCAGAGAATAGAGGATATATATAGGCTACGGCAGGGACCATGAGAAGACATTAGGGTTAGGCCTCCTAACGGATCTGGATATCCGTGTTCAGCCCGAACACACAATCCAGGCCCACTAACAATAGCTCGGTCCACTAATGAGCTATTGTTGTACTGCCTCCCTAATCCCAAATTATATCTGTGGGCTCCTTTTATTATATGCTCGTTTGGATCCCCATGTTAAGATATCGTATGTCCATCGATCAAATTAAGTTACTGACAACTATATTGATTCGACATCTTTTATCCTTAAGTAGTACCGCTCAACTTTATTTGTCACGTCAGATATAATCCACCTGCAGGGTTTACATGACAATCCTTATGAGCTCATTAAGAGGACATCATCAACCCGATGTATCGGGACATGGATTCCATTTATAATCAACAGCCCATCATACATACAATGTTATTACCCAATTCATAGAGGTTGTTGATCCATAATGAATCTCACTCTTTTATGAGTTAAAGTAATGCACATTGCATATACAAGTCCGTTGTTATATCCGGATTAAGAGTACAAGCATCCATAATAACAGAGGTGTTTGTTCTCTTATGTAGTCAGTACAAAGAGAACAACCTCAAGTGGTCCTGTTCAATACACACAAAGTGTACTAGTGTAAACCTATAGTCAAGATAGACTAATACCAGATTACACTACAACCTTTCCAATAGATTGTCCAAGTCCATCTAGGTTGTGAACTATTTATATACTCTATAGGAAACTGATAATATGATCTTCTGTGTGACACCACACACCATATTATCTACAATATAGAATATCAGACATTTGCATTAACACTTGCAATAAATATAATATGCAAACATTTGCCCATATGATTCTCATTCAAAATTTAAGGAAATAAGGTTACTACAAAAGTGATGCTTTTAGTATATAACCCTAACACCTTCGTAGCCGTGTTCTGGCAGAGCCAGCGATCAGACTTCATCTGGGCAACGGCAATGCTAGCCTATTCTTGGAGAGATGGAGCGGTGACAACCTCATCCCGAACATTACTGGACTCCCAAGCTATCGCAGGATCAAAGACTTGTGGAACCCCACTAATAATGAATGGAAGTGGGACCGTCGGGAGCGCTAGGGGTAGCGTCTCACTCCCAGAGAGAGGAGGACCGCCTCCTCCTGGGGATGGGCGGGGATCCAGACCCACCGCAAGGTGGCTGGATCGAGCCAGTATGCGTCATTCGAGGAGAAGGGAGGCAGAGCAGAGGCGGAGGCGGAGGGGACTGCAGCCGAGACAGGGAGGGGCGGAACGGAGGCGGAAGGGAGGCTCTCTGCAGCGACGGTGGGAGGAGCCAGAGGGGGAGGGAGGGGGCGGTTGACTGGGTCGAAACTAAGGAGGAGTGGGGGGAGCGGGGGTGGAGGGTGGGGAGCGGGGAGGGGATCCGACCGGAGCGGATCTACCGCAAGGCCGGCAGGAGGGGCTCCGGTCGGGGGAGACTCAGGCAGGGCGGGGGAGGGCGTCGCGATGTCGAGCTCCAGGGGGAGGAGAGGGATCTGGGGCGGGGAGAGAGGAGGGAAGGGTTACGATCGACGGATGGAGCACCGCAGCGGCGGAGGCGGCTGCGGCTCCGGCGGAAGGCGGCGAAGCTGGGCCAAGGATGGAGGGTGCCGCAGAAGCTCAAAGATGCCGAGTCCGGCGACGCCGTCGACGCCGATGGCTCCGGCAACTCCACTGGCGGGGGAGGAGGGGAAGGCCGCCGCACCACGGGCAGCCGCCGGGGGACGGGGTTCCCCACTGAGAGGAAGGGTTGGGAAAGCCCGGCCAGACGCCTAGGAGGCCGAGATGGCCGGGAGAGGTAGGGGCCTCACGGCGAGGCGGGGGTCGCCGGGGCGCGACCGGCCACTGCCTGGGCGTCGGAGGGAAACACGCGGCCAGCGGGATCCATGCCCAGTGCCCAATATATATATATATATATATATATATATATATATATATATATATATATATATATATATATATATATATATATATATATATATATATATATATATATATATTGAGAACCAATAAGGGACTTTAGTCCCACATCGGAAGATGTATTATAAAGAGGGGTTGGACCCTACTATAAGTAGTGGAGTATCCCATCAATAAAAGTAATCAATTATTCATTTCTACATGGTATCAGAGCCATAACCATTCACCCCTCTCCACCTCCCCCAAAAAAAAATTCACTATATATATATATATATATATATATATATATATATATATATATATATATATATATAACAATGGCTATAGCCTTCATTGAAAGAAAATAAGGGGGTTGGAACCGGGAGATAGCCCAAGTTCCTACAAAAAGGTGGGAGGACCCTAAAGAAAGATCCTATCGATTAGTGATTTTTTTTTCGAAACCCAAAATTTCGAAAATCAAAACCGTTCCAAACGGTCACACTGCCCGAAAAAAAAAGGGCGGGGACAGTTGTGGGCACGCAGCCCTATGGGCACACTGCCCAAAACGTGGCGCACTGCCCGATGAGGGCGCGCGTCTCGAGGGCCTCGGGCCCCCCGCGTGCAGGCCGGAGGAGAGGGACGGGGGGGAAGTCGAGGGTGGCGGGGGCACCGGCGACGGAGACGGCCCGGAGGGGGACCGGTGGGGGAGGCCGGCGGGATAGGTGACCACAAGGGGGCGATCTCCGGCCGAGAAGGGGGGACCGGTGGGGGAGGCCGGCGGGGAATGGTGAACGCTAAGGGAGGCGTTCTCCGGCCGAGAAGTGGGGTGGTGGGGGGCTCCGGGGAGGGCCACCGACGGTCGAAAGGCAGCGACAAAGGAGGCCGCGGGAGCCCACGAGAGGAGGTTGCCGGCGAAGGCCGGGCCGGTCAAAAGCGGCGGGGGAGGAGTGGCCTCCAGCGCGCGCCGGAAGCGCCTGAGATCGTATGGAGGCGGAGGAGCCATCCACGGAGGGAGCTCGGAGCTCGATGGCGGAGGGGCGGCGACGGAGGGGCCGCCGCAGGACGCCCGCTCTACGACGGAATGGGACGGGGGTGACGAGGATGCCGACTGGCTCGGACCGCCAACCACGTGAGCCCATGGGATGGCCTCGCTGCACGGAGGAAAGGGGCCCACCGACGCCGGGGAGAGCTCCGAAGGAGGAGCCAATACAGAAGGGAGGATCGTGGGGGAGGGAGTGACGGCGCCGGAGGAGGGGGCTTCGGCGGACGAAGCCAAGGAGGGGGACGGCTCCACCGGAAAGACGGCGAGAGGGGGGAGGGGAGCGGGAGCGGCGTCGGCCGAGGGGACGGGAGCGGCTGACGCTGGGAGTCGCAAGGAGGGCCCAGTCGAGGGTATATATATATATATATATATATATATATATATATATATATATATATATATATATATATATATACGTTGAGAACCAATAAGGGACTTTAGTCCCACATCGGAAGATGTATTATGAAGAGGGGTTGGACCCTACTATAAGTAGTGGAGTAGCCCATCAATAAAAGTAATCAATTATTCATTTCTACATGGTATCAGAGCCATAACCATTCACCCCTCTCCCCTCTCCACCTCCCCCCAAAAAAATTTATTTCCCCTCCCCCGGCTCCAGCAGCACCCCTCCCCCCCCCGAGCTGCCCCCCCGGCTCCACCAGCCCCCCCGGATCACCCGTGCATGCCGGCTCCACCAGTCCCCGAAGGCACAGAAGGCCGACATGACAAAGAATTCGATGTTTTGCTATTTGGATATTTATGTTTTTGAGATGCTACATGATCTGATGTTTGTTGCTTTGTTTTGATTGAGAATGTGTAGTTTTTTGTTAAAAAAGAAAAAAAAATGGTGTATTTCGAAGACAGACGAAAATCAAATTCTTTATTTACACCCGCTCTGTTCCTAGATTACACCGTCTGGAATAAACAAATAATTAATTTGTTTTTCCTTCCCCAATCTTTACATTGGGATCTACACGAAGAATGATCGTGTTTTCTCCTGTGTCCTGACGAGTTCACTTTACATGCGTGCGCTGGTGTTGGCCACGTTTATAGCGCATTCGTAAAGTAGATGCTGACGAAGACGACGACTAACAGTTAGCAGCCGACAACAAAGACGACGACTAGAGATACAGTTGAAGAAGCCATGGATTCGATCGCTAGAAAACTGACAGCACAAGAAATGAAGGCCTTGGTTGATGATATCTTATGGAAGAGATTGACCGAGGCGACCCCTCGTGTGACCCATACTGATGTGGATTCGTCACCCTACAAAATGGAAAAGTTGGAAAAGCTGGAGACGAAGTTGGAAGGAACTTCCAACTACTTGAAATGGTCGCGACAGGCGATACGGACGTTGAAGGGACGTGGCTTGGTTGGCTATGTCAATGGCCAAACCAAGGCGCCCGTTGGTCCCTTCTCAAAGGAGTTTTCTATTTAGGAGATTGTCAACAACGTAGTGGCTGGGTGGTTGACAGCCTCCTTGACTGACTAGGAGTCGGGCAATGTAGAGGCGATGGAGGGTGCTGCTGATATATGGTGGACTTTGAAGGATATGTACTCAGGATCAGGAAACCCAATGCAGGTCTTCCAACTACAGGATAAACTCGATAGGGTGGCCCAAGACGAACGTATCATCTCTGAGGACGCAGCCCTGTTGAAGAAGTACTGCTCTGATCTGGATCAATATGATCCTCTTGGGATGGAAGATGCACAAGTCGAACTGACATTTGTGAAGCATTTTCAGGCGTTCCTGGCGTATATTTCGCGACAGCGAATAATGAAGTTCTTGAAGGGGCTCAACCCTGTGTTTAAGCAGGAAAGGAATGTACTACTCGCACAACCCACGCTTCCAACCTTAGAAGAAGCAATAGCTGCCATGGCACTAGAAGAAGCTCGATTGAAGTTGATGCCCAATAAGGGCTACTTCTAGGGGGAGCAAGTTGTTGTTGAAAAGTCTACCCTTGTCGCCTTCAATCAGCCTCCCCTGCGGACGGTGTTTGCCACAACTGTGGTGACTTGGGACATTACATCAAATTTTGTCCAAAACCCTTGCGAGGTTAGTCGAATGATCGTGAACGGGGCCGTGGAGGACGTCGTGGTGGTAGAGGAGGATATGCTGGTAGAAGAGAAAATTATTTTGGAGGACACAAAGAAATCTGACGGAAAAAGGGGTAGACAATCAATTAGCTGAAATAACCCCTCTTGAGAGGGAGTTCATCGCGAGGTTACGAGGCACGAAGCTGGGTTCGAACGAAAGTTAAGTTACTCCTGGGGCGTCATCTACCTCAGGGGATCACATCACTTGCTTTGCCCAAACCCGCACAGGTATACCTGCGCGTGCTCTTGCTTCAGTCCATCAGCAAGGTTGGATTATGGACTCTGGGGCATCTCGCCATGTCACAGGGTCCCGCAGTGAATTCCAGGACTATACTCACCTACCGACGTCGAAGAGCATTCAGACTGCTGATGGTACCTCCAGACCTATAATGGATAAAGGCACTGTCGCATGCACCCCTTCCCTCACTCTCACCATTGTCTTACATGCTCCATCTTTTTCTGTCAATCTTATATCTATTAGTGCCATTATCCTTGACCTAAACTGTATTGTTTCCTTTGACATTCCTACGATGACTTTTCAGGAGAAGGGGACAGGGCGACGACTTGGGACTGACACATGGCATAAGGGGCTGTGGTACTTGGATAGGATCGGACTGGACAAAGCATTGGTATCTATAGTAGCAGATGCATAACTGGACACTTCACGTCGCAGTGTAGAAGATGAATTACTACTCCACAACCAGCGTGTCGGACATTCTTCCTTTAAAGTTATTAGTCGAATGTATCCGTCCTTATATCAAAGGGCTAATAAAGAGAAGTTATTTTGTAATGCATGTGAGTTGGGAAAACATACCAGGAGCTCGTATGTGAGCTCATGGAATAGAAGTTCTGCTGCATTTGATATGATACATTCGAACGTATGGGGCCCTTGTCCTACAATCGTTATTAACGGTTTTAGATAGTTCGTCACTTTTATTGACTGTTATACCCGCATGACCTGGGTCTACCTTATGAAGAATAAAAGTGACGTCCTTGAGACTTTTCAGGATTTTCATCGCCGGGTGGAAACATAATATAATGTTAAAATTAAGTGTTTTCGATCTGACAATGGGACGGAGTATACTAATAAGAGGGTTGTTGAATATTTATCTACTTATGGAATACTACATCAAACTTCATGTGCCTATACATCGACACAAAATGGTGTGGTCGAACGGAAGAACATGCACCAGCTGGAGGTCGCACGGACGATGATGCTGGCTATGAATGTCCCGAAACACTTATGGGGGCAGGCTGTATTGACAGCCTCTTATCTCATCAACAGAATACGATCTCAGGTATTTGATTGCAAGACACCATTGGAGATACTTACTGGTGCAACCACGTACACTGTTCCACCGAAAGTATTTGGGTGTGTATGTTTTGTCCAATATAATAGGCCAGGAGTTGGCAAACTGGATCCTAGAGCAGTTAAGTGTGTATTCGTCAGGTACACAGCGACTCAGAAAGGGTACGTATGTTGGAGCCCAGTCGAGAGGAAGCTGTTTGTAAGCATAGATATTACATTCAGATAACTGGAACCATACTATGGTTCGGATAAAGGTTCAACATTTGGTGACACACCTAACATAGAGGGTGTTAGACGTGAGGGGGAGATAATAAGTCCAAAAGTGGTAATTGGATCGGTCCCATGCCCGTTCGTGAAAAATTGGACGAAAGGGGGAGAAAGCAGTGACTCCGATACAGAGAATGAAGACGAAGACACATATGTTACGTAGGGGGAGAAGCAGACAAGGGAAAAGGACCTCCAAGTCTACAGAGGGAGACAGCAGAAGTCCGGTACTGTGTCGTGTCCAGCGCCTACTGTACCAAGTCTCTTGTCTACTCCTGCCCTAACTCTTGAAGATGTTGCTCCCGCACTGAATCACTCTGATCCTGATGCGGATCTCTCTAACTTGGATGGTATGATCTCTCTACCACCAATTGCTTCCTTAAGGAGATCTTCCCGCATCAATACGGGTAAGGCTCCTAGTCGTTATGATGATTATGAACATGACATTGCCAACTTCTTGTCCTATTCTAACATTTCTCCGAATTATCGAGCCTTCATTGCATCGTTAGATCTATTTCTTTGCCTAAGTGTTGGCAGGAAGCAAAGAAAGATCTAAGGTGAAAAGCTGCAATGATGGAAGAACTTGGAGCACTAGAGAAAAATAAGACATGGGAGCTGGTTCCATTACCCAAAGGGAAGAAAGCTGTGGGATGCAAATGGGTGTACACAGTGAAGGAGATGCCAGAAGGAAAAGTAGAGCGGTATAAGGCAAGGTTGGTTGCAAAAGGATACACACAATCATATGGCATCGACTATGATGAGACATTTGCTCCAGTAGCAAAAATGAGCACGGTAAGAACTCTGGTCTCTATTGCAGCAAACTATGGATGAAAGCTATACCAGTTAGATGTGAAGAATGCCTTTCTTCATGGGGACCTGCAAGAAGAAGTATACATGGAACCCCCGCCAGGATGCTACGCGACAGAATCATATGGAGGGACATCGCATGGTAAAGTGTATAAACTAAAGAAGTCGCTATACGGACTCAAACAATCTCCTCGAGCCTGGTTTGATAGATTCAGAAAGGCTGTTATAGGCATGGGATACAATCAAACAAATACAGATCATACGGGCTTTCTTCAGCATGCAAGAGGCCACATCACTATACTTGCTGTATATGTGGATAAAATAGTAATCCAGGTGATGATGAAGTCGAGATCACTAAGCTAAAGTCAAAACTCGCGAAGGAGTTTGAGGTAAAGAATTTAGGAGCAATGAGGTACTTTCTGGGTATTGAAGTGTGTGACGGCGAACAAGGAATTGTTCTCTCACAAAGAAAATACATACTAGATCTGCTAAAGGAGACAGGAATGCTAGGATGCAAAGCAGCAGTCACTCCAATTGACCAGAAGTGCAAGTTAGGAGTAGAAGCAGGAGATTAATTTATTTGGGGCACACTCGCTCTGATATCTTATTTGTGGTGAGTGTAGTGAGTCGCTACATGCATGATCCAAGAACGGGTCATATGGAAGCAGTGTTTCAGATCTAGAGATATCTGAAAGGGATGCCGAAAAAGGGCTATGGTTCAAGAAGAATGGATGCATAGAAGTTGAGGGATACTATGATACAGACTGGGCGAGCTGCATAGACGACAGAAGGTCTACCACGGGGTACTGCATCAAAGACTTGTAGGGAGATTGATTTATCTGGGGCATACTCGCCCTGATATCTCATTTGTGGTGAGTGTAGTGAGTCGCTACATGCATGATCCAAGAACGGGTCATATGGATGCAGTGTTTCAGATCTTGAGATATCTGAAAGGGACGCCGGAAAAAGGGCTATGGTTCAAGAAGAATAGACGCATAGAAGTTGAGGGATACTATGATGCAGACTGGGCGAGCTGCATAGACGACAGAAGGTCTACCACGGGGTACTGTGTTTTCGTAGGAGAAAACATGGTCTCATGGAGAAGCAAGAAACAGTCAGTGGTAGCACGGTCGTCAGCTGAAGCAGAATACAGAACAATGGCTCTGGAAGTTTCAAAGTTGCTGTGGATGAGAGCACTGCTGACAGAGTTGAAGCTATACAAGGGAGCACCGTTACATCTTCTGAGCGATAGTCAAGCTGCAATAAGTATAGCTAACAATCCAGTTCAGCACGACAGAATGAAGTACATCGAGATCGATCGATTCTTCATCAAGGAGAAGCTGGAACAAGGGATACTGAAGATTGACCATGTTCGCTCAGAAGAACAAGTTGCAGACTGTCTGACTAAAGTTCTTAGTTTATTGAGTCTGTCAAAGCTATGTAACAAGATGGGGATGATTAATATCTATCGCCCATCTTGAGGGGGAGTGTTGAGAACCGATAAGGGACTTTAGTTCCACATCGGAAGATGTATTATGAAGAGGTGTTGGACCCTCTATAAGTAGTGGCAGTAGCCCATCAATAAAAATAATCAATTATTCATTTCTACAATGTGTGTGTGTGTGTGTGTGTGTGTGTGTGTGTGTGTGTGTGTATGTGTGTGTGTGTGTGTGTGTGCCTGTGTGTATTTACTCATATTCCTAACTGGATTTATTGACAATTTTAGGTAGCTTCTTATCTTAGGTAATATGGACCCTTTTGTTGGAAATAGAGATATTTTAGAAGCTGATCATGATGATTAGATAGATAGATTATTTGATTTTAAATGTTAAATAAGTTGTTTCCAAATTTTGTTATATTAGTGGGACTTGTATTTTGAAAATTTTAGAAGTTGTAATATGATTTAGTTATTGTGAATGAGCAAATACATTATTTTTTATCTAAGTTTGTATATAGGAATTTGAGATTATAATTGAGGTCTAGACAGTATACTACCACCTATACTGCAGCATAGGCTGGACTTGGCCATGTACTCGTATTCTGAAAAGCGGGTGCTGGTCAGGACAAGTTGTAGTTCAATTTCGAATAGGTACTAAGTCACATTGTCATTTATTGTCCTATTCATTACTCACCTGCTATATATGATCCCTATGTTGTACATGCTTACATGTCCTGGTTTGTCACCCTAGTCCAAAAATACATAGGACTAGGAAGTCAGCATGCCTGTTAATACCATCTAGAATAAGTTTCTAATTTAATGGACTTATTCCAGATGTACTATGCTGTAAAGTATACTAAACATATGCTAACTAAACTATATCTCAATCCACAGTAAAGATTGGATATCAAGAAAGAGCATAATATATTAAAGTTGGCCACTAGTAATATACATATTCGAGCAAACTTCGAGAATAAAATAAGTTGACAAAACTAGGCTAATGAGCAGAGTATATCATGATAAGAAATATGTAAAACATGAAAGAATGATGAAATAATACCATAAGCAATACATGAATCATGAAGACACAAACATACCATCCATCTACTATCTATAAGCGCTCTATAATAACCTGGAGAGATCACCAGGTCCTCATAGGGACGTAACAAAATACAAAAGGAACATGTCATAATATTAAATAAATGTAATGGATAACCTGAACCGCCACACGGTCCAGCTTATCGTCGAAACAATAAACCACACCTTCAACCAAACAAGGACAAGATGTGGCCACTATCCCGTGATAGACATATCCCTTGTTATGGTCAGTTTATAAGTACAGTATTTAATCTACTATGTGAATGCATGTAAATAATGGTTGGCATCAATCACAGCCGATGTTGGATCACGAGCCGATGCCTAATACGGGGTAGCAAATAACTCAAAACCGAGTAGCAAAATGAAAGGCTCACGACTCTGCAATCTCCTCCGAAGATTACAAAATATAATAAGGTAATCTTATACGTTTTCTGGTAGTCTTCTCCGCCCATGGACTTTCACAAGTCATATCCGTGACTTGGACAACCCATACCTCAATGCAACTCATCCTACTTAGACATAATCTAACTATCCAATGAGTCAATGTATCGATGGTCAGACAATATGCACTCATGCATATGAATCCTCACTCATTGTGTCATGTAATAATACGTATCAAGGGCCTATAAGTCACATCCATAACTTCACCACTAAGGTAAGTCCACTAACTTTATGTCAACTCACACACCTAGTCATTGATGACAAAATCATGGCACACAAGTCAACTTGGATGCACACAACTATAACTGCTACAAAAGAATATAAGAACAGACATAATATTTA
>JANAVB010017400.1:6504299-6582003 GCA_029216955.1 Iris pallida
GGCGCATAGACCGCCAAAACCGTATACAAGGCGCAAAATGCCGAAGCCAATACAGGTATACCAAAAACAGGAGGAGGGGAGAGCAAACTGGCAGGCAGGACAGCCGCCAGGGTCTACGGGGGCAGCACAGACCAAAAGTTGTCGGATTGTGGGAACACAAGATGCTCCGCTTACGGCATTGACGGACAACTTCCCGAAAGAGCTTGTAAGCTGAGTATGGGTGATCATCGTATCTCGCTTTGTTGCGCACACTTCAACTTGCACCCCCTCTCCTGGCGCATGGCGCTACCCCCTCGTGGCCTATGCGCCCCCTGCCTGTCAGCAGTTGCGTTCCCCCTTGCCGGGTGACGTCTCGGCTTGCGTCGACGGATTTGCGACTGCTCACGTCTATCCCCTTTCTGTGGAGGACACCGTCCCGGTTGGCCACCCCCGCTCCTCCCACCCCGTATGCATATCTCAGTCAGAACCTTCTCCTCCACCCAGTTTGTTACCGGATGATCCGATCCATCCACCCGGACATAAGACCATCACAGGCCACACCCTCCACTCCGGTGGGCCCTCCTTCATCGACGTGATTAAATCTTCCCAACCTCCCCCGCTAACCTCCCTAATCTTTGAGGTGGCCCTCCCTGCGGCTGATCATCCCTCCTCATCAGACCCCAGCAACATCTCCATGCATTTTTCTGCGGCTGATCTCTCAATTCTGTCAGTATCTCTGTCGGGCACCTACATCATGCTCTTCGCCCCTACCTGTCCAAAGATCAACCGGGTCAAGGAAGCGGTTAATGCCTGGGACCTCGCTCCAGGATTTAGCCTCGCCCCCTAGATCCTAAATATCCTCTTGCATACTTCGTCTAGTTCCGATGACATAGCTGTCGGACTCACTCCTCGGGCCGCATAGGAAAATACCTCTTCAAGATCAACAAGTGGGTTCCCGAAGTCGTCTCGCCTGCCCCAGCGATCGTGTCCACTTGGGTCACATTCTCGAACCTCCCTCTCACCATTTTCGCACCAACGGCACTACAACGGATAGCCGGTTCCTTCGGCACACTTGTCTCTTTGGCAGATGAAACCCGTTTTGTTTCCAAAGGTCATTACGCCAGGGTTTTCATGGAGATCGACTCTTCTAGAGAGATGTCGACGAGCATTAATATCGATCTGGGCGGGAAGACCCACACTCAGCATATCATTTACGATCGCCACCTCCAAGCCCGTTCAGCATACGTCCAGAGCAGAGAAGGTCCACCAACAACCCACCCTCCAGCTGCTCCTCAGCTCCCTCATAGCACACCCTCTCGGCTCCTCTTCAGGATCCAGATCCCCAGACCGCTCCTCTCCGATTGCGGAACACCTCCTTTGCGAGGTCAGCACCGTTAATCTCTCGAAGCTCCCCTCAACCTCCTCGGATATCCTACATCCGTAGCAGCTCCAGACCATCCTCCAGCCGACTTACTGGAGAGGACATCTGTCACCACCATGATCTCCTCCGCCGATCCTGCCAACATCACTATCCAGGACACCTCTGATGCTACGGCCATTACAGTATTTCCTGGTACGTTAGCAGGAGACCTATGATTCCTTCGAGGCCGCGAAACCACATCCTTTCTCAGGGGTCCCGACTGCAGCTTCTCTGAGCTGGGCCCCTAACGATGTATCTATTTCATGCTTATCACCCCTCGCTGGTCCCGTCGTTTCGGATCCAGCACCTAACCTCGATTTCACCACACCACAGCTGCCCTAGCATCGTCGCTCAGCGAATCCCCAATCCAATCGTGATTATTTCGAGCGGATTGCTACTGTCTCTCCCTGGAGAGGCACTCCTAGAACTCCACGTCTTTCGCAGCATGGACGATAACCACGATCTAGCTTATGCGATCCTACCCAGAATGCTAGAGGTCGAGCAGGCCCTTGATGCGGCCCTGGGCATTCAAAACAACGAGCACATCAACCTGGAGACCTATTTGAGGTTATATATATATATATATATATATATATATATATATATATATATATATATATTATATAAATATATATATATATTTATTTATTTATTTATTTATTTATTTATTTATTTATTTATTTATTTATATGGATTAGTGAGGTATTTGAGGTTATATATATATATATATATTATATATATATATATACCAAATACTACTAAAATACATCGAATTAGCGACAGCCATATCCGTCGCTAATTCGTCACAAATCGACTTAGCGACGACTAGCCGACAAAATTTGGCTGGAAAAATTCGTCGGGAAATAGCCCGCTAAAAAAAGTCCATCGCTGAGCTGTCGCCATTCGATGGCTTAGCGACGATTGAAATCTTTAGGAATCGTACATTTAGCGACGGCTAGCCGACGGATTTCCGTCAAATCAAGTATCAGAAAGTTTCTGATACTACTTTTTAGCGACGGACAAGTCCGCGGTAATACGTCGGTAACCGCGTATTAGAGAGTTTCTGATATGCAAAATCCGTCGTCAATCTATCGCTAATTGTCGCTAATACTCGACGGCAGAGCGACGGATTACTGACGGGATATCAGTCGCTTATGCTCTGGAAATCTTTTGTTTTTAGAACCTTGGCGACGGTTTATCCGTCGCTCGATTGTCACAAATTAGTCGCTAATACGACGACGTAGCGACGGATTAGCGACGAAATATCCGTCGCATATGTTCTGGAAATCTTTATAGTTCTAGAACCTTGTCGATGGATATTTCGTCGCTAATCCGTCGATATCCGTATATTCTGTCGCACAGCCGTCACCTTCCATCACTTTGTAGACAAGTCTGTCGCTAACTGGAAAAGTTTTAAAAAAGAAAATTGCATAAAACAGAGCATTCCATGTTCGTACAACATCCGAAACATCGAAACATCACAATATGCATCACACCTCACACAAACCAACAAACCATATACATCACACACCAATATAGAAATATCTATCACAAATAATCACACAACCAACATACACACACTACTATCCAAACATCCATCACAAACTAATATCCAAATATCCACCATTGTCCCAAACATTCACTAATATCCATGTGACAATATTCGAAATTCATAAATATGCAACATTTAAAAAACATTTCCAAACATTCAAATACAATAACATCAATGAGAAGGAGGATGTGGATCGTCCGCTGATGGTAATCACTTATGCGCCTGACGAAGATACACATCCACCATGTGTACCGGCAGGGTATCAAAGACATGGCCTGAAAGTGGCGTAGCTGCTCTGGCAACATCATGTCAAGGAGTGTTGTCACAGCAGGAGACGGTACTAGAGGGACAGCATGGTCAAAAGAAAGACCCCCGACAGAAGAAGGATCGGGAATATCCAAGAAGCACCGGGAGCAGCAGTAGACGGACCGGGAGCAGAAGAACCGGAAGCAGGGGAACCAGGAGCTGAAGAATCGGAGCAGTAGAAGGACATGGATAGTACATGGTCATATGCTCCCGCAAGTTCGGCACCGCCTCGGTCAGAATCACAAGTTGTCTTCTCACATCATCGCCTACCGGGGTCACGAAAGGAGGAGGCGGGGGCGGTGGAAATCTCGGAATCGATGCCTGCAACGACGCTAGGGAGCCGCATCCGTAGAGGCGCCCTTTTCTAAAGCCACCGACGGTATCTACGAACATGTCGTCGAAACGAGCGACCATAGAAGAGGACACCTGGGCGGGCATCATTTTGCCGACATCCTCGCAGCAAGGGACTGAACCCGTCTAAGGGCTTCACGATACGCAGCCTATCCAATGAATGTATTTATACTATAAGTTTTCCTAAGTTATAATCTAAATCCTATATTTTTCCTAAGTTATAGTCGGAATCCTAAGTTTACCTAATTAAGTTAACAATACTTATAATTCTAACATAAATCTCATAAACGTAAGTACTTACATCAGTCTTCTTGGCCCTCTCGTCGATGAAGCTCCCGTCCTTCTGCCTCTTGCGCGTATACTTGAATACATCGTGCAAGGTGACTGAGTCCGTATTTTTTCCTTCTTTACCGCCCGTTGGGCCTGCATATGAAATATTCGTAAAATTTAATTAACTTTGTATATTAATAGTAATGAATTAGATAGTGGAATGAATTTACGGTATCTCACCAGATCTGCATGCGTCGCTGGGTGGGGCCTTGATCCTCCCGTATGCAGACCCGCGGCCCGTCAATTCGCCTTCGCTTTCTTCGATTTCTGCTTATACGCAGGAGTATCCATCTTCTCCAAGATCTGATCATAATACTCCTGCAAATCCAATCCTCCTTCGAATGCCCCGAGCGAAGGTCGTACACCGCATCCCATATCTTTTTCCCGGCAGTGCTTCTCTAGGTCCTTCGGATCGCCTCCTCGCGATGGGGGCCACCAGAACGTCCTATGACATACAAATTCAATTATCACGTAATTAAAAATGGTGGATTAAAGAGTAACTAACAATTAATCACAAGATATATATATACCCTCATCTCGTCGAGCCAGACGTACTGCAAGTCCAGGGGCACCTCAGAAAATTGAGGTAGGGGCCATGATAGTTATCCCGGATAATGTGCCCTAGAATCCTGGCAGCATCCCACGAAAAAACCTACAAAGAAGTAACGAATGGATTATTAACTTGAATAAATGAAACAAATTTAATAAATTTACTTACGATTCACCCGTGGGCCATAGCTCTCATCGGAACTCGCCATCGGCCTCTCTGGTGGCGTCGGAGGATCCACGGCTCCGTACATGTACTCACCAGTAACCAGATGTAACTGAGTCCGGGGGTACTCCGGGGCCCACCGTGCAGTAACTGGTGGATCCGCTGGCAGAACGGATCCGACAGCGGATGGAGTCACAGGCCTCGACGAAGGTGACGATAGCCCCGAGGTAGATCGACGGCGGGATGAGTCTGTGCCCGAGGCTCTCTCCGGGTCAGGATTGCTAGATGGGGTCACATCCTGGGAATGCTGAAGGCTACCACAACCACCAGTACCACCACCACCACCACGACCACGCCCATGACCAGGACCACCAGCACCAGCACTTCCACCAACACCACGACCAGCACCACTACCACGACCAGTGCTAGCCACCATGACTTGTAAATAGAACACATAAACATAATTAACAATATAGAAATATAAATGAATATAAAACTAAAATAAATATATACTACCAGCAGGGCGACGAGTACCGTCGCGACGAAAAGGACTAGGAGTACTATCTGCAAAATGAAAATTCATACAATAAGTATATGATCGAACGACAAAAGGATGAACTGAAATAAGAATGCAGAAGTTTAAACTGAATTCACTAAGTTAGTTGTAAGTGCTTTTATGAGGTCAAACTAAATTTACTAAGTTAATTAGTAGGAAGTATGTTTATGAGGTAAAAGTAAATTCACTACGTTAATTGGAAGTCTTTTTAATATATATCGATATTTAATCTAATCATCGTCCTCGGCCTCGTCTTCATCCTCATCCTCATCGTCGACTTCATCTGTATCCTCATCCTCATCAAGTTCTTCTTCTTCTTCAGCCTCAATACTTGGGACAAGATGCCTCTTTCTCCCCTGGTTGTGTCATGACCCGCACCCGCTTTTCGGATACGAGACGTGTCCAAGCCCAGCCTACGTCGCGGTATCGACGGTAGTACGCTGTCTAGCCCGCAATAAATAAAGTACTCATAAATACTAACTTCTCATTCACAACAACTAAATCAACTTTACAAAATATAGAAGTTTTACATTTGAAGAAGAATGTAAGCTTTTACATTGATAAAAAACTACCACACAACTAACTAGTCTTCTATGGTTTAGCCTTCGAGTCTCTATCTCTCCCTCGTATGGCCCATAGCGCAAGAGTAGGCATGTCAACCTCACCTATAACAATGATCCAGTCAGGAAAGGAGCAGAGTACAACCATATTGCAATTAATGTTGTTAGTCCAAAATAAGTTAGAACAACGAGAAATGATGATGGCAAAGAATATATAAAGGACTAGTACTAGCAAGGTATGAACGATCAAGATATGAACTAACAAGATGGGATCTAAAAAGATATAAACTGGCAAGATGTAAACTAGCAAGATATGAACTAACAAGATAATGGACTAGATAAAGAAAAAATAGGAACCACTACGTGTGTGAAATACCTTTTAATACGTGAATGGCTGGGCTAATACGGCACATCATACGATGGCTATCATTCAGTAATTGGTATGACTAACTCATACGTGGGTGTGTATGACTTAGATATCATTCGGTAACGGTAATTGGGTTTGTTCACGTATTTATCGAGTATTTTCCCTTTCGACTCTCTAACAATCAATAACGATCAATGATACACTAAGAAGGACATGATAACTACAGTGTCACAATCGTGTCTCAATAGAATACAAGTAATGACTCAACGGGATATCAAACAAGAAAACTATCGAGTAAACATTATAATGAACTAAAACATAAATGCAATACTGTACTTGCCTGAATCCTTGCACAAACCATAGTCACAAGTATAGGATGAGGGGATGCTGATCTAGAAGCTGTCAACCTATAACACATATCGCACCACGAACCGTACAGAAAATCATAAATCAATTCTAATGTTCTAGTTCTAAATTCATAGAATAGTGGCTAATTGGGTACTAATATAATAATAATTAATTCTAGAATAATTCACTTAAAGACCTAATTTAACCTAATAAT
Organism: Iris pallida; assembly: GCA_029216955.1. Lineage (NCBI taxonomy): Eukaryota > Viridiplantae > Streptophyta > Magnoliopsida > Asparagales > Iridaceae > Iris > Iris pallida. The sequence goes on from JANAVB010017400.1 coordinate 6,510,995, forward strand.
AATCTGAATATATCTAAACATGCAAGTTTGGCCATCAAAAGTCGTGTTTTCCAATTTTGGAAACCATGGCACGCAAATCGAGACATGCCATTGACTTTTCAGTTAAATGCTGTGAACTCTAGATTTTGAAAGTACACCTTGGTAGATTTCAGCGCCAAGAGTGCGCTGGAATCGACCGTGCCACAAAATCAGGCTTTGGTCAAAAGATATCGCCGTTATGGCTAATCGTGACCAAAACGGGAATCAATCGATCAGTTCTGAGTTCACAGAATAAATAAAATACTAGATGAACGAAATAATTTCTGGAAAAATATATGTCGTAGAGCTCTGTGTTAGCTTTCCGAAACTTCAAACGGTTCGTGATTTCGATTTCTGGTTCTCCCAAATATCGAAAACACCAAAACGTGTCAAGTTTCGGACAACCGACACTCTACGAATTTTTAGAAATTTAGGTTCAGAAGTTACGAAAATAAATTAGATATTCAGAAACTATACCTCAATACGCTTCCAACAAAAAAACGACATGCAAAAATGAGGTCCGAGTTGACGGCAATCGCCTCGGGAAGTTAGGAAATCACCAGGATCAAACTCCAAAAGGAGGAGGCTATAATTAATTAGGGTTTGTGAATATACAATGCATATATATAGGAGAGAGAGGCGGTTACTGTAGCAGCGCCGACAGGTGGGCCCCCCGGGTGGATTATTGGGTAAATATTTATTTAATTCAGAAAATTATTTAAAAATTATTTTAAGTCCAAATAAATCAAAATAAATTGCAGAAAAATCCAAAAAATTCTAGAAAATTTTAGAAAATATTTCTATGTGTCTAGAATCTAAATAAATTATTTTTAACACAAAATATCATCATGTGACCTCTCAGTAAATTTCCAAAGCCTATAAAATATTATTTCTATAGGTTTTAATTTTATAAAAATTCCCAAAAATTCTAAAAAAATCCACAAAAATTCTAAAATATTCTAGAAAATATTTTTAGTCATTTAGAGCCCAAATAAAAATATTTGGTCCCGAAATACCCCCGTATGACCTTACAGTAAATCCTGAAAGTCCTAAAAAATAATAAAACCTTAAATATTAAATACCTACAAATATCCAAAAATTGTAGAAAAATATAAAATAGCTAAATAATACATATATAAGCGATCTAGAGGTCATATGATCTTAATATGGTCATAGCCCACCTATAAGCTTTGACATGACTCACAATGGCCATAAAATTAATCATAAACAAATAAAATTAAAAAAATTAAAAAATTGGGAAGTGGGCTTACAGGTTGCCAGCTAAGTCTTGTGTATCAACCTCTTTCTCCCCTCTATTTTCCTCAACAATATCTTCAACATCCATGGTATCCGATTGTTGTCCCAAGTATTGGGGCTTTTCGATCTGGTCCTCTTAGTATGTTGGATCTCCAACGTTGAATGTATTTCTAGATTTAATCTTGCATACTGCCCACCAGTCAAATCGATCTCTACGATGACTTGGGTAGCTTGTACTGTAGACTTGAACAACCTGACTCGCTATCACAAACGTGTCGGACCCTCTATACCTCCTGCAATAATTTATAACGACGAATCCAAATTGTTTATCGATTCTCCAACCGATATTTGGTGTCGTATCGAACCACTCACATTTGAACATCACAATATTCATATCATATGGGGCAGTATATTATAAATCTACAATATCTCGAAACACTCCATAATAGTCAAAGTCCGGTTCGTCGTCATAGATGGTGTCTCTTATGCAAACACCAGAATCTTTGGTACTGAAGTCGTCATTGAAAATTTGGCATTTATAGCATTCTGAGTTGCCTTAAACTTGAAGCCATTAACGACATAGCCTGGCCAAGTCTTTGCATGCTTCTTCGGTCCCAATACAAAATAACGAATGCTCTTATTTTGTAAGTATTGTTTCAGGCCATAAAACCTGTAAACAAATATTGATAATTTAAATATTTTAGCTGTATATATTTTAATGGTAGCCGCATAACATATTATCTCAGTTACTTACATATTGCAAAACCAGGACAGAAAGGTACAATCAACCTCTCTTTGAAGTCCCTCATCGGTAATATCGAGTGTCCTCATTTTGACTTCATCTCTAAATACACTGTTAGAGAGAATAAAAATAAGTGTAGTCACTTTCTTCACCAAATTAGAGATTATAACGAGTGTAAGTGTAGTCACTTATTTCTCCAAATCTCTCACTTCTTGTATGTCACAATTTAATAAGACATATCGGTTAGCGGCATCATACTTATCGTCAGTCAACCACCGTTTCTTACTAGCCCCAATAGGCTTGCCCCTTACATTAAATATACCTCCATCCTCTATCTAGACATGAGTATCAAAATAAATGGAACAGAAGTTTGATACCTCCTCGATAAGATATGCTTCGCATATCGAAGCCTCTATATAAGCCTTGTTGCCAACTTTCTTCTTTAGATGGTGTAGGTACCTAGAGAGACAATTATCTTGAGAATTAACAATAAATTTTAAAATCCACTTAAATTATATCAATTTTATTTACCTTTCAAATTGGTACATCCGTTGATAATGAACAGATGCACCGACACGGGCTTCGTATGCTAGATGAATCGGTAGATGCTCCATGCTGTCGAAGAAGCCCGGTGGAAATATTTTCTAACTTGCAAATTGTTAAGACAATCTTCTCCTCAAGTTCAAGCATATGTTGCACCGTCAACTTAGTTGAACAAATATTCCTGAAGAATATAGATAGCTCGGCCAACGAAACCCATACAGCAGAAGACAACAACTCTCTCAAAGCAATGGGCAGTAATCTTTTCATAAATATGTGGCAGTCGTGACTCTTCATTCCGTTAGCTTACGTTCATTGAGATCAACGCATCTAGACAAATTTGACACATAGTCGTCGGGAAATCTTAAAGTAGATATCAACTTGCAGATTATTAATCTATCTTCCTTGCTCAATGTGTATTGCGCTATCGGCTTAGTTAATTGTCCATCAGCTCTCCTTTGTATCAAGTTTAGATAAGGATGCTTGCATATCTTGGCTATGTCTTATCTTGCTTTTGGATTATCCTTCGCCTTTCTTTTAATATCTATGACGATATTAAAGACATTATCGAACACATTCTTTTCGATATACATGACTTCAAGATTATGCCTTATAAGATTATCTTTCCAATAAGGCAAGTCCCAGAAGATACTCTGTTTGGTCCAGTTATGGCTTTGTCTGAACCCCTTGACACGATTGTTCGATGGATCTTCCATTACGGTGGACAAATCCTTTATATCTTCCCAAATATCGTATCCTGACAATCTGGCAGGCGGATGAGAAAATTCTTGTTTTCCAGCTCTGAATGCGTCCTTATTCTTTCTCCAAGGATGACTCGCGGACAGAAATTGACGGTGACAGTCAAAGAAAGAAGTTTTTCCTCCATACTTAAGGTGGAACGCCTTACTATTTTCCATATATATCGGACAAGACATGGGGCCGTGAGTACTCCATCCCGACAACATACCGTATGGTGGAAAATCATTGATTATCCACATCAGTGAACCTCTCATCTGAAAGTTCTGTTTCCTGGAAATATCATAGGTCGCGATGTCGATCTCCCACAGCTGTTTCAACTCATCCACCAACGGCTGTAATATATATCGATGTTCTTCGTCAAATTTTTGGGACCGGGTATGATAGCTGTCAAGAACATTTAAGGAGTCTTCATACACATCCATGGTGACAGATTGTAAGGGGTAAGAATGACCGGCCAGCAAGAGTATTGAGATTTCGACTGCCAGAAAGGGGCAAAGCCATCATAATATAGCGCCAAACATACATTTCTAGGGTCTACAGCAAAATCAGGATAACACAAATCAAAATATTTCTACGTCTCTCCATCTGAAGGATGTGACAATTCTCTATCGTCCTTTGTGCGTTCTTTGTTGTGCCACGTCATGTGTTCTGTTGTATTCAGAGACATATACATCCTCTGCAACCGCTTCGTAATCGACAAGTAATGCATGTACTTGTAAGGATGTTATTTTTTAGTTGACTTTCCTTTTCCCTGCATGGCTTGTAACGATCCGCATTACAGAAGCTGTAACTTTCTATGTCCTCGTTCTCCTTGTAGTACAACATGCATCCGTTGTAACAACAATCTATCTTCTCGTACCCCAATCCCAGTGGTCAGACCATTATCTTTGACTTGTAAAAGTCTTTTGGGAGCTCTTTGGAATCCTTCGGTAACACCTCCTTGATTAGTTGTGTGATCCGATCATAGCAAGTTTGTGGCAAGTTAAAATCAGACTTTATGTTCAACAACCGCATCGTCTCTGACTGTACGGAATAAGTCTCACAACCAGGACATAAAGGACTATCTGTATCCTGAAACATATCATAGAACTCCTTCACCTCGGGATTAGGATCCTCTGGATCAAAATTAGGCCCTGCCGTATCGTACACCATATCTCGTGCAAGGTTTTGCAGGTCTCCATAATCAACAGAGCATCCGCCATCTTCGAACAAAATTCGTTGCAGCATTAACATCAAAAGCATAAATAGAAGCTTCTGCAACCTGTCTTTCTGGATATAGTTCACCTTGCGATGACCACAGGCCGTAATCACGTACGAAATCCTTACGGGTAAAATGATCTCTCACAGTCACCACTTCTTCGTAACGTCTATTGCGACAATTACCACATGGACACTTGATTTTGTTACCGTCCATGTACTGAGCTTTGCTTATGGCATACTTAAGAAACACTTCTACGCCTGCCTGAAAATCGTCACTCACACCTATTCTGCTCTCGTGTTGCCGTTTGTACATCCATGTACGATCAAGAAGTAACGATCCATCGTTTATTTGATGTGAAAATTTGCATCGTAAGACAAAGTAAACAGAATTGCAATTAAAAATATGTAGTCAGATACCAACCTCCCTCTACTTCGTCGCTCTACATCCCCTGCTTCTCAAGTAGGTCCCCTCTCTGACCGATACTCATAGAAATAGTTCGATACTAATACTCATATAAATAGTACGATACCGATGCTCATATAAATAGGATTTAAATACCAATACTCATAGGGTTAGGGTTTAGATACCGATACTCATAGGGTTAGGGTTTAGATACTGATACTCATAGGGTTAGGGTTAGGATTTTTCCACATTTTCAAATATTTGTCAAAAATAAATTATTTTTACTAGTAAACATGGTTTTCAAGTATTATACATATTTTTTTAGGAAATAATATATGTATTTCTTCACACAAATTTCTTCAATTATCTTGATTACGATTGATCATCTTTCCTATTTCCTCGCGACTTTGGACCTCTGCACATTGATCATCGCTATTGGACAATCAGGACTTGTCGAATTATCGCACCACATCAGGCGTAACACTAAGCAAGATACCTTACCATAAATACTGCTTACATTTAGTTGCATCTTATTATTCTGTTATTATTTTCTGTATTTTTATTTCCAGTTATTTATTTTTCTCTTGCTTGTTGACCTAGAGTTAAGAGACTTCAGTCAATAGGATGCATGTCATTGACTTTGTCACGATTGTATCACGAGTTGTGTGTGAGTTATGAGTACCATGAGTAGTCACTTGCGTGTTGGCTGATCACCCATGCGCATGTGTAGGAATAACTGTCAATAAATGCATGTTAGAAGACTTGACAGTTATCTATTATAAAATAGTGTTGTGGAAGCGACATGTGTTGATGTGTCGTGGTTATGATGCATGTATAGTATCATTCGGGGGAGGGGACAGCTACTAACGTAGGGGCTATATTTACTTTTTACACACATTTATGGGCCGATAGTGACTCATATGAGCGCTACCTTCTGCCTCGGGGCCGATAGCGACTCAGATGAGCGCTACTTACTGCCTATGGCCGATAGTGACTCAGATGAGCGCTACCTACTGTCACTCTTTATTTACTCTGCTGATCCTACAGCCCCTGCATAGAACGTTGTCCTCAAAGTGTATATCACATAGATGGTTAGGGACCCAGTTGTGTTGTAGTTTATAGTATTTACAATTGCAGTTATAATGGCATGTTCTTCTTGTATCTTGTTATGTCCTCTGAAGACCTGGTGATCTCTCCAGGTGTGTGTTTCGTGATTCTTGCAGGTGCTCTAGCTAAGGCCATGTCTTCCTTCCTCCGTGATGATTGCTTTTGGACTCGTCATTTGCTTCGCTCGACCAAATCAGTTATTTGTATATTTCTTTCTTATTTAAACTTGTTGGTAGTGGATATGTCTCCGCCCAACGTTTGTACAAATGACTATTTGATTATATCATTAAAACTTCATATTTGTGGATGAGATTTAGTTTGAGCATGGATTTCTACATTTTACAGCTTATGTATACATACGAGCCTTATATTTACTCGTATGTATACAGCTGGCATGAATCGTATCTAGTCCCAAGTATTTTGGGACTGGGGCGTTACATGTTTTTGTGGTGGCCCATGCAGGTCTAATTTGTCATTACGGTTACATGACTATATCAAATGGGCAATATAGGACTAGAGTCTAGGATCTCATCCACCTGTTTGACCCTCTTCCTTGACTAAATTTTTCTAATCACTTGTTCAACTCTACTGATCTACATCTTGCTTGAGCTCTTCTTACCGTAATCCTTATTTTCATACTTGATAGAAAGATGACTACACTAGTATATGCTCATAGGTCAACCACATGGCTAGTAGGATTACATTGACAATTAATATGCATTGAGATCTTATTTGAGTTATAAAAGGCATTTATTTTCATAGAAATATGAACTTAAGGATTAGTTAATTCCAAGTTGGGTAGCAGCATATTACCGCCATCAAAGGATAAGTTATTTTGATATTACAAGGTGGTATACACAAGAGGATAGCTAGATCGAGAAAACAAATTTTGGATTTATGATTTTTTAAATTGTGAAATAGTTATGATTTATTGGAGGATGAAATCGATTTGAGAAATATCTTAAAGTTTTAAATTGTGACGCATGATTTACGGTTAATAATCTCGAGATTATTAAAGAGTCTTAAATTATGACTTATGGTTTTGTAGATGACTAGAGAATATGGAAGCTTAGTGAAAAAAAAAGGAAGATTTTAATGTTTTAAATTGAGTCATACGATGTACGATTTATAAGTTTATTAAATTTTGAGTTTGAAGAGATGATGGTAAATTTTTTTAAATATTTTGGAAGATATAAAATCGACTTTGAAGGAAAAAAAATTTTAATTTCAAATGGTGTCATATGATCAATGATTCATAAAGTTATTTAGATTTCGAGTTTAAAGCCTTGATTATGGATATTTAAATTTTGGTTAAAAAAAGATTTAATTTGAGTCACATGATTTGCGATAGGCTAAGAGTTTATCTCGAGGTACATTTGAGAATTGGAAATTTTAAAAGTGATGGCTTATTATGAAAGTTTAGTTGTGCTGCATTAGATATGATGAAGGTTATTTGGAATTTATTTAAAGGAAATTAACCTTTAAGTTATGATCAAATATTTGATGGAGTATCTTGAGATTTTATTTCGAAACTTTTGAAGAACTTAAAATTTGAAATTAGATCATATATTGGTAGAGGACCAAGAAGCAAGCAAGTCACCCTAATGGGATACAAGTATTCCTCATTAATTGCCATGATAGTTGTATATACTCGAGTGTAGTTAAGTCATCTGCCAAACTATGTGAAGATATCTCAATCTTGACATACTCGACTTTCCCTCAAATTTAGACCTTTATTCTTGATAGTCTAATCGTTGACACTTAGAAATAAGTAGAATCATTCCCTTAACCATACCCTTATCTAAGAGACTATCTTCTCTCTAGAAATTATCTCCCTAACTTACTTTACCTTAATCTATGAGATTTCCTAAATTGTCTTATTATGTGCTTAAACTTGATCCTTTTATTTTTGTGTATTAATTAGCGCCTCATGAAAACCCACTTTCTATTTTGATCATTGGGTGTCCTCTATCGTGACCTTGATATTTGGAGCACAATACTGGACTTTTTTTTCCAACAACTTTCACATGTAAGACCTAGGCGAGCTCACCTTCATGTAGGTATATCACGTGCCACTAAAACACGCCCCCTTGTACTCTATTTTTATGATGCAACTTTCAAGTCAAAATGGTTAGCTATAAACCCTACCATAATACTATGGTCCTTTCTGACTTCGGTTAGAGATCAATTCTTGACTCAAGTCTTTCAAACCGATATGTGATTGTGTTCTACTTAATTCCTTAAATGCTTAGCTTGTGCTTTATGTTGATTGCTAATCCGTGCCATTTTTCTTCGTGTCTTGTCGTAAATTGCTTAGACCATAAATTTTTATTTTCGTGCAATAATCCGTAATTATTATCCAAACCCTATCACGACCATTGAGCCTAACCAATACTTTCTTCCCAACCGTTTTGATTCTCTCTTCGAAAATTTTATTGTTGCTCTGCTATTATTCATGTAACCTTGTTCTTGTGACTCTTTGGGCATAGATAAAAATTTGACCATGGCACCCTTCAGTTATATATGGCTAGCTTAGAAAATTTCATCAAGGAGAATGAAGGTATAGTTGATTATGATGGTTGTCCAATTACAAGTTATAAAAAAAGGGGGTCATAAGTTGAGTTATGTGCAAAAACGTACGAGATGAATAAGACTTGAGAAATTTTGTTTCAAATGATCAAGGATGGATAAATGCCAAAAAAAAATGATTGAGAAATTTATTAAATTCCAAAAGTTGAGACTTATTATGAGGTATGTGATTTTTCCAAAAATATTATAATCAAGATTAGAACTAAGGTTACGAGAGTTATGACTGAGGATATGTTTTGAGGAACCAAAAATTTTGTGAGTTAAAAATTTGAGGAGAAACCCCAATTTGAGGGGAAAAAACAAAAAAAATTTGTGGATTATGAAATATGAAGAGACGGAATAAAGTTAATATTGATAGGACGATTCAAGATATGACGATGAAATTTTGAATCAAGAGTATCGAGCTAGTAAATTTTTGAGATTGGAAAAATTGTTGCATTTTGTGAGCATGCACGTCTGGGATAAATGATAGTCATTTTTAATTTAGACATTGATTGGGATGCCATGAGATATCTCCTAAACTATACCAAATTTTTATCTAGATTATTGTTGTTCAAATTGCTTGCTGGATTCCGTTTTCGAATCGTCGCTTAAACTTCTTATCGATAAACTCTCGCGCCTATGATTTTACCATCTTGACTAATAGTGTTGTTATAAGCTAGTTTTGCAAGCTCATTGATTTATCGAGCTTGTACATGACTTATGTTATTGAGTGCGCTCACTAACATGTTGTCTAATCAGAACCGACGTATGATGGTCTGATCAACCAAGTGCACTTTGGTTCGCTTTTACCTATTGTTCTACGTAGATGAGACATAATTAAAACTTGTCCTCTAGAATCCCATCCATGACTGCCTTGACAATTCTTTTGAGATTATTAGGTCGTCTTTGCATCCACGTATTCGTAATATCGTCTCGGAACTCTTTATTGCTTTCGCCTTCACCTATTTTGGAAGGACGAAGGCACTTGTACTAGAATTTCCTCTAGCCTACCTATCACTTATGACCCTTGTCATCCAATGTGACTACATCTTCGTCTTAAACTTCTCGCCCTTTCCTCGGCCTAAATTTATTATCACCACTCAAGTTAGGAGTGAATCATTCTTGTAATCGTGCACTCAACCCTACCTATTCCTAAATTTCGAGGACGAAATTCTTGTAAGTTGGGTAGGATATAAACCCCCTAAATTTCTACTATGATTTTTTAATAAATTTGGTATTAATTTCTTACTTTGCATTTTATACGTCACATAGTCGTATTGTATGTCACGTACGAATTTGTTGTATTAAACGTCGCGTATGAGTTCGCAATTTCGTATGTCTCGTCGAGTACGAATATGTACGAGGTACATATTTTTGGTAGAAACATTATTATTTTAGAATCGTAGTTTTTTAAATAATAAATAATAAATATTTTTAATTGCTTGGAGTTGTAAAATGCGTCATATTGGAATTTCTAAAACTTTATTTTACATCATGGAAGGTTATATAAATGGTAATTTTGAAAACAAGGTTTTGTGCAAATATTTATTTCATATGAGGTACAAAAATTTAAATTTATAAATATAATTCTATTTTCGAAATTTATTTAATATTAATATTTTATTATTCGAAAAAGTATTTGAAAATATTATTTTGGTTTAAATTGAATTAAAGATGATAAAGTATATTTGAAAAGATTATTTTATTGACTTACATTTGAATAAAAGTTTAAATCAAAGATGGTTTTAAATGATTTTAAATGGATTTGAATTTAATTATGAAATTATCTCTTGGGATTGTAACCAATTTTTGTCCCTATCCTAATGGGATTCCCACCTCCTATAAAAGGAGAGGTACTTGCCCTTGTTTTCCATCAAACTCCACAACACCAAATTCTACCCCATTGTGCACCGTGTCCGTACCTCCCACCCACTATATACTCCCCAATACAAATATACAATAATTCCTTCCCGTCCGACAACCCCAGACGTCCACCCAGCCGTGTCGGACACTCCCGACACGACGACTCAAATCATATCCCTAGCCTAACTGTAGATCAGCCTCGCCAAGCCGCCACCCCGGTCTTGGACCCCATCACCACCACCCTCGCCTTCCCACGATCGAACACCTGCTATCTGCAACTCCTCCACCATCACCCCCACGGCCATCGCCGCTGTTTCGCACACCCCGGGCACCACAACCACAGCCGCCACCCGCGGTTGCCGGTACCCGACTCTTCCTCCACCGCCAAGGCAGAACCACCAGCAGCACCCCCATCTTCCTCATCGCTACCACCGATCCCAGCACCCAAACCCGGTCCTCCAACTCCAACCAAACCCCTTCTCCACCGCCAGCACCTTTAATAACCACCACCGCGACCGACGGCCACTGCGACCGGTCGACTACCAAAATCCCAAAAATAAACAAAAACCACCAATTAAACCAAATTCCAAAAACAAAAGCTCACCTTCGGCCGAGGTCGACCGGATCCGGTGACCGACCCTATCGCTGTCTTCCAATGCCTGCACGGGGAGCTCTCCGTGCAGCTATCGTCCGCCCCCTGGACACGTGCCGTCGGTACAAAGCCAATTACAGCCTCGTGTCCGCCCTCGAATGTTGGCACCGCCGCGAAACCCGCGTGTCGCCTCTAGAGTCCGCCGCCGGCCGTGCCTCCCACAGGTGCGCCAAGCACCGCTGCAGTGAAACCCCCAGCGCCGCCTTCCCCTCCAGCGCCAACCTCGTCCGCGTCCACGCGGCCATACCACGGCCGTCGCACCAAGCCGGACGACCGCTGTCGCAGCCGTACAATGCCTCCACCGACAAGCGCCGCGTGGCTACCCCATGGCCAGCTGCTCGAAACTGGATCGGCGCACGTCGATCTCTGCCGCCGACCCCTCCGAACCGCCTCCACTCGACGCGACCGACCGCCGGAGCTCCGCCCCGTGCCGCCAACCCATCGGTGAGAAACCGCTTCTTCTCCCTTCCCATCTCTCTCTCTCTCTCTCTCTCTGATTATTTGGGAAGGAGTGGCTGTTTAGGCTTTTTAGGATTTATTATTATTAGTTTTATTATTATTATTATTATTATTATTATTATTATTATTATTATTATTATTATTATTATTATTATTATTATTTTTGAGTTGATTATTATACTCTTTTAGTATTAATATATTTTATGTTAATATTGTTTGTTTTTTATTACCAATTATTTTGTTAATATCAATGTATATAATAAAGACAGTAAGTATACATATGTACAAAAGTTATTAATTTTTTTTTGCAAAGATAGTTTTCTACCTAAAGAAATTATTTTGACACGCGAAGAATTTTAGTCCAAAACCATTTTTTTGCTTTCAAACATTTTCCAAAAATTATTTTAACTAGTAAAAAGGGTTTTCGAAATTATAAATGATTTCGAGTATTTCAATAATTGTTTAAATTATCTTTACTAATAAGATACAGATTATCTTCCTAGAAATCCTATTTTTGGTAAACTTATAGTTTTAGCCTAAATTGATTTCTCCACATTTTCAAATATTTGTCAAAAATAAATTATTTTTACTAGTAAACATGGTTTTCAAGTATTATACGTATTTTTTAGGAAATAATATATGTATTTCTTCACACAAATTCCCTCAATTATCTTGATTGGGACTGATCATCTTTCCTATTTTCTCGCGACTTTGGACCTCTACACATTGATCATCGCTATTGGACAATCAGGACTTGTCGGATTATCGCACCACATCAGGTGTAACACCAGACAAGATACCTTGTCATAAATACTGCTTATATTTAGTTGCATCTTATTATTCTGTTATTATTTTCCGCATTTTTATTTCCAGTTATTTATTTTTCTCTTATTTGTGGACATAGAGTTAAGAGACTTCCGTCAATAGGATGCATGTCATTGACTTTGTCCCGATTGTATCACGAGTTGTGTGTGAGTTGTAAGTACCATGTAGTAGTCACTTGCGTGTTGGCTGATCACCCGTGCGCATGCATAGGAATAACTGTCAATAGATGCATGTTAGAAGACTTGACAGTTATCTATTATAAAACAGTATTATGGAAGCGACATGTGTTGATGTGTCGTGGTTACGATGCATGTATAGTATTATTGGGGGGAGGGGACAGCTACTAGCGTAGGGGCTATATTTACTTTTTACACACATTTGTAGGCCGATATTGACTCTTATGAGCGCTACCTTCTGCCCCGGGGCCGATAGCGACTCAGATGAGCGCTACCTACTGCCCATGGCCGATAGTGACTCAGATGAGCGCTACCTACTGCCACACTTTATTTACTCTACTGATCCTACAACCCATGCGTAGAACATTGTCCTCAAAGTGCATATCACATAGATGGTTAGGGACCTAGTTGTGTTGTAGTTTATAGTATTTACAATTGTAGTTATAATGGCATGTTCTTCTTGTATCTTGTTAAGTCCCTCTGAGGACCTGGTGATCTCTCCAGGTGTGTGTTTCGTGATTCTTGCAGGTGCTCTAGCTAAGGCCATGTCTTCCTTCCTCCGTGATGATTGCTCTTGGACTCATCATTTGCTTCGCTCGACCAAATCAGTTATTTGTATATTTCTTTCTTATTTAAACTTGTTGGTAGTGGATATGTCTCCGCCCAATGTTTGTACAAATGACTATTTGATTATATCATTAAAACTTCATATTTGTGGATGAGATTTAGTTTGAGCATGGCTTTCTACATTTTACAGCTTATATATACATACGAGCCTTATATTTATTCGTATGTATACAGCTGGCATGAATCGTATCTAGTCCCAAGTATTTTGGGACTGGGGCATTACAGTTGTAATCCTTCACCTGAACAAAACTTAGTCTCTAACCAATTATCGATAATGTACAGTATAACAGTAACGTGATAAAATAACCATGTACAGGACTTGCCTAGACAAGACTAGACGGGACTCCATCCATCAATTACGGCAAAGCAATGAGTACGGCTGATACTTTAACTAACTAGGATTATCACAAGCTTAGTTACTAACAAGATGCATCGAGATGTTCCAACAGCCACAAGCCCTGCAGTCTTAATCCAGGTTATCCGGTCACAAGTTGAGAGAGTTGGATTAGGTGACTTGGGGGTGCAACACATGATAGTGTGCTGAAAATTTGCCCTACTTGACGGCATGCTATAAGTCCAATTAGAGCGCCCAGATAACGGGACTGCCTGTAGCTGGGAAATCTCTTCATGGACTACTTGATCAATCTAGTCATTATCCTAGTCAGATTCAGTATAAATCCCTAACCATGGAAATCAGGAATTCATGTCTTAGACATGATGCAAGACGAGACATGTAGCTTGTACCGATACAATCAAGAGAAATCAACTACGGTGTCAAGACGAGAGTTACATGTTACTTGTCAAGATTACCTGTCATATGATGTTACTTATCAAGTCAAGAGTGCGTCACAACGGACCACCATCAAGAATTATTATGTCAAGTTACTGGTCAAGAGTGCACCACAACGGGTCACTATCAAGGGTTATCATGTAAAGTCACATTGTCATGTCGTGTTCATGTAAGTGCACCATGACGGGTCACTATCAAAAAGTTGTTTAAAGAGTGTACGTGCTATACTAAGATCGTGTTTAAAGCTCATAGTACATGTGCAACATGGAAAATAACATTATAGGACTAGTCAAGTAAAGAGTACAAACAAAGTCACAATTTACACTAAGGACCAAGGGGGTGTTATGATGAGCATGCACCCAAGATGGATGTGCTGAGAGTGGCATGCTCCCAAGGCTATGCGCCTAAGGCAGGGGGTATCATGGAGAGACAGTAGTTTTGGGAAGGCAGCTATGCGCCCACATGCATGTGCCCAAAGGGTGGAGTCATGGTGCATTGGAGAAAGTCAAGAGACTCACTCTATGACAAGTGTGCGCATGACAGGGTCTATGCACCCAAGGAAGGAGACATGGTGCACTTGTGTGCATACAAAACTATGCGCCCAAGATAGGGAGGGCCTTGGGGCTATGCGCCCACTAAAGGGAGTAAGGGAGACTTGCGCGCATACATATGGCTATGCTCCCAAGGAATCGTGCAGTGGGCTCATAACAAATCTATGCGCCCTACCACTGTGCTTCTTCCCCAACCCGAGAGCACAAGTTCATTGAACCCATTAACTTCTCAAGATCATAAATCACTCAAAATAAATCAAAATCCGGATTTTCAAAGGTCTGACTTGAGTAAAATTGAATTCTCTACAACATGGAATAATCAAAACTTGAAAACAAAGAAGTTTGAGAGATCAAAACCCAAAAAAATCAAGTTTTGCATAAACTTATATCTACAAAAACTAATCCTTCAAAACCAAAATACCAAGTACTAAATAGCCTTAGAATCATGTAGGAAAGATAATGGAACAACAAAAATGGAGTTCCTCCATGAAGCAAGCTGGCACTTGCCTTTGGAGGGGGAGAGATTTTAATGGAGAAGAAGTTATGAGAAATAATGAAGAGAGAGAAAGAGTAGTTAGGTTATAAAGAAGGGGTTTATCATGATGAACCACTTGGCCCAAACCAAGCCAATCTAAACCAAGACCAAACCAAGTTAGACAAGTCAAAATACGGGTCGGATATCCGTACACGTATACTGAAAATACGGAATATATATATATATATATATATATATATATATATATATATATATATATATATATATATATATATATATCGGATATCCGTACACGTATACTGAAAATATATATAACGGATATATATATATATATATATATATATATATATATATATATATATATATATATATATATATATGTATATATATGTGTGTGATTATGCTATAGGATATTAGCCTATGATTAGTGAGTCAGCTTAGAAAGGAACCAATAGGCCTAACTTGGCCAAGTTGACTAGCAAATTGACAAAAGTCAACTTTGGGTCAAACTTGATCCAAATTGACTCAAACGGACTTGAAATGGTTAGATAACTTAAGTTTGACCTAAACTTGGATTAATTAACTAGTTGACTTAGGGTTGACCTAGTTTGACCAAAATGGTTGACCAGGGTTGACCAGAGTTGACCAAGGGTTGACTTTGACCTAGAAGGACCTAGAATCATTTAGAATGCATTGTAGATTACTCTTATTTTATATTAGACACTTTGTAACCTGTGGTTGTTCTAAATAGGACTCAGATACTCTGGTTCGGACTCATATTCTCATCAAACATTCGGGATATCAGGCGAGTACATTCTCTGACCGTTTCATACATGTTAGGAATTATATTCTTGTTATAGACTAATTTACTTGATGCTGACACGATGTAAAACAGAATAGCATTTTTTGGTAGTGATCCCTGTAGTTTCGTAATTGATAATATATTTGACTAGACCCGGAGCAACCCTTCATTGAATTTCCTGGGTTCGTCGACCCCTTCCGTGGAACACTCAATACCGATAAATTCACATCCAATTGAAACGAATAATAAAATAAAATATGATAAAAAGGACACAATAGTCTCAAAGTATACACACAACCAACATCCAAATTCTACGCAACCAATATCCAAAGTCTACATACAACCAATCAACAAATACATAAAATTCAAACCCAATATCATGGGTCTACACACAAACAAACACTAAACACAAACACTCAATACAAACAATCATCAAATAGTCCTAACTAGGACTACTGCAGATCTGGAGGAGGAGGGGCACCGCTGCGCATCAGGGATAATAACAGGTCATACTGCTCCCGTGAAATCGACACCGATAAAGAAGGCAGTGACGTCGGTGGAGTCTATGTCGATGAAGAAGGCAGTGACGTCGGCGGAGTCGGTGACGATGAAGGCGCACCAGGAGGACGTATCTGCTCCAACGCTGCTAGTCGCTGGTATGAATCCATAGTAGATAATAGCCTCGTACTGCTATCAACCATCGAATCCTGCATCATTGTCAAGCTCTCGCCCATGGACATTTATGATGCTTAGAGCTCCATCACACTGCACTGGGTCGACGCTCTAAGATCAGTAACGCCACGCTACGTCCTCTTAGTCAAATCCATGAGCTCCTTGATGCTGCGCTCGAGCGTATCTAATTGTGTAATGAGCATGGCATTGTTGTCTACGGTTGAGACTGGAGCTGCTCCTGGATCCTTCGCAGCATCTCGTCACGGAGAGACTCAATCTAACGGTCAACCATCTGTTGGACTCGGGCAGACTCCTGCGAGGGCTGTAGGTCATGCACACTAGCAGCGGAGGCCCTAGAGGACTGTGTCGCAACTAGGGCGCCATAGGATCCTGTACCATAGTACGTTCCCCTATTAAAATACTGTCTGAAATAGAAAAACATACAAAACGACGAAAATGTTCCGTCATCGGAATCGACCCACCGCACCACTTTGACACCTTCTTCCTAGTCGTCTTAGCCTTCTCAGACTTTTTTTTGTACCTTGGCTCGTCGAATCGAGCCTTCATCGTAATCCATAATCAGGGGTGATCCAAGTCTTTGATATCAGGAGCATCCGTGATAACGTGTCCAAGTCTCTATGCTCAGGTGGCGGAGAGGAGTCTGATCCCTTACGATATCAGGAGCATCTATGACAACGTGTCCAAGTCTCTATGCTCAGGTGTGTCTTTGTGTCCTGTGTCAGCGTGTGTGTCCAAGTTTTCATGGTTGGGTGTGTCCCTGTGTCACGTGTCTGTTCTACGAGAGAGGAAAATAAAGAGATATAGAGAGGGGTTTACCGAAATTGGGGGCTGGAAGCAGCGTAGGCGAACGGGGGGTCGGCTGGAGGTAGAGAAGGGGCAGGAGGCGCGCGGAGCAGCTGACGTCGACCGGAGGTGGCGGAGGTGCACGGAGGAGGGGCTGGAGGCACGTGGAGGAGGGGTGGTGGCTGTCGACCGGAGGCAGAGGGGATTGGAGGCGGCGTAGGCGAACGGGGGGCTGGAGGAGGAGGAGGGGTAGGAGGCGCGCGGAGGAGCTGTCGACCGGAGGTGGCGGAGGGGAGCTGGGGACTTTCGAAATTTTTGGGATCGAATGAGTGGGGGGGAAGGAAAATGCAATCGGAACCCTTTATTAAAAATATTAGCAACGTCGTCATAAAACGTCGCTAATAGTCGCTGATGCTAAAAACTAAGCAACGTTCAGCGACTATATCTTCGTCGATGAATTTTTAATATACTGCAACATATATTTACGTCGACGAACGTCGCTAATGTCAAAAACTCAGCGACGCTCAGCGACTATATCTTCGTCGATGAATTTTTAATATACTGCAATGTATATTTACGTCGGCGAACGTCGCTGATGTCAAAAACTCAGCGACGCTCAATGACTATTGGTGACGTCAGTTTCCTAATAATTTAATAAAGTCAGTGATCGTCGTGGAACGTCGCCAGTAGCGACGTATTATGACGTATATAATTTACGTCGCTAAATTATTTTATATTAGCGACGTTTTCTTCTTTCGTCGCTACATACGTCGCAAAATTGACATACTTTGGTAGTGAATGAACAAGAGAATATTTTACAATTTTTTATTTTCTTTTTTTTTATCATATGAACTACCCAAACATTATTAGCTTTCTTTTTATTTATTTGTCTAATATATTAATTTTATTTTTGGTTTGGAACATATTCAATTTTATTACAACTTTATTATGACTTATATTATTTTGGATATTATACTATATTTATTATATTATTTTTAAAATTTTGTGCTAATAATACTATGGGGAAAAAAACCTATATAAACATTTAGCTTTGAGGGTACCATTTTTAAAGTTCGCCTCATATCTCAAAATCTAAAGTCCGGCACCGACTAGGCCTATGTGTAAACTTCTTCCCTCCTGCATATGTTATTGGGACCGAACCGAATCGGGCTGCGCGACAGAGAAGACAACGCGTGGTCCACTGGATTAGCCCACAACTCACAAGTGAGCAAGGGTGGGAAAGTATTATTTGGACATGTGAGTGGGTTACAATTTTTCAATGTGGTACTAAAAATGTAACCCGAAATTTTGTATCTTCAGAATCAATAACTATACCCCATTATTTGATTTGGAATAAGTGCATTGAGGTCTTGAATATGACTATGATTTGTTTGAAGCATATGCTTATTCTAGGTATATATAGTCCTTATGACCAAAAACTCGTATCCTACTTTTTCAGCTTGTACTCGACATATATACAAGCAATTAACAAGGAAACAAGCATAAAAGAATTCTGGAACTGTGGCATGGACACCCCATGCTATTCCCTTAATTATACCTGAAGATTGATGTTGATCTTTCTCGAAGACTAATACTTTTTGTTTTGAATTGTGTTCACTCAAAGAGGAATGTTGCGGTATAAACTATCATGGGCAGTATTAACTGCTCTTGATTGAGAATCATGGATTAATCCCTTAAGCATACTAGTAGACCTATCGAAGGGCTAGATAAAATACAATCACCAGAGAATTCTTCCTTTTCTTCCTCTTAGTTCTTGAAAGAACAAATCTTTTAGAATAATTATATTACTTTTTTTTTACTCTAAACATACATTAATTAGCTAATCCCACGTATGGCCCTTCTCGTAAAATTTGCTTACCAAAGGCAAAACATACCCTATTAATCACTATATTTCCTCCTCTCTTCTTCAAACTTCATTTCAAAAAACTCATTAAGATACTTACCTAATTATTCTTCCCGAACTCATTTATTCATTTTTCTCCTAAAGTTTATAATAGTTTTTCTAATTTAGCTTTATAATATTTTATGCAATTAAGAAGTGAGACAATTAGATTTTAATATTGGATGCCTGAATTTAATTAATTCCTCGTTTCTGTTCCCAAAAATAACCCACTTATTAGTAAGATTTACATCATTTTTATTTGTAACTTCTAATGTTATGTATTTTTTTATTGTTGTACTTGCAGACTAATGCTATGGTCCTTATGGATTTACCAAAATCAAACTAGTGAAAGCAATTCAAATACGTAGAACGATATTTTGTCGATTATTAAATTTTTGTAGTTAGAATATTTGATTATTTTTTTGCAATTTTTTTCATTTAGAATAGTCAGGTTATGTTCTTAGTTGGAAGGCTAATTAACATTGGTGCACTATGTTGTCCCTGGGAAAAATTTTGATACAGTAGAAAATATCAAAGTTTTGATACTCCTATGTATGACAGGTGGGCCCTCTTCCTCTTCGTAAAACGTGTACACATATATATATATACATAAATTTTGAGGGACCCTACCTGTCATACATAGGAGGTATCAAAACTTTGATATCTCTACTGTATCAAAGTTTTTCCCTAGGGGTGAGGTGACCACATCACTCCGCGACTACGTGATATTCTACTATTGACCTCCAGTCCAGGATAAGGATAAGTCTGCACTAGCTGGAGAGCTAATGGCTGACAGTCATATGAATGCGGACCAGAACGATCGCTCTCCGGAACGGTTAAAACTTTGATATCTCTACTGTATCAAAGTTTTTCCCTAGGGGTGAGGTGACCACATCACTCCGCGACTACGTGATATTCTACTATTGACCTCCAGTCCAGGATAAGGATAAGTCTGCACTAGCTGGAGAGCTAATGGCTGACAGTCATATGAATGCGGACCAGAACGATCGCTCTCCGGAACGGTTAAAATATTATTTTCGAATTTACATTGTTCAGTTATCTTGAATATATGATATTGACAGAAACAATGAATGAAGACATCTGATTGAAATTAATAGTTGACAAACACGGAGAACAAGATCGTCCTATTTCGTTATAGTCAAAGTGACATATACTTTTGGGAAAGATCAAACGTCACAACTGAACCAGACACATCGATCTTATTCCGTAGCGAGAGAAAAGATTAGGTCACGTTTGGAATCTTAGAAAAGGAAAGTTATTTTTTCCTTCGTTTGGATGCCAAAAAAATGAGAAAGAAAAAATTTTTGATTTCCAAATGAAAAAAGTAGAAAAAAAATAATTCCTCCCACCAATTCAAAGATTCATTTTCCATCTCTATGAATTCACTTTTTTCCTCAATTTTTTTGGATTTTCCAAACACCAAAAAAAATTAATTACAATTATAATTTCTAAATTTCATTTTTTTTTTCGCAAACCAAACGAGGCCTTAGAAGTATAGTTTACATGCTTGGAGCATCTCCAACCCTAAAATTGGGGAGATAGAAACCCCCATTGGAGAAATTGATAAATGTATATTTATATAAATATTTTTACTAGCATATTTATCAATACGTATTTTATATTTATTAATACACATTTTAAGTGAAAAGTATGTTGGTAAATATGATGGTAGAAGTACCCATATAAATTATGCATGTATCGATAAATTAATCTGTATCCTTAAGACATATTATTAAATTTTGAAAGTCTGTATCATTACAGAGTGAGTCCAACAAACCAAAAATGATATACTAGGATCATAAGTAGCCACTATCTTTATTTACTGCAGCATATGAAGGTAGTGAAAGGAAAAAAAAAAAATGCTCTCCTTAACCTTATTTTTCATAGGATTTTCATGTAAAAATCTCTTTTCTATGTTTGATTTGATTCGGGTCGTTTGTTTATTTATCTCGATTATTCGTTAGACTAAATATCCTCTCAAGTATATTTCACTCCTAGGTATGACCATTAATATGGACCGTCGGCAGATGGGCCCCAAACAAAACTTCCAAAATGATTACATAATGTTTAAAAAAAAAAATTAATTAAACAAAATTTTGTTGTAATCAATATTTGAACAAAAGGCCTTCTAAATACAAGTATAGCATTATAGCCACTACACTACAATACTTTTTGTTAACAATGGCACATGATATGTACTAGTTCTATTATAGATATGTCCACGTTGGTCCCCTCTTTCGTCAGGGGGTCCTGGACCGTCGTCCGACCTGTCCTGGGCCAGGGCCGCCTCTGAACCCAACTTTTTTATTTTCCCCATAATGGACACAATATCATCACAAAACTATTTCACACAACCCAACTTTTTTTTTCCCCCATAATCGGCACAATATCATCACAAAACTATGTACACAAAGGACATGTCCGATAATTCCATCCATACCATAACTGGTGTAAAAAAAATTATGTTGATCTTAACACAGAATATAGTAATGAGAAACAGGCCGGTATCTCCAATTTGGCAAGCAATAAACGCAACAAGCCAATTAACCAACAAACTTTTGGTTAGATCAAGAACCAGAGAGAAATTTTGAAACAGAACAAGTCCGGTAATTTATTCACCATTCCCCTGTAAATTTATAGAAGTCCTACAACCAGAGACGTCGAGAAACACCAACGCTGACATTTCCTTCTCGCCAGCCATTTACTTGCTTATCATCAGAAACAACACTTGATGCCATGGTGAACTTGCAGGAAGACTGAACAACTTACTGCCAGATTGAGGTTTTCTAATCAGAATGCTCAAGAAACCATACTTCACGATTTTGTATGCTCATGTAATCTCACACCTCACCCTAAGACGCACCAGCCTTGAAGCGTATGTGCTCCTATCACAGGACCACCATAATGGACCGGCCACCCTCCGAATCAGTCTATCGACTAATTAGATTAGCATTTACTTGAAATAATTTGAATATCCAAATTCGAATTCTGCAAAATGAATGCTTATTTGTGCGACGAAATGCACTTAAATGACTTCTGCTTTAATAGATCGAACAGTTTGGTCACATTTACCTTAGAATGTAGGGTTTAGAACTTTACCCTTACAAACTGAGAAAAAAAAATCCGACTACGAGAAGCCCAACCAAGCTGCATTCTCTCCATCAAACATCATTAATATACATTAAATTTACACAGATATTACCGCATAGTGTGTCTGGATAGCAGTCATTTTATTCTCTTACATGAAATTGACATGGCCGCCTCATCTTCTCTCAGGCGCTTCCGCATTCCATTGATGCAGTTGTAAGTGATACCGGTCCTTGGGATGGTTGGGGGTAGCTTAGATGGTTCATTGGCCAAACCTGGAGCTGAAAAAATCAATAACATCCGACTTAGCATCATGAATGATTCATCGAAATAACTTCCTAAACTGTTGAGCTATCTGGATATCAGAAGCAAGAAAAATCTGAAATATCAGATGAGACTTTAGAAAGAAACAAATAAGATGGAAATTCTAAGAAATCAGAGAATACAACGTCATAGAGAAAGCTCTGAATTGCAATCAATAAAATAACACAAGAGACTGACAAACAACCATTGCAACAACAACAAATAAAATCATTTGATGGATGAAAAAGCATGTCAAGAGTGTAGCCATTAACGATAAACAAGTCCAAAAAAATTTCTAATTCTGCTCAAAGATAATTCAGGTAAAAAGTATCTCACGGCTGAAGTTCTAAACTAAATTCATAGAAACTAGGGCAGATTATTATCTTCATATAACATAGATAATGGCCTCGAATATCTCATTATCAAGTAATAGCCACATATAAGGCTCTGGAAATTGCTGAGAAACCCAATTTCGGGGTGGACTTTTATGAAATGCCCACCCGCTGGATGAGTTTTATGAAATACCCAGAATTAAGTATTTTCACGTTAAATATTCCAAGATTCCCTTTTAGATGCCACCCGCTGGAAACTGCT
Source organism: Iris pallida (assembly GCA_029216955.1). Lineage (NCBI taxonomy): Eukaryota > Viridiplantae > Streptophyta > Magnoliopsida > Asparagales > Iridaceae > Iris > Iris pallida. The sequence goes on from JANAVB010017400.1 coordinate 6,534,217, forward strand.
ATTTTTATAATACCGAAACTACCCCTCCGCGCGAATTGGTCATCTATATGTATTTGAATTCAAAAAACTCAGATCTGGATTGCGATTTTCGTCTTCTTCTTCACGGGAAATCTGAATTCCATTGCTCTCATCTTCAGCAGAAATCGCATTCGGTGTGCTTTTCTTCAGTCGAACTCAGATCATCGCTCGTTATCATCATCATCATCTTCATCGTGGAGACATTTGAAGTTTTCCAACGATCAGGTCAATTGTGGAGAGAAGATCTTTCTTCTTCTTTTCTATAAGGATTATCATCGTTTTGAAAGAAGAACGAAAACTCTTTATTTCTGACAAAATTTTTCTAAAAAAAAATATTCTTCGTGTTAAAACCACGGAGAATGACCATTCTCTGTGCTAAAATGACGGAGAATGACTATTCTCCGTTTTAAAAACCACGGAGAATGGCATTCTCCGTGTTAAAAACCACGGAGAATGACAATTTTCTATGGGTTTTAACACGGAGAATGCCATTCTCCGTGGTAAAGTGACGGAGAATGGCCATTCTCCGTCATTTTAGTACGGAGAATAGCTATTCTCCGTGGTTTTAACACGGAGAATGGTCATTCTCCGTCTTTTTTAATACGGAGAATGAACATTCTCCTCCATGTTAACACGAGATTGGTCATTCTCCGTGTTAATATCACGAAGAATGACCATTCTCCGTGTCGAAAAAAGACGGAGAATGACCATTCTCCGTTGTAAAAAATGACGGAGAATGTCCATTCTCCTGCGTTTTAACACTGGAATGACCATTCTCCGTGCTAAATTATACGGAGAATGGTCATTCTCCGTTTTATTTAACACGAAGAATGTCTTCTCCGTTTTATTTAACACGGAGAATGGCATTCTCCGTGTTTCTAACACGGAGAATGGTCATTCTTGACCATTCTCCGTGCTAAATTACACGGAGAATGGCATTCTCCGTATAAATTAAGACGGAGAATGGCCATTCTCCGTCTAAATTATGACGGAGAATGACCATTCTCCGTGTAATTTAGCACGGAGAATGACCATTCTCCGTGTAAATTAAGACGGAGAATGTCATTCTCCGTGTTACTAACACGGAGAATGGTCATTCTCCGTGTTACTAACACGGAGAATGAGCACCCTCATGCGAAATTAACATTTTTTGTGTTCTAACACGGAGAATGGCCATTCTCCTGCATTTTATGGTTAGCTGAAACTTTGGAGGGCCATAACTTTTGACTGGGAGGTCGAAACGAGGTCCCGTTTGTCGCAAAATGAGCGTATCGTCGAGGAGACTGAAAGTAACAGCTTCCCCTTTAAACGGCCTTCCGAAATTTTAGAATCGCAAAAAAATGATGTTTGGACCTCCGTTTTAGCACTTTTGCCGTTTGTCTCGGTCTTTCCGAAATTTTCCGACGAGTTTTTGAAGATTTTTTAGGAGAAAACCTAGATTCGAAAGTGAGCAGCGTATGGAAGAAGATGAAGTATCGAAACATTTTTTTAAGAGCAGTTTCGTGGGTGTTTTCAATAAATTAAAAGGAAGGGCAAAAGGGTCATTTGGAATCCGCTTTGGATAAGTTTCTCTAATTCTGGGCACGCGATGAAAGTTTTTTTAGCGGTGGATTTTACATAAAACTTTTTTAGTTTTTGGGCATTCCATAAATTCTCCCTATAAGGCTTATATATATAAGGCGGCGTATGGCGCGCGTATATATATATATATATATATATATATATATATATATATATAATATGAAAAAGATGGAACCTCTCGCAGGCGAACGCGCGCTGGCGGCGAACCCTAGGGTTTTCCTTAGACCTCCTCCCCGACCGCCGGACCGTCTCGCGGAGGGGAGGAGTGAACAAGAGTCCGGTGTCGATAGAATAGGTGCCACCGATGCAGGTAGGAGAAGGCCTCCGAGCATATTTTCCAGCAGAGGAGATAGCGGAGGTTAAGGACTTCTGGAAGAACACGTTGGTGATGTATGTGTTGGAAAGTAAACCGTTCTATGGGCAGATACGGGGATATGCAGAGAGGGTGTGGCGTCCCAAGGGGAGCATGGAGATCTTCCCCGTGAGAATGGATTTTACTTTGTGAAATTCGGCTTGGAGGATGATGTATCTAGGATCATTCAAGGAGGGCCCCGGTCCTTTGATGGGCGGCTCATTATCTTGAAGGAGTGGACGCCGGAGTTGAGATGTGAGAAGGAGGTGTTGAATGCGATCCCCGTCTGGATTCGCTTTCCTGAATTCCCGGTGAAATACTGGAGCATCCCTTTGCTGATGAGATTAGCTAGCTTGGTCGGTAAGCCAATAAAGGCAGATGAGGCTACGGCTTTCTGTACCAGGCTAATGTACGCCAGGGTATTTGTGGAGATTAAGGCTGGGACGGAGCTTCCGAGTATTCTCGAGTATCGGGTGGCGTCCGGGGAGGTTCTAACGCAGGCCGTGGAGTATGATTGGGTCCCCCCAATGTGTTCCCTCTGTGCGTGCTTTGGTCACTCTTCTAGTGTTTGTCTGGCTAGAGGAACGGAGACAGCTAGGTCCTCGACTGCGCAGATGGAGATAGCTGAGCCAGAGGTGGCGCCCAGTCTCATCACCAGAGTGACGACGACTATCAGGCCGACGGAGGACTCCCTGGTGGAGGGGGCCAGGAGGTCAGTGACTGACACCCCGCCGAGATAGGAGGGTTCCCAGGGCGTGATGGTCCCGTTCAGGCCCCAGAGGAGTATGGTGACCAGGGGAATGAGTTTTCTGGTTAGCAGACAGGATGGAATGGAGACTTCTATGGTGGAGAAGGTCTATAGCGGGAAAAGGCATGCCCCGTCCCCACGGGAAGATGAGCTCCGGCCAGGGGGGCTAGATGATCAGACCGTGGCCAACCCTGATTGGACCTCGGCTCTTTCCAGGATTCAGGCTCATCTTACTCCCACTACTAAAATATGCTAAAATAGCGACGTATATTAGCGACGGCGGAAAAAGCCGTCGATGATAATTGCCTATAGCGACTCCTTGTGCTACACGTCGCTATCCGTCGCTGAGTAGCGACGTTCAGCGACGTAGTATATTTTACGTCGCTGACGGGCGACGTTTTGCGACGGACGTCCCTTTTGACGTCGCTGTATTGCGACATTTAGCGACGTATAATTTATACGTCGTTGTCTTATTTCATATAGGGTTCCTGGTCCGATCGAAATCACAAAATTTTCACCCAAAATTTTTCTTCCCGCTCTCCCCTCTCCCCCCGGCGAACCCTCCCCTCCGGCGACCCCTCCCTCCGGCGACACCCTCCCCTTCTCCCCCCGGCGACCCCGCTCGCCCGCTGACCCCTCCCCCCGGCGACCAGCCTCCCTCCTCCGACGAAGGAGCCTTCCTCACCGCCTTCCTCCTCCGACGAAGCCACCCTCCTCGCCGCCTCCATCCTCCGACGAAGCCACCCTCCTCAGGTAAACCCTAACCCTAGCCCTAGCTATCTAGACACAGACACGGACACGAGAACCCTAACCCTAGCTGGGGTGGTCTTTTTGTCGAGGGGGGAGAGAGGGGTGGAGGTGGTGCAGGGGGGTGGGGGGGTCTTACTGTCGAGGGACGGAGGGAGGGGTGGGGGTACCCGGGGGGTGCAGGGGGAGGGGGGCAGGGTTGGGGTGGGTGCAGGGGTAGGGGGGAGGGGGGGCAGGGGAGGGGGGAGGGGGGAGGGGGGAGGGGGGTAGGGGAGGGTTGGGGTGGGTGCAGGGGTAGGGGTAGGGGCAGGGGGGGCAGGGGAGGGTGCAGGGGTGGGTGCAGGGGTCTTGCTCTCTAGGGGGGCAGGGGAGAGGGGGTCTTGCTGTCGAGGGGGGTAGGGGGGAGGGGGGCAGGGGTAGGTGGGTGCAGGGGTAGGAGGGAGGGGGGCAGGGGACAGGACACAGGACACAGACACACACAATACATACATATATACCTATATATATAAATACACATATCTACATATATACATGTATATATATTCTCACACACTTACATACACACACAAATACATATATAAATATATATGTATACAATGTATATACAGTATACCATGGTTTTGCCTTTTAGTCGCAGGAATATGAGAGTTATTAGATGTTAAAGTAGGATATTAATTAATTAGTTATGATAGAGAGTTTGAGATAGATAGTTCATGTGAATGTTAGGTAGTAGTGTACAGTTCATGATTAGCATTGTTTAGATATTAGTTTCAGTTAAAGGGTTAGTTTAGATTAGGATATTAGTTTATGTTAGAAGGAACTGCCTGCAACTGCATCGTAGCTGCAGGAATATGAGAGTTATTAGATGTTAAAGTAGGATATTAATTTATTAGTTATGATAGAGATTTATTAGTTATTTTTATAAACCGTGATATGTTAAATGCCTGCAGCTGCATCGTAGCTCAGGGATATGACTGAGAGCGTGACATGGTTGTCACATTAAGGGTTTTTGAGGAGGTGACATGTTGTGAAAAGATATATCCTTATAGTTCTCCTACGTAATGTTAAAGAAAATCCGTAGGAGAACTATATATAAGGATATATTTTTTCGCAACATGTCATCTTGTCAAAGACCCTTAATGTACCAACCATGTTACCGCGGTATTGGTATTGGGATACCAATAGCGATAAGGTAAAGGGTACCAATAGCGATAAGGTAAAGGATACCAACTTAAGGTATTGGTATTGGGATACCAATAGCGATAAGGTAAAGGGTACCAATAGCGATAAGGAAAAGGGTACCAACTTAAGGTATTGGTATTGGGATACCAATAGCGATAAGGTAAAGGGTACCTTGGTAGGTAATGACTATAAATAGGATATTTGACTTAGATTTGACCTTGTTTGACCAAGGTTGACTATTTTGACTGAAAGTCAAAGTAGAGTCAACATCTGACCTAGATTGGACTAAGAGTTGACAAAGTCAACTGTAGGTCAACCCTTGACCTAGTTTGACCTTGTTTGACTTTGTTTGACTTAGCTTGACCTTGTTTGACTTTGTTTGACTTAGTACAACCTAGTTTGACCTAGATTGCATATCATTGTTATTAGTAACTGTCCGCTACTAATGTGTGTCCCATAATAAGACATAATATACGAATTTGTGCCTGTTGGATAATGTGTGTCCATCTTTGTAGAATTATTTTCAAATGGATATGAATTACTACTTGCGGAATCGTTCATGGATGTACAATCGTCGTCCTGATGATATGTATGGTGTGCGGGATGAATACATAGCGGGAGTAGAGCAGTTCCTGCAGTTTGCTAAGGCGTTCCCTCAGTACATGGACGGCACCAAAATTAAGTGTCCATGTGTGAAATGTCATAACGTGAAATATTATCCAGAAGTAGAAGTGACATATCATTTGTACTCGAGGAGTTTCACGCCTAATTACTATCAGTGGACCGCACATGGAGAATTTTTGTCTTTAGCATCAGAACCGGAGCCTTATGTTGAGCCGTATATGCATGCGGGACCTAATTTTGTTTCAGATAATCATGCATACGACGACGGGTGCGTGAACATGATTTTCGACGCTGCGGGACCTAGTTTCGATCATGATGCAGCTGAGGAGGCACCGAACGCCGATGATGTACAGTTCATGGAGTTGCTGGAGAATGCAATGACTCCATTGTATCCTGGTTGTGAGGATCATTCACCGTTGGAGGTGGTTACAAGACTGTTGAGCATTAAGTCAGATTTTAACATGTCGCAAGAATGCTACAACCGAGTGTTGGAGTTGATTATAGAGATCTTGCCGGCGGGTGCTAAGTTGCCTAAAGACTTCTACCGGTCTAAGAGGATGGTGAGATCGCTCTGGATGGGATACGAGAAAATTGATTCTTGTCGCAATGGGTGCATGTTGTACTACAAAGACGACAAGTACGCAGATGTGTGCAGATTTTGTAGTGTTGATCGCTATAAGACAACTAGTACAGGAAGGTCTACCGGTGCAAGAAAATCGACCGATTCAATGCACTACTTGCCTTTAACGCCGCGGTTGCAAAGATTATTTATGGTGAAAGAGACGGACGAAAATATGAGTTGGCACATGCGAGAACAGATTGAAGGAGTGTTGGATCACCCATCCGATGGAGAAGCGTGGAAGTACTTTGATCGAGTTGTATCCTGATTTTGCTTCAGATCCGCGTAATGTCAGATTGGGGCTATCTTCTGACGGTTTTACTCCTTTTGGTCTTTCGGGATCCCAGTATTCGTGCTGGCCTGTGATTGTCACTCCGTATAACCTACCGCCTTGGATGTGCATGAAGACTCAGTATATGTTTCTAACCGTTATAATTCCTGGTCCGAACAATCCCAAGAGGAACATTGATGTGTACTTACAGCCTTTGATAGATGAGTTGAATCAGTTATGGAAAGTAGGCGCTAACACGTATGATGTTTCCAGGAAGCAGAATTTTCAGATGAAGGCAACCCTTATGTGGACCATCAACGACTTTCCGGCCTATGGAATGTTATCTGGATGGAGCACTCATGGCCGTCTCTCATGTCCGTATTGCATGGACCGTAGTAAGGCTTTCCGCTTGAAACACGGAGGAAAACCGTGCTTCTTTGATTGTCATCGGCAATTTCTGCCAAAAGATCATCAGTTTGGGATCCATTGACGGAGCTTAGCATATTCTTCAGGGATCTTTGTTCTAAGAAATTGCTCGTTGATCGTCTAGAAAAGCAAGAGAAGGACATTGCGGTAACACTATGCAAGCTAGAGAGGGTGTTTCCTCCTGGATTCTTCGACTCTATGGAGCATTTGCCGATTCATCTATCCTATGAGGCACGTGTTGGTGGACCCGTCGAATATCGATGGATGTACCCGTTCAAGCGACATTTGAATCACCTAAAAATAAAGGTGAAAAATAGGCACGGGTCGAGGGTTCTATTTGTGAAGCCTATGTTCTCGAGGAGATTACAAACTTTCTTCGATGTATTTCAAGCCTCATGTTGCAACTAATAGAACGAGAGCTTCCAGAAACGACGACAGAGATCATGAAAGTAATGATACAATACTGAAGGTATTCAATGCTCCAAGAAAGCCATCGGGTAAAATGAAGAATAGATCTGAACGATGATGAGCTAAGGGCTGCTCAGGTGTATGTATAATGTATTACTCAGCTGTGACGAGGAGGAAGTAGAGAAACTGGAGGGGTAAGTAATTAATACGTCTACATTATTTTAATAGTGTTGATTATTATACTATTACATTAATTGCACGATGTTGTTTTCAGCATATTTAATGATGATGTGAGGTCAGGTAGGCCACACATAACAAAAGAAGAACTAGAACAAGAAATGAGGCGTTATTATCCATCATGGTTGAGTGCATATGTAAGACTTGAGAACTCTGTAATTACCTTTCTATATATGCACTTGATTGAGAATGAGCTTAATTGCTTCTTTCGTAGTATTTAGGTCGATCGTCCATACGCAAGACTTGAGAATGAGTCTATTAGAACGCTAGCCAAGGGACCAATTTATGCTGCAAAAATATGGCCAAGCTACTGCGTTAATGGGTTTAGGTTCAAGTCAACAACTTGCCCGATCAGAGACAACTTTGTGGATCTCGACTCCACCAAAAACAGCTGTTTGTGTATCAGATCTTCGAACTACAAAGATGTTGATGCGGGCAGCGATTTCTATGGCGTGCTACGGGAGATCGTGGAGCTGACATATAGTTATAGAATAGAGCCTGCTAAGATTGTGTTATTCAGGTGTGATTGGTTCGATCCGATTGAAGGTCAAGGTTGGAAAGTAGATGTAGTGCCCCGTCCCTACATCGTGCCCCGTACTCTGTCCACGGGGTGCGCGAGAAAGGAACACTGTCGCTATCGATTCGGTCGGGACCGATAGGTCGGGATCGGCCGAGTCGATCGAACGGGAACGGTTGAATTAAGATCCATTCCTCGTTATGGAATGTCTTCTTCGGAACCAAGTCCCATATTCAGCGGGTTACGCCTCGAGGATTGACTCTGCGGCTGAGTCGGGAGAGACCTCCCGTTGCTCTGCTTTTCACGCCGCTTGCGTTGGTTTTGGCTTTGTTTCCTGAATACGTTTTCGTGAATGTTTTCGATGGTTTTCATGGCTTGCGTTTTGAACTCGCATTTCCTATCGAACTCCTTGAATAATGCAGTGTTCTAATCGGTTGCTTGTGCGATTTCAGGTAATCGCGTAGGCGACGTCTAGCGCGACCAACAAGTTCTCTCGCCGAAGTAAACTCAAGGTGAGTGACTGACCCTTCTCTTCTCGACCCCCTTCTTAAGTAAATCGATAGTGTTGTTGCGGATGAAAGAATAAAAGCAAGGGAACGGATACGGTAAAATGATCAAGTTTCAAAGAGAGAAAGTAGGCTAGGCCTTAATAACTAAATGTTGTCTTAACTCGGTCATTGGACAACTTGTCGACAAGGAGAGAGTTTCCTCGAGCGACTACCCGGGGCCACGGGACCGACTCGGCCTAGGAGGAAACACGGTATAGCTGTGCTAGATGATAGCACGGGTTAAGCGGGGACTTGCAGCGGGGCTCGCTACTTGCGCTGCAAGGGCCCCGGCTAACAAAGCTATAGTCCAGAATGGCTTGTGATGTCAGTGACCAACACACGAAATAATTGCACTTGGTATGGAAATGATAACAATTGACAGGGAAGAACATGGTAAGTTTCATAAGGCGCGACACGGGCCGCCGTCGGTAAATTTCAACGTAAATTTCACTATGCTTGTCATATGCTTGTTTGCAATTCATTAGGATGGTTAGAAACATTCATACTTTAAGTCAATTAAACTCTTCAACCAAATGAGAGCTTGGAACTTAAATAGCCACGCACCAGTACAAAGTGTAATGTACTGATCCTCGCTCTCCACGCAAGTACCCCGAACTACGAAGGGCGTGCCACTTGAAAGCTCAAGGCGAAGAAAACCTGTGAAACCCAGTTTTCTTTAGCTAGTTATTTAATTAGAATTTTCGTATTCGTAAATAAAACGTTTTCAAATTATTATTATTATTAATATTATTATTGATTATTCTTGGGTGAAAAGAATTTTGAAAATTATAATCAACTTGGATTTTTGGATTTTGAGCCCAGACCCAGGCCCAAGCCCATTCTTCCTATTTCTTTTTAATCCTGAATTTGACTTGGTTTTAATTAAAAAAAAAAAAAAAAAAAAAATACTCACCCCCTCGTTTCACATTCTCAACTCCAAACTCTCCCACTCCCCTCTTATAACTCCCTGTTATTAAAACACCACCATCAACTCCTCATTTAATCCCTATTCTCCCACTCCTCTGCTTCACTCACTCATTCACAGAAGAAGAACAATTTCTTCACTCTCTTCTCTCTCTAAACTCTCAACTACTCCTCACTCTTCCCTCACAGAGACTAACCCTTCTCTTTTTCCCCAAACTCACAACTCCTCCAAACCCTCTTCACTCACCCCAAGCCCTAACTTCCGCTCGCCGACCAGCGCCCTCTTCGGCGAGCCCCGACCCGCGCGTGGCCACCCTAGCTCACGCCCTCTCCGGCGAGCGCCGCTCCTCCCGCGGCTATCCGCCGCCGTTCCCGAGGTCGGCGACCCTCTCCGCGGCCAACCGCCGCCGTTCCCGAGGCCGACGACCCTCTCCGCGGCCAACCGCCGCCATTCCCGAGGCCGGCGACCCCCTCCGCGCCGCCCTCTCCGTCCAGCCGAGCCGGCGCCGCTCCCTCCGCCGCAGCCAGCCCGGCGTTCCCCGCCAGCAGAACCCCTCCGCGCCCCCGCAGCGTCAGCGCACCCCCTCGGCCGACAGCGCCCCGCGCCGTCGGTGCCCCGCTGCGCTGTCCAGCGCCCCTTCGCGGTTCTCCGCTGCCCCGTCGCTGTCCGCCTCCCGCGGCCAGCACAAGAGTCGCTGTCCGCGGTTCTTCGTTGTCCGTGCGCGTCTCCCTTCTGTGCGTGGCTGGATCTGGGATTCGCGACGTCGCTGTTCGGGATCTTCGACCTGCTGCCGACTTAGTTCGGATTTCTTTCCCGAGATTTTCCCGCGGCTCCCCGCCAACGGAATTTGGTAATTTCTGTTAATCAGAGTAGTTCGTCCCTCCCGTGAGTCGGTGATGATAGATCGGTCCCCGGTTCCCTCTCGGGAATCCGGTTAGCTGCGTTATAATTTTCGTTAGCTGCGTTAGTTTGATTTCCTGTGTTTTTACTTGCTGGGTTGGTGTGAATTGGTTGATATTGGATTCCCGGACTTTTCGGGAATTATTTGGTGGTGTTGGAATTATTTCTGTGGTGTGGAAATTATTTTGGTGGATTTATGTGGATTATTTGGGTTGGAAATTATTTGCAGGAATTTGTTGGCGCACTTCCCAGTTTTGGGTTTGTCCCGGAATAGAGGAAGTGCTGCCCAAATTTTTACAAAATTATATTTTTATTAATTTCAAAACTGGCTTTCGAAATGATTTATAAAACCGATTTTCGGGCGACGACCGTACCGGTCTGTGGGCCCCGGCGAAATGCAAACGCACCGGTCCGACCGGACGTTGAGGCATAAACCGAATTTGAGGAAATGGACCGAGTCTGAGACTCCTAGTTTTCTTTTATTTATTATTTTATTTTTAGGCTAAATATTATAGTCATTTAAATTCTGCATTTTATTTAATAATTCAGTCATTTTCTTATTTAATGTAAAAGAAAGATGTATCGGGCATAAGCCCACCCTAGGACCAGTAGCTGTGCCCATGTATTTGTGTAGCGTAGTTTGTTTTCTTTTCTTTTCTGGTGGATGTAAATTTGGGTGGTTTGGATTGATTTCATATTCGTAGTTAGAACGTAATTTACGGCTTAAATACGAGTTTAGCTAAAATAAATAAAATATTATTAATTCACTGTTTGTCACTAAAAGAAACTGTATTTTATATACATATTATGAAAACACAAAGTTTTCCAAAATTGTAATCGATTCTCGTGATTTTCCAAATAATCCAATTAACCGGTTAATCAACGCACATAGTTGCGACGTAATCGTTAGCTGTAAATTAATACAACTTAAAACCTGACTAGGACTTACTACTAGAGATTGCAACTAGCACACTTAGTCTGGTTATTCAGGAATCTAAGTCGAGTTCTCAACTGTAGGAACTCGAAGTTACAACTGACGTTCCTCTTCGGTACCGACTCGTCTATCCAGTCATTCTAAAACAAAGGCAAGTGCAGTTATGTTTATTTGGTAATTTATCTAGTAATTGTTTTATTGCAATTTTAAACCACATTGCTACACGGAACTCTCTCCTAGAGTTCGAATATTGACTCATTGATTGAATCTGATTGACTCGGGATATTGGGGGAGTAGTGTAGCGTCTATGACCAATACCCCTATATTGCATCATTGATTGTGCGAGCCGATTCCTCCTATACACGAGGATAGGCCGGACCGTATCATTAGGATATAATTGAATCATCCCAAGCCGGTCATAGTTCGTTACCTACTCAAATCACATTGTTTTCAATTGTAGAATTGTGAAAAATATTGTTAAAGTATTTCAAATTGTTTAAATATTGCAAATTTTAAATTATTATTTGAATTATTGGATATTCGTAATTGTACTTTGCTCCCTCCTGACTGGAGACCCAACATTTTAGGTATCACTGATGAGGCTTTGTTACGCGATCCCAAGACGAGGAATTCGAGATTGCTGAGCTGTTTGCCTAGAGTTTTCTTTTATTCATGATGTATAAAAAAATGGTTTAAGTTGTATCTTTTATTTCATGTAAAAGTTTAATAAAGTTCTAAATTTTCGAATGTTGAGTCGTGACAAATATAGTGTTGTTGTATGGTTACCTGCTACTGAACAGCTTACTGCCGCCGTCTCAACAACGGTGCAGGCTGGGCATGATCCGATTCGACCCAAGCAATTGGGACCGGGTCGTGACATGTTTTTAGTGGTGGCCCATGTAGGTCACAACAACAACAACTTAGGAAAACATACCTAGAAACAATTAGAACACTAGAACATTGATTTGTCACGACATAGGTCCGATTTATATATAAATAAATATTTTTGCTTGATTATAGACCGGTAGGCTACCTTGCTTATGTGTGCGTCCTAAACCTTCCAGAGAATGACCATTGACCAAATCCTACTGGCAATAAGGTGTCATCTCCGGATCATACCCCATCTCCTCAACCAAACCCAGGGTCCTTTCCCTCGCGGCTGTTTGACCGTCCTCATAGTGCATCCAGTGAAGTTTTCCCTACACTGGCGATTCCTACCTTATCTCAAACCAAGTTGCATTTCTTTGGTGGAGTATTTATTTTTGTTGCTCCACCAGTACCAGCAATCATCTTCCAAATGGTTGTCCTATTTCAAGAAATCCTGAAGTTCCAGAAAGCTCAAGATGAAGCCTAGCAGGAACAGAAGAATATCAAGAGAGAAGACATGAAGAACGTCATGATGTAGCCTTAGTTATCTCCAACCAAGTTAGAGCAGAACTTTTGTCCTAGGAAGGATACCCTTGAATCTAGAAGATATTTGGGGTCCCATCAAGTACTCTACTTTTCGGCAGCCTTGTCGTAAGAAGCTTTGGGCTTGTAACTATTGCAAGAGGCCTGATCATCAGGCCGTTAGTTGCCGCAAGAGATTGGGACAATGTTTGGCATGTGGATCTGCTGAACATCGGGTAAAGGACTGCCCTTATCTTTCTATCAAATCAGAGCTTATAACCCAGCAACACCTGTTAGGCCACAATCTAAGGACCCTCTTCCTATCCAGCAGACCCTGCCCCCTACAATAAGGCATGATGTATACTCGAGGTTCATAGAGAAGGAAGCAGTTGGAGACTGCTCATGCAAGAGCCAGGACCATGAAGAATAGTACCTAGAACCGCTGAATAGCAACATCTTTTGGAAGTTGTAACAGGATGTCCTTAGATCAATCATAAGAGTTTTGCTGTAATTTTTCCCATGAATAGAAATTATAGTTACACCCTTATGGCAGATGTTTTTCCTGTTAGTCTTCCCGGATTATCCCAGATCTAGACATAGGATTCACCCCTGACCTAGTCCCCGGCTCTTTCCCTAAATTCTAAAGGATGTTACAGAGTCAACCCGAAGGTGGCCAAGAAGATGAAGGACCAGATCAATGAAGGCTCTAGGATTTACTCAGGGTGAAATTTCACCTTAGGGAACACCTATCTTGTTTGTGCCCAAGAAGGATGGAACAACGGATATGTATCGATTACCAGACACTAAAGAACAAGTACTTTCTGCCCGGATCGAGGATCTGTTTGATCTGGTTGTGTGGAGTTAGGGTGTTTCGAAGTTTGACTTAAGATTTGATTACCATCAAATCAAAGTCAGGAAAGAGGACATTTCCAAGACGGCGTTCAAACACCAAGTATGGGTAGTTTTCTTTGGTCAGGACGTTAGACTGACAAATACTTCTGCTATATTCATGAATCTCATGAACAGAGATTTTCATAAGTATTTAAATCAGTTTATCTTCTCCATAGATAACATTCTGATATTTGAAGACTGAAGAAGAGCATGAAGAACACCTGAGGAAGTTTTGGAAACTTTGAGGAAAAAGAAGTTTTATGGTAAGTTATCTGAACGTGGATTTTTGACAAGGTGGACTTTTGGCCATGCTGTCAAGAGAAGAAATTTCGATGGAAGATAGCTGTTGTTGAAGAGTGGTATACCCCAAGTTCAATTCGGAAGATTCTTGAACTTGGCCGACTACTATCAGAAGTTCGTGAAGGATTTTGCCAAGATTGCTGAGCCAATGACGAAGCTCACTTGGAAGAATGAAGAGTTCATCTGAACGAAAAGTTTGCCAGTCGGCATTGAGGAGCTGAAGAAGAGACTTACCACTACACCAATCCTTGCGCTACCCGCCGGAACCGGTGGTTTCTCAATTTATAGTAATGCCTCTGGAAAAGGACTGGGTTGCGTTCTTCAACAACGTGAGAAAGTAATTGCTTACTCATATAGGCAACTACAGACTCATGAGAAGAATTATCCCACACCTAATTTGAATTGCTGCAGTTATCTTTACTTTGAAGCTGGAAGGATGATTTTTATGGAAAGGGAGTGAAAATATGTACGGACTACCAAAGTCTGAAATATGTCTTCACTCAGGAAGGGCTGAATGCTAGACTAAGAAGATGGTTGAAGCAGATGAAGGATTTCGACATTAACCTGCAGTACCATTCAGGTTAGGCTAATGCGGTCGCTGATGCACTTGGTCGATACTGATGGCGAAGTTCTTAACCAAAGACTAGCACCTGCTAGAAGACATCGAGAAGTTTGGACTGGAGGTTATACTACCTGGAGATAGAAGGACGGAGCTGGATGCTGATTCAGTATTGATGAAGTTCGAGGCTGAGGGACAAAAATCAAGAGAACGTAGTTTCAAAATAAGGCACTTTGCAGGCTTAGAGATCAAGTGTTGGCAGGAACACCTGAGGGTTTTTGAATTGATCAGCATCGGAACTCTGAAGAATAGTACGAGACTTTGCGTATCGGCTGACAAACGGAGGAGCGAGTTGATGAAAGAAATGCACCAGTCGCAGTATTCCATAAATTCAGGAGATAATAAGATGTATCGGAATATGCCTCCATTGATTGGTGTTATGGAATAAAGAAGGACAATTCCAGGTATGGGATTAGATGTGAATTTGTCAACATGAGGAATTTAACAAGAGGACAACAAGCTTGTTGAAGTCGCTGGACAATTCGGAGTGGAAGTAGAAGCATATAACAATGAACTTTGAGTAAGGATTGCCTTGTTCCCAAGGAGGGAAGGGCACCAATTGGATTATAGTGGACCGACTGACTAAGTGGGCACACTTTATTTTCCTTCAAAGTTGGTTTATCCACTAAGAAGAGGGCAGCATTGTACGAGAGGCACATTTACCGGATTCATGGAGTACAGCGGGACGAGCAATCAGAGAGGTCAATCCAGATGCTTGAAGATGTATTGGGATTTTGCGTCTTAGAATTTGGTAGGTCTTGGGAAGACCAAATTGCATTTGGTGAAGTTTTCCTACCAGAGGAACAATTAGTTTTAACGGAGCTGGAATTTGAGGCCAGATACATCAGGCCATTTGAAGTTTAAGACGCGTTGGAAGTAGCATACCAGTTAGTTCTACCAGCTAATCTTGAGAGTGCGCAACGTCTTCTACGTCACAGCTCAGATGCTACATTTCGGATCCGAGTCACATTTTGGATAATTCAGAGCTGAAGATTGGGATCAACCTTTCAGTGCCAGAGAAATCAGTTGCAAGTCTAGTCAGAGATGAGAAGAAATCAGATTTTGAGCCATCACTTAAACTCCATTTCCTCATCCTTTTGTCGTTCTAAACTTGACTGATGCTGCTAAGTTAGCCTAGTTTTGCAAGCTATTTCTTTAATCAAGCTTGATCATGACGGTATTTTATTGGGTGCACCCACTAATATATTGTCTAATCAGGACCGGTGCATGATGGTCTGATCAACCTCGTGTACTTTGGTTCGCTTTTGTATTTTTCTGCGTGGATGATATCATAAATAAAAACTTGTCCCTAAACCGTCTCATCCACGACTGCCTTGGAAATCCTTATAGTTGGACCTGAGTTACGGGCGCCGTACCCGTACATGTTTGTCTTCCTACCTTACTTTAAATTTCGAGGACGAAATTTTCTAAGGAGGGAAGATTGTGAAACCCAGTTTTCTTTAGCTAGTTATTTAATTAGAATTTTCGTATTCGTAAATAAAACGTTTTCAAATTATTATTATTATTAATATTATTATTGATTATTCTTGGGTGAAAAGAATTTTGAAAATTATAATCAACTTGGATTTTTGGATTTTGAGCCCAGACCCAGGCCCAAGCCCATTCTTCCTATTTCTTTTTAATCCTGAATTTGACTTGGTTTTAATTAAAAAAAAAAAAAAAAAAAAAATACTCACCCCCTCGTTTCACATTCTCAACTCCAAACTCTCCCACTCCCCTCTTATAACTCCCTGTTATTAAAACACCACCATCAACTCCTCATTTAATCCCTATTCTCCCACTCCTCTGCTTCACTCACTCATTCACAGAAGAAGAACAATTTCTTCACTCTCTTCTCTCTCTAAACTCTCAACTACTCCTCACTCTTCCCTCACAGAGACTAACCCTTCTCTTTTTCCCCAAACTCACAACTCCTCCAAACCCTCTTCACTCACCCCAAGCCCTAACTTCCGCTCGCCGACCAGCGCCCTCTTCGGCGAGCCCCGACCCGCGCGTGGCCACCCTAGCTCACGCCCTCTCCGGCGAGCGCCGCTCCTCCCGCGGCTATCCGCCGCCGTTCCCGAGGTCGGCGACCCTCTCCGCAGCCAACCGCCGCCGTTCCCGAGGCCGACGACCCTCTCCGCGGCCAACCGCCGCCATTCCCGAGGCCGGCGACCCCCTCCGCGCCGCCCTCTCCGTCCAGCCGAGCCGGCGCCGCTCCCTCCGCCGCAGCCAGCCCGGCGTTCCCCGCCAGCAGAACCCCTCCGCGCCCCCGCAGCGTCAGCGCACCCCCCCGGCCGACAGCGCCCCGCGCCGTCGGTGCCCCGCTGCGCTGTCCAGCGCCCCTTCGCGGTTCTCCGCTGCCCCGTCGCTGTCCGCCTCCCGCGGCCAGCACACGAGTCGCTGTCCGCGGTTCTTCGTTGTCCGTGCGCGTCTCCCTTCTGTGCGTGGCTGGATCTGGGATTCGCGACGTCGCTGTTCGGGATCTTCGACCTGCTGCCGACTTAGTTCGGATTTCTTTCCCGAGATTTTCCCGCGGCTCCCCGCCAACGGAATTTGGTAATTTCTGTTAATCAGAGTAGTTCGTCCCTCCCGTGAGTCGGTGATGATAGATCGGTCCCCGGTTCCCTCTCGGGAATCCGGTTAGCTGCGTTATAATTTTCGTTAGCTGCGTTAGTTTGATTTCCTGTGTTTTTACTTGCTGGGTTGGTGTGAATTGGTTGATATTGGATTCCCGGACTTTTCGGGAATTATTTGGTGGTGTTGGAATTATTTCTGTGGTGTGGAAATTATTTTGGTGGATTTATGTGGATTATTTGGGTTGGAAATTATTTGCAGGAATTTGTTGGCGCACTTCCCAGTTTTGGGTTTGTCCCGGAATAGAGGAAGTGCTGCCCAAATTTTTACAAAATTATATTTTTATTAATTTCAAAACTGGCTTTCGAAATGATTTATAAAACCGATTTTCGGGCGACGACCGTACCGGTCTGTGGGCCCCGGCGAAATGCAAACGCACCGGTCCGACCGGACGTTGAGGCATAAACCGAATTTGAGGAAATGGACCGAGTCTGAGACTCCTAATTTTCTTTTATTTATTATTTTATTTTTAGGCTAAATATTATAGTCATTTAAATTCTGCATTTTATTTAATAATTCAGTCATTTTCTTATTTAATGTAAAAGAAAGATGTATCGGGCATAAGCCCACCCTAGGACCAGTAGCTGTGCCCATGTATTTGTGTAGCGTAGTTTGTTTTCTTTTCTTTTCTGGTGGATGTAAATTTGGGTGGTTTGGATTGATTTCATATTCGTAGTTAGAACGTAATTTACGGCTTAAATACGAGTTTAGCTAAAATAAATAAAATATTATTAATTCACTGTTTGTCACTAAAAGAAACTGTATTTTATATACATATTATGAAAACACAAAGTTTTCCAAAATTGTAATCGATTCTCGTGATTTTCCAAATAATCCAATTAACCGGTTAATCAACGCACGTAGTTGCGACGTAATCGTTAGCTGTAAATTAATACAACTTAAAACCTGACTAGGACTTACTACTAGAGATTGCAACTAGCACACTTAGTCTGGTTATTCAGGAATCTAAGTCGAGTTCTCAACTGTAGGAACTCGAAGTTACAACTGACGTTCCTCTTCGGTACCGACTCGTCTATCCAGTCATTCTAAAACAAAGGCAAGTGCAGTTATGTTTATTTGGTAATTTATCTAGTAATTGTTTTATTGCAATTTTAAACCACATTGCTACACGGAACTCTCTCCTAGAGTTCGAATATTGACTCATTGATTGAATCTGATTGACTCGGGATATTGGGGGAGTAGTGTAGCGTCTATGACCAATACCCCTATATTGCATCATTGATTGTGCGAGCCGATTCCTCCTATACACGAGGATAGGCCGGACCGTATCATTAGGATATAATTGAATCATCCCAAGCCGGTCATAGTTCGTTACCTACTCAAATCACATTGTTTTCAATTGTAGAATTGTGAAAAATATTGTTAAAGTATTTCAAATTGTTTAAATATTGCAAATTTCAAATTATTATTTGAATTATTGGATATTCGTAATTGTACTTTGCTCCCTCCTGACTGGAGACCCAACATTTTAGGTATCACTGATGAGGCTTTGTTACGCGATCCCAAGACGAGGAATTCGAGATTGCTGAGCTGTTTGCCTAGAGTTTTCTTTTATTCATGATGTATAAAAAAATGGTTTAAGTTGTATCTTTTATTTCATGTAAAAGTTTAATAAAGTTCTAAATTTTCGAATGTTGAGTTGTGACAAATATAGTGTTGTTGTATGGTTACCTGCTACTGAACAGCTTACTGCCGCCGTCTCAACAACGGTGCAGGCTGGGCATGATCCGATTCGACCCAAGCAATTGGGACCGGGTCGTGACAAAACCCTTTTGAAGCCTCGTCCGCGTGAAAAGGCTTGTTTCTGGATTTCCTTTTGAAGAAGAACCCGCACTCAGTCCAAAAGAAGATGGCGGCTCGACTCGCCTCGATAGCAGGTGGAAAGATGTTATGTTTTGTTTGTAAAAAGGGATGTATATGGAACGACTATCTCACCGGCGTTCATTTTGTAAGTCGAGTCATGTTGTAGCCCGTGCGGCAATGATTGTAAAGGAGTCTATGTAAAGTTTTATTATCATCAATAAAAAAGTCTATTTCTATTTCAAATGTGTCATCCAATTTCTCTGCGTACTCTAACTTGATGTTGTGTTTCGGATAACCTTATGACTATGCCTTGTGCGATCGCAACTTAGGTTCGCACGGCATCACGCCCGGGGGACGACTATCGGTTCTACGGAATCGGGACGTGACATAATGGTATCAGAGCACGGCTTTACATCCTTTGGCCTCGCGTCTAGAGTTCCAAACCTTTGATCTCGCATCGATGAGATAAGTTGTTCCATACAATGAGTCCGTAATAATTTGTGACTGATGCGTTTGCCTTCGTATCGCAGAAGTGACGGAACCCACGGCCGAGCAAGAACAGAGCGCTTCAAGCGGCTCTAGTAGTTCGCATCGTCCGCGGGCCGGACCTTCTAACGATACCATCGAAAGGATGCTGCGCATGATGGAGGCGCAGCGAAACCAGTCCGAGAACCGACATCAACAAGTAGAGGAACGATAGGCCCAGTTCGAAGCTCGCTTTGATGCACATGCCAAACTTCAGCAAAAGCAGCTAGATACCCTGCAGCAGATCGTCCAGACAATGGCGGCCAACGGGAATTCTACGACTACGCCTACCGTCACCGTGCCGGCGATCCAACCCATTGATGTCGACACGGAGGATCCCGAGCGTCAACCAGCGGCACCGAAAAAGTACAACTTTGAAGTGTCCGAATTCAAGAAGGCGTGCCGCACTTCCTTCAGCGGTACCGAAGGCCCTTCCATAGCGATCGACTGGTTGGAAGAGCTGGAAGATCACTTCGAGCTTCTCGGCATTGAAGAATCGAAGCAAGTCGCCTGCGCACAACTTCAACTTCGGTTGAACGCGCACGACTGGTGGGCCGTGCGTAAGCGAGCGATCCGACTGGACAACAATACCGCGCTGATCTCTTGGGCCACGTTCCGCAAAGCTTTCGAAGTCCAGTACCTTCCGTCAGCCGTTCGTCAAGCGAAGGAGAATGAATTCATGCAGTTTAAGCAAGGGAGCCGGACAGTGGAACAGTACGCCGCAGAATTCAACAAGTTGTCTAAGTTTACGGGCCAGTTTCTGCCTACTGAAGAGTGTCGTGTGCGACGGTTCGAAGTGGGTCTGCGACCCTCTATCGGTGCGCATGTCGGGGTCCCGGAGTACAAGACCATGGGCGAGGCTCTGAATCACGCACTCCGCCTTGAGAACCTGCATCCTTCCGGTGCTGACGACGTTGTGCGCCACTCCAATCACAAACGTCCTAGCTATACGGGAGGCAACAATCACACTTCAAAGCGTCCGAACCACGGCGGTTACCAGGGACGAACCCCACCATTTCCTTGTGCCAAATGTCAAAACTTCGGTCACCATGCCAACGATTGCCATGTCCTCGAAGGAGGGTGCTTCAACTGCGGAGCAAGGAACACCAAAAACGAGATTGCCCCCGGATTTGGAATCGTAACGCCCCGCCACAACAACACCGTCAAGAGAATCGAGGACATGCGCCTCGACCTCCTCCGCCCACTCAACCCGCACCGCAAAATGGTCGAGATCGTCGCCCCAACACTCAGGGCCGCGTCTACGCCATGACTCGAGACGAAGCGCTGGCGTTAGATACCGTAGTGTCAGGTATACTAAAATTCAATAATGTGCCTGCTCGTGTGTTATTTGATTCAGGCGCTTCACATAGTTTTATATCGGCGGACTTTGCCGTCGAGCACAAATTTCCTGTAATATCATTAGATCTCGACCTTAGCATAAGCACGCCTTCGGGCACACCAATTCTCACAAACTTAGCTTGCGCCGGCGGGATTATCTGTATCGGCGGTCAAAAGATCGGTCTGGATGTGATAGTTCTAGACATGAAGGACTTTGACATCATTCTGGGAATGGATTGGCTCGGGCCGTGCAACGCAACCATAGACTGCGCCGAAAAGAAGGTCACATTCCGCATGCCTGGAGTGCCTGAATTCTGCTACTCGTGTGGTGAGGCGTCGCCGACCTGCATGGTGATCTCCGCAATATCTGCTCGACGGATGCTGCATTCCGGGTGCGAATGCTATCTAGCTTCCGTTCGAGACATGCGACAGGATGGTGCAAACGCGGGTCAGACCGACATTGTGGCAGAATTTTCCGACGTGTTCTCGGACGAGCTACCCAGCATGTCGTCCGATCGAGAAATAGAGTTCACCATCGACACATTCCCCGACACCCGGCCGATCTCGAAGGTTCCGTACAGAATGGCCCCTGCAGAATTGAAAGAATTGAAGGCACAACTTCAGGAATTGCTCGACAGAGGGTTTATCCGTCCGAGTGTCTCGACGTGGGGTGCGCCCGTGCTGTTCGTGAAGAAGAAGGATGGATCGATGCGACTCTGCATCGACTATCGGAAATTGAATAAAGCCACCGTCCGAAACAAATACCCCCTGCCCCGCATCGACGACTTGTTCGACCAGCTCCAAGGTGCAACGGTGTTTTCGAAGATTGATCTACGATCGGGTTACCACCAACTCAAAGTCAAGCCAGATGACGTGCCGAAGTCTGCCTTCCGCACTCGTTACGGCCACTACGAGTTCTTGGTAATGCCGTTCGGTCTGACAAACGCCCCTGCCGTCTTCATGGACCTAATGAATCGGGTGTTCCGTCCGTTCGTTGACAAGTTCGTAGTAGTCTTCATCGACGACATCCTCGTCTACTCGAAGGATCGAGAGCAACATGCAGAGCATCTGCGGACGGTACTCCAAACCCTTCGAGAGAATCAGTTGTACGCGAAGATGAGCAAGTGTGAGTTCTGGCTGGACAGCGTCTCATTCCTTGGGCACATCATCTCCGTCGCGGGCATCGCGGTCGATCCGAAGAAAGTCGAGGCAGTTGCTGATTGGAAACGACCCGCATCAGTTAGCGAAATTCGAAGCTTCCTAGGCTTGGCGGGATACTACCGACGCTTCGTGAAGGACTTCGCGAAGATCGCATCGCCGTTGACTCGCCTCACCCAGAAAGGAGTCGCATTCCAGTGGTCAGACGACTGTGAAGCTTCCTTCCAGGATCTCAAACAACGGCTCGTTTCGGCCCCGATACTTGCTCTTCCTGAAGGGACGGAGGGATTTCAAATCATCAGCGATGTTTCTGGCCAGGGCTTGGGGTGTGTGCTCATGCAGCGGGATAAAGTGATATCTTTTGCTTCCCGGCAGTTGAAGCCGCACGAGAAGAACTACCCCACGCATGACCTAGAATTGGCGGCGATTGTGTTTGCGTTGAAGCTGTGGCGTCACTATCTCTATGGCGTGGCGTGCAGGATTTATACGGACCACAAAAGCCTCAAGTATCTCTTCACCCAGAAAGAACTGAATTTGCGGCAGAGGCGATGGCTCGAACTAATCAAAGACTATGACTTATCAATCGACTACACGCCGGGCAAGGGAAATGTGGTAGCAGATGCGCTGAGCCGGAAGTACTTGGCTTCATTATGTATCAACGACCGACTGCTGCGTGACTTGGAAGGAATGGGCATCGAGCTCCGAGTTCGTTTCCGAGACGTAAAACTGGCACAACTGCGGGTGGAACCGAGCCTGCTAGAGAGGATCAAGTCTGCACAGAAGGACGACCCCTACCTGGAGAAGATGCGGAAGCTGATATCGATAGGAAAAGCGTCTGACTTTGCAGAGGACGAGTCGGGAGTGTTGCGCGTGAAGGGACGGCTATGCGTACCGGACGACGTAGAACTTAGAAAGGAGATAATGACGGAGGCGCACTATGCCAAATATTCCTTGCATCCTGGCAGTACCAAGATGTATAAGGACCTCCGTGTTGTCTTTTGGTGGCACGGCATGAAGAGGGACGTAGCGCTCTTTGTGTCAAAATGTATGGCCTGTCAGCAAGTCAAAGCCGAGCACCAGCGACCGGACGGGGAGATGCAGAACCTCGCCATTCCAGAGTGGAAGTGGGATCACATCACTATGGACTTCGTTGTTGGCTTGCCGAGGACGCCGCGGGAAAACGACGCCATCTGGGTCATCGTTGATCGACTAACCAAGTCAGCGCACTTTATCGCCATCAAAGTTACTTGGAGCGTCGACCGCCTTGCTCAGATATATCTTGATGAAATAGTTCGGCTGCACGGGGTCCCAGTTTCTATCGTCTCGGATCGGGATGGACGGTTCGTAGCGCGCTTCTGGAGTAGTCTACATTCAGCACTGGGGACCAAGTTGAAGTTCAGCTCAGCTTATCATCCTCAGACTGACGGCCAAACAGAGCGGGTAAACCAAATTCTCGAAGACATGTTGCGACTCTGTGCTATCGACTTGAAGTCAAGTTGGGACGTCCATCTACCGCTGGCCGAGTTTGCATACAACAACAGCTATCAATCCAGCATCCAAATGGCACCGTATGAAGCTTTGTACGGCCGGAAGTGTAGATCGTCCATTTGCTGGGATGAAGTCGGGGAACGGCAGATACTTGGTCCGGAGCTGGTGGAGCAGACTGTGCAGAAGGTCAAGTTGATACGCGAAAGATTGAAGATAGCACAAAGTCGGCAGAAAAGCTATGCCGACACGCACCAACGCCCCCTCGAGTTCTCGGAAGGCGACCATGTATTCCTGAAGGTGATGCCTATGCGTGGAGTTTCCCGGTTCGGTGCGAAAGGAAAGTTGAGCCCAAGATTTGTTGGCCCGTTCGAAATATTGAAGCGAGTCGCCCCGCTAGCTTACCAACTCGCCTTGCCGCCTGCATTGTCAGAGGTACATGACGTCTTCCACGTCTCGCAATTGCGGAAGTACGTGCACGATCCGGGGCATGTGATAGAGTTGGGTAAGCTGGACTTGAAGGCGGACTTATCATATGTCGAAGAGCCGGTGCAAATCTTGGAGCGCAAGGATAAACTTCTCCGCAACCGTGCTATTCCTCTAGTCCGCGTCCTCTGGAGAAACCATTCGGTTGAGGAGTCGACGTGAGAGCTTGAGTCAGAAATGAAGGAGAAGTTCCCTTCATTGTTCTCGTAGAGGTAGGTTCTATTTTAAGTTTCGAGGACGAAACTTTTTCTTAGTTGGTTATGGTGTAGTGCCCCGTCCCTACATCGTGCCCCTTCTCTTCTCGACCCCCTTCTTAAGTAAATCGATAGTGTTGTTGCGGATGAAAGAATAAAAGCAAGGGCACGGATACGGTAAAATGATCAAGTTTCAAAGAGAGAAAGTAGGCTAGGCCTTAATAACTAAATGTTGTCTTAACTCGGTCATTGGACAACTTGTCGACAAGGAGAGAGTTTCCTCGAGCGACTACCCGGGGCCACGGGACCGACTCGGCCTAGGAGGAAACACGGTATAGCTGTGCTGGATGATAGCACGGGTTAAGCGGGGACTTGCAGCGGGGCTCGCTACTTGCGCTGCAAGGGCCCCGGCTAACAAAGCTATAGTCCAGAATGGCTTGTGATGTCAGTGACCAACACACGAAATAATTGCACTTGGTATGGAAATGATAACAATTGACAGGGAAGAACATGGTAAGTTTCATAAGACGCGGCGCGGGCCGCCGTCGGTAAATTTCAACGTAAATTTCACTATGCTTGTCATATGCTTGTTTGCAATTCATTAAGATGGTTAGAAACATTCATACTTTAAGTCAATTAAACTCTTCAACCAAATGAGAGCTTGGAACTTAAATAGCCACGCACCAGTACAAAGTGTAATGTACTGATCCTCGCTCTCCACGCAGGTACCCCGAACTACGAAGGGCGTGCCACTTGAAAGCTCAAGGCGAAGTAAACCCTTTTGAAGCCTCGTCCGCGTGTAAAGGCTTGTTTCTGGATTTCCTTTTGAAGAAGAACCCGCACCCAGTCCAATAGAAGATGGCGGCTCGACTCGCCTCGATAGCAGATGGAAAGATGTTATGTTTTGTTTGTAAAAATGGATGTAATGTATGGAACGACTATCTCATCGGCGTTCATTTTGTAAGTCGAGTCATGTTGTAGCCCGTGCGGCAATGATTGTAAAGGAGTCTATGTAAAGTTTTATTATCATCAATGAAAAAGTCTATTTCTATTTCAAATGTGTCATCCAATTTCTCTGCGTACTCTAACTTGATGTTGTGTTTCGGATAACCTTATGACTATGCCTTGTGCGATCGCAACTTAGGTTCGCACGGCATCACGTCCGAGGGACGACTATCGGTTCTACGGAATCGGGGCGTGACAGTAGACAAGCACGGTCTTGTTGATATAAACTATCAGCGTCAATATCAAACCTATGAACCATTTGTCCTATCAAGTCAGGCTCAGCTTGTGTACTTCACAAGTTATCCTAAACGGGGAACAACAAGGTCGGACTGGTGGGCAGTATGCAAGACCAAAGCTAGAAATACCTTTGAGGTTGACGATATAACTTATCAAGAGGATGAACTACCTCTTGTAACAAATATTATAGAAGTGGACACGACGGAAGTTCCTCATTACACATCTAATTGTGTAGAAGAAGTAGAATTATCAGATGAAAGTGAAGATGTAGAGGAGGAGGAAGAAGAAGAAGAAGTAGATGAGCTAAACGAACTAGATGAATTTTCAGAAGAGGATTAAATCTGTACGTTTGTTTTATCATCATATTTGACACTTTAGTGACACTTCTATCATATAAATCTGTGACACTTCAGTGACACTTTATTGACACTTTTATCTGTAACTATGATATTTTTCAAAAATCTGTGATGTCTATCATATAAATATGTTTTTTTGTTTTATTGTCATATGTTATTATCAGGTATGACTAAACCAAGAGGACGACGCGGAGGATTTTATATTAGGCAGTCTCGTCAGCCTCGGGCTGGGGATGGAGATTCCGTACCCTCATCCTCATCTCCGAGTACGCCATTGTACCATTCTGTTCCCGGTCCATTACCGGGACAGGGCAGTTCCAGCAGGTTGGCGACTCCTCCGTCGTCGTCTAGCCTTCCTGATCCCGCGTCCAGCATCCCTAATCTCCCGTCCAGCATTTCTCCTGTCGACGGCTCTATGGAGGGAGCCCACGCCGAGCATATGGAGGACGACGATCAGACTGATCCTGTCCAGGCAGGAGGTGAGAGCGACCCTCCATGCGCTCCCCCGGACGAGACGCGTATGGAGATTTGGACGGACGGGCCTATGAAGTAAGTTAATTAGTCAATATATATTTCTCAAATGATTATATGTACATATATATATTCAAGAGAATTATTATTGTATAGGTATCGACCTTCTGCAGTACAGAGACAGCTGGGGGTATTTCTGAGGCAGAACTATGGTGGGCCTTGGATTAACTACTCAGATGCTCCCGCAGATAGGAAGGCCTTTTGGTTCGCCCACTTCAAGGTAAAAAATTTGTTTATTTTTAAATTTTAATAATCACTTGTATATATTATACAACTTTCTATCCACCACACCGGGCGGCGATGATCGAGGGCCAATTTTCTGCCGTCGCAGCCAAGCTCTTCCGTGATGCGATCCACAACCAGAAGTGTCGTGATCGCTCCGGAGAGCCGATCCATGGTTGGATCACGCCAGAGCAGTGGGCTGCGATGAAGGCTAGATTCAGCGAGCCCAAGTACCAGGAGCGGTCTGACAAGGCCAAGGTGGCGCGGTCGAGCGCCGGTAAGTGGTGTGGTGGCTCCATTCCGATGACGGAGCATTTTCGTCGTCTGGTACGTTTCCTATGACGGACATTAATTTATATATAGTTCGATAGAATGTTTAATACTAATAATAGATAATATATTTTAACAGGTAAAAAAGGGTGAGGACCCGAACATGGTGACCGTCTTCCTGGTCACCCATCGGAGGGCTAGGGAGTTCATTGACGAGAGGGCGACGCAGGCATATGTACGTTCTATTCTTTATATTAATTTACTATAATTTAGAAAACAGGAAAATAGATATCAATATAGACTTTAGCAAACACTTACACATTAGCAAACATTGTCATAGGCCGAGTTTGTTCGGCTACAGGAGGAGGCGGCTGCTGCTGCTAGTGCGCCAGCAGAGGGAGGGGCTGGTAGTTCCTTCCAGCCGCCTACGGCTCCATCGCCGGACGAGCTCTGGATGACCGCCGTTGGTGGTCTTCAGAAGGGTACGTACTACGGTACGGGATCCTACGGCGCGTATTTGGCTTCGGAGTCATCCCGGGCCCCCTCTGTCAGTGCGCAATCTCCGGCTTCGCAGGCATCGTCATGAGCTGAGGATGTTCGTCGTCAGATCGAGGAGCTGCGTCGCGAGTTGCAGCAGCAGATTTCTGATGCGATCGAGCGACGATCCGACCCTCCGATCGTCACCGGACGATTTGATGCGGTCGAGCGCAGTATACAGGAGTTGATGAGTCTGCATCAGGCTACAGCTGCCAGCTTGCACACGCTCACCGAGTCTACGCAGCGCACAGAGCGTAGATAGGTCGAGCTGGAGGGATCGCAGAGGAGCATGTCTGCCTCACTCACTCAGGTTTCGGCTTCGCTTGAGGCGAGTACTGAGAGGGTGGTGAGTACCCTTGCCGTTTATGGTGAGCGACTGCGAGAGCTGGAGCAGATACGTCCTCCCGGTCCATCGACGGCGCCGACTCCAGACATTGCACTGCCTCCTACTGCCCCTACGGTGCAGCTCACCCAGGAGAAGTATGACTACATTCTATCCCAGTTGCGCGGCAGGGGTCCGCAGTGATTTTATTGATTTTTTTATGACTTGTATGTATTGGTCCTATGGGCAAATTGTTTATTGGTACACTTTTGTTTATACACTTGGTGGGAGACTTTTTATCATCTTCCATTTTTATTTGACTCTATTGGATGTTTGTGAGAATGTGTGTCTGTGATATTTACTTTGCACTGCCTCCTATTTTTATTGTGATATTTACTTTGTGATATCTGCGACGGGGATGACAAATATACCTACGCTGGGTTATAAGCGATGATCTGATATACAAAGGAGGTGCTGCCGAAATTTTAAAAAAATATAATGTGTATTTTTGTGATGATGTGTGTCTGTGTTTACAGTGAATGTGAAATGCAGTGTTCGGAACCATCGACAGTTTCGATTACTGTTGTATGTTTTATCTTGGATAGAAAGAGCAACAGTCCAGGGTGTACTTCTGAGAGCTTCATTTTCACGTCCAGATTCCCGAGAAGGTGAAGGACGTGAAGAGGAAGCTCTGAGAAGTGCACCCTGCACTGTTGCTCTTTCTATCCAAGATAAAACATAGAACAGTAAGCGAAACTGTCGATGGTTCGAACACTGCACTTCACACACACTGTAAACACAGACACACAGCATAACAAAAATACCAATTATATTTTTAAAATTTTTTTTTTAATATCTGCGACGTATAGCGACGTTCTGCGACTTACAGCGACGGAAAGTACACGTCGCTATACGTCGCTAAATAGTGACGTAACGTCGCCAGAAGTCGCTAAACTGCTGACGTGGGATATGACAACCTGAGATCCGACGTCGCTAAATTTGTCGCTAGGCATCGCTAAAGTGCACACGTGACTGCCATGCCATGTCATCATATATAAAGTTTACCGACGTCGCAAAGTGGTCGCTCTACGTCGCTATTTTGGCGACGTAACCTTACGTCGCTATCTGTCGCGCATTTTGGCGACGTCTAGCGACACGAAACGTGACGTCGCAACTAGCGACGTTCTGCGACGAAATTGTCATCTGCGACATATCTATACGCGACATCCAATTTTCGTCGCTAAATACATCGCAAATAGCTTTTAGCGACGGATTTTCCTTATTTAGCGACGTATTCTGACGTCGCTAAAAGAGGTTATTTTAGTAGTATCCCTCCTCGGGGACGGAGATGGGGGAGGATATAGATTTGACGGACGGAACACTTCCCTCGGGTGTCAGTCCATATGGAGTTCAGGGGGACCCCACATTAATTAATTAATGTCGGTCCTTGCCTGGAACATTCGGTGGGGTGTTCCATTGGGAGATGGAGGAAGATTAGTAGCATTTTGAAGAGGGAGAAGTGTGACATTTCTATTCTGCTTGAGACGAAGATTAGAGGGACGACTATGCTATCTCGCATGACTCCGGGGAACTGGGGACAAACCCACAACCTGAATCTCTGTGATATGGCTAGGATCTAGATTCGGTAGAACAGAGATAGTTGGGAGGGGGAACAGGTTATGATGACGGAGCAGCTTATCGGCATATCCTTTATAAACAAAGGAGGTTTTCACTTCATTCTTGGCGCAGTTTATGGGCACAATGATAGGCGGCTTCGTGATACCTTGTAGGAGGACATTGTTCGCGTAGGACGGATGGCGGAGCACCTGCATCTCCCCTTGCTGCTTATGGGTGACTTCAATGCCATGCTTCATCGGCAAGAGGTGGTGGAAGGCCGTCCGGTGCCGGATCCGATCCTATACGACTTCCAGAGGTGTCTCCTCCTGTCTGGGCTGAGGGGACTGGAGAGAGATGGATACATCTGGACCTGGCACAATAAGGCGGTCCATAACAGGATCGCCTGTCAGCTTGATCGGGCTTTGGAAAATAGCGAATGGTTTCGCTACTTCCCGAATTCCAGGGCGGAAGGACTAGCGGCGGGGACCAGCAATCACTCTCCTATCCAGGTAGGTCTCTCTGAGAGGCCCTCTTGGAAGTCTCGGCCATTCCGGTACAACAATGGCTGGTACCTATCTGCGGGATACGAGGAGGTTGTTATGGGAGGGCTGCAGCATACTCGGGAGGGCACGGCCCAGTTTCGCATGGTTCACAAACTCAAACAGGTCAAGAGAGCTATTCGGAATTGGGTGAAGAAGATGTCGCGGTCTTTCCTGGAGGAAAAGAAGGTCGAGCTTCGAGAGGTCCAGGAAGCTTTGCAGAACGACATGCTGAACGGGGAGTTGGCGGCTAGGGAGAGGGACCTGATTGCGGAGGTCAACATCATGAGACTTCAGCAGGAGATTAGTGCGGCCCAGAGGGCCAAGTGTTCTTGGCTCAAGGATGGTGATCGTTGTACCAAGTTCTTCTATGATGTGATCCATGCCAGACAGCATCAGAACAGCATCCCCAGGCTGCTTAATGGCGAGGGCAGGCTTGTTGGAGACCCAGTGGAGATTCAGGAGGAGGCAATCAGGTTCTACTCGGACTTATATCAGCAGACTAATTATCCCATCACGTTTCCAGGGCTTGTCACGAAGCGGCTGGTGACGCACCATGGGAATAGGTTACTGCTGTCCCCTGTGAGTTTGGAGGAGGTGGAGGCTATTGTGATGAAGGCAGATCCTAATAAGGCTCCGGATCCGGACGGCTTCTCTTGTGGTTTCTATAGGCGGCACTGGGGTGAGCTAAAGTTCTCAGTCCTGGAGGCGGTACAGGAGTTTTTCTTGGAAGAAAAGTTGTTGAAGGGGCTGAATCACACATTCTTGACCTTGGTTCCGAAGGAGGGTGCGACCTCCCTCGCCGACTTCAGGCCTATTGCGTGTTGTAATTATCTATACAAGATAATTACTCACCTCATGTGTCGTCGTATGGAGGGGATTATCCAGGACTTGGTGTCTCGGAATCAAGCGGCTTTCATCAAGGGGCGCTCGATTGTCGAGCACAGTCTTCTTGCACATGAGATGGTGAGAGATTTCAACAAGCCGGAGGGATGAAGGCATGTGTGAAGCTGGATTTGCGGAAAGCCTATGACACGGTCAACAGGGACTTCCTCTGCCACCTTATGCTTGCTATGGGGTTTGATGAGAGATGGATGGCAAGGGTGAGGGAGTGCATATGCTCCCCCACATTTTCGGTCCTCATTCAGGGACTTCCTCTTTTCAGGAAGGTTAAGCCGGTGGTGTCTCACTTGATTTATGCTGATGACCTCTTGGTATTCCTGCATCCATCTATGAGGGGGATGAGGGCACTTTCAGATATTATGGAGGAGTTTGGGAGGTTGTCCGGTCTGCAGCTGAATAGGGAGAAGAGCAGGGTCTATTTCAGTTCTCAGTGCACCCTCAAGGAGGAACGGGCCCTTGCTCTGGGAGTGGAGAAAGGGGAGTTACCGGTGAAGTATCTGGGGATTCCGTTGACGGTCAATTATGCCAGGGATCAGGATTGTCTCAGGCTGGTGGATTTTGTCCAAAGGAGAGTGGAAGGCTGGCAGGCAGCTGGACTGTCCTTTGGTAGCCGTATTGAGCTGGTGAGGTATGTTATCTTTGGCATCGCTATGTTCTGGTTGCAGTCGAATCAGATTCCGGTAGCTACCAAAAGAAAGGTGGAGTCCATTTGTGCTCATTTTATCTAGAGAGGAGGTATGCATGCGATCGCTTGGGATCAACTTTGCCGGACCCGGGAGGAAGGAAAAGTGGAGTTGCGACCTCTTCGGGCGGTTAGGGAGGCTTCTGGGTTGCGGATGGCGTGACGGTTCATCAAGGGAGGTTCCCTTTGGACAGAGTGGCTGGCTAGCAGATATGTGCGGCAGATGAATTTCTGGACATGCAGGATTGATAACAATTTCTCGGTCTCATTTAAGGCTATCCTTAGGTGCAGACCGGTTCTACAGTTCGCTATATGCAGGATTATGAAAGATGGGACGAATACTGATCTCTGGCTGGGCCCGTGGATGGGTAATGGCTCCCTTCTGGAGATGTTGGGTGCTCAGATGGACAGAGAGGCGAGCAGGGTGGTGAAATGTAGTCAGATCATTAGGGATGGAAGCTGGAGGCCTGAGGAGTATCCATTCACGGCTCAGTTTGGAGAGGCGATTCGTCGGATCACTATCGATACTAGCCAGCCTGCGGACTCCTGGAGTTGGGTTGATCCTGGTTCGGCTGGAGGGTCAGGAATATTCAGTTTTAAAAGTTGCTATAATCTGGTTCGAACTTCTCATGATAGGATTGCGGAGTATGATTTTATCTGGGCGAAGGAAATTGTCCGCAAAATGCAGCTTTGTTCATACAGACTCCTAGGCAGGTTGATGACGCGGGACAGACTTATCAGGTTTGGGATGCAGATTCCAGACCCGAAGTGTGTGCTCTGTACGAGTGACGAGGAATCTATGGGCCACATATTCTTTGAGTGTACGTTGACTTGGCACATCTGGTCTGAGCAGTGCATGCGATCGATGGGTGGAGTTGGCAGTGCCAGAGATATCCGGAGGATCCTCAGCTGGATCAGAGATCGCCGAGACATGGATCCTGGTTGGGCCAAGATGGCTAGAGTTAGACTTGCAGCATCAGTTTGGCATGTCTAGAGGGAGCGCAACAGGCGTATCTTCGAGGGACTAGCTACTCCGCCAGCAGAAATTCTACATAATATAGAATTCGATGTATTTGTAATGGCCCCTTAACTGGGGAGAGGGATGTGAGAATAGTGTATTGTAATACCTTTACTGCGATTTGCGTGGAATAAAATTTACCCTTATTCCAAAATATATATATATATATATTTTTTCACACGCGTGCGTGTGTATGGCGCGCGTGTATATATATATATATACATATATATATATATATATATATATATGGGAGGGGATCGGGAGCCCCGCGGAAGTCCCGTCACCCTTGACCGTTGGATCGAGCGGGCACGCGCGCGGGGCTCCGCGGACGGATCTTTTGATCCGCTATATATATATATATATATATATATATATATATATATATATATATATATATAAAAAAGGTGCCAAGCTCCTCTAGCTTAAGTGGTCTAAGGAGGGAGGCATCCCCCCATAGGTTACGGGTTCGAGCAACAGGGGAAGCATGTTAATTCCCATGTGGTGGGGAATTAACATGAGGGCTGCCGGTGCAAGTGCAAGCCGGATGCAATTGCGGTATGGGTGCCGGCCTTGGGGTTGTGGTTATAAGGCCTTCGAGCTGTGGTTGTAGGCATTCAGGCCAGAATAAATATTTACCTTCTTCAAATATATATATATAGAGAGAGAGTAATGCTCTTAAACCAAGCCGAATTGTTTCATATTATGGAACCAACCTATGTTACAACAGTTAGATTTGGATTACAAGCAGGGCTGGCCCTGAGCTGATGGGGGCCCGAGGCGAAAGTTCCAAAATAGGCCCCCGGGCCCCCATACATAATGTAAAAATATATATATATATATAAATAAAACAAAAAATTGTTGTAGCCAAGATTTGAACCAAGGACCTCTTAAATATAAGTCTAGCATTATAACCACTACACCACAATGCTTTTTTGTTAAAAAAAAGCACATGATACATATTAGTTCTATTGGAGATAGTTTCATGTTGGTGCCCCCTTTCGTCAGGGGACCCTGGGCCGTCGCCCGGCCTGCCCTGGGCCCGGGCCGCCCCTGATTGCAAGACCGAGATTAAAGTTGACACTATCTACTTAAAAGATACATGTTTGATCTCAGCCTTGCAATTCAAATCCAACGGTTGTAACATTGATTGGTTCTATAATCTGAAACTATCCGGCTCGTTTTTAGCATTATATATATATATATATATATATATATATATATATATATATATATATATATATATATATTGTATGGAGAATTACACAAACTCAGAAAGTTTTTTAATATGGCTAGAATTATCAAGAGAAGCAGCCGTATTTGTAAATATTGTGCCTATAGTTTGGTATTCCATCTCTCACCTAGGCTGCAATGGTAAATTTTTGCTTTCTTGTACGGTTGATTATCATCCAACTCCATCCTTCCTATGTACATGCTCCCATCTTTTCTCAATCTCTCTTCTGCATACCCAGATTTATTTGGTGCAAACGTCCGGTTCTTTTTGGATGGACTTTCATCTTCCAAGTTGATCTTCCTTTTGAAAGAGAGGTAGTCTTCATCTTCCAAATCAGATGGGGTGTGGAATCCTAAAATAAGTAGACAGTATATTATACAGCAAGGCAATCTACTATTTGGTTACAAGATAATGCAGCGAGTATGAAAAAGAAAAGAAAAGAAATGAAGGTTAGAAACTTTTATTTCTACTATTCAGTATGTCACATGACATGCATGGAGACATTTGAACAAATCAGAAAGCACAACCAATTTTTATGAGGAATATTATTCAAGAACATAAAAGTAACACAAATTAGAAGATTCATGATTTGTAAAGTAGAAAGATAAGAAAAGAGAGAGAAAAACACTTCGCTACACACATAACATTCTCACAAAAAAGGCAGGGGAGGAGACAAACCCAATGAATAATTGCAATAACGATAACAAACTAGTTAAAATTACTGAGAAATGCCTCAAGATGTCACATTATGATCCTGGCAGTGGAGATTCTAGGAAGAAGCTCTGAAGAAAGCATAGGAGGTTTGGGAGAAGGGCCGCCGCAATCCTATGATGATATGGAAGGATTCTTGTGGTGACTAGAGAGATACATATGACGTTTGATGAAAACTGAAATAGATTGAGACAAGAAATCTGTTTTTTGACAGAATTCAATCAACAACGAAAAGGTTAAGGACTGGTCATCTATCCCCAAGCTGTAGATCAGCTCAATTCAGTTTGAGGAACTACATAAATGTCAAAACAAAGGATAAACCCATCAGTATTTCTCTTAAATGGTGACATGCAGAAGATGGGAAATGGAACGTGTTACTGAGAAGGAAATAATTTACTTTGTTATTGCTTAGCCTTAGAGCTCTAATTTCAACTAGTGGGTGTGTGTCTTCAACTTTAAGTTACAGTTGGAACTTGAATGTATTGTCATAATGTTCAATTGTTGTTTCGTCTGGTGGCAGAATGTTGTAAGATACTGATGTTGCTGGAATTATGTTATGTTTGCATCTTATGTTCCATGAACACAGGCATAACACTATAACAATTTCATGTGTTAATTGTTAAGGTCCTTATCATGTCTCACATGTGTATGATAAATACCAAACCAATTTGTTGTGTTTGTGCTTCCTAGAAGCTGGTATTGTTTTTTCGTTTGATGCCTATGGGTGGTTCAAACTGCACGATTGACCTAAAGCAATTATGGTCAACCATGCTGAACGGACACCAAAACGGTATCCATACCCATATGATGTTCATACCCCTAATCAGCACAGACACTCCAAAATTCATGTTGTGTCCATGTAGTGGGACACACGTATCATATACGCCATGAACACTCTGATATACACTGACACACCATATAAGTGCAGAATTCGTGTTGCCGTGTCTGAAACGCATCCTGTTTTGAATCCATGTCCGTGGAACATAGCCGTACCTTATCCATGTCCATATTCATGCAAAATAGGATATTGCATATGTACATATTTGAAAATACCGTATCTATACCTTGCCTTTGTCCATATCCATGTTGGTAGCCGTGCAACAAAGACGGTCAACTTTGGGGAACCCTCCGTTCATCAAATCAGGGACTTACATACCTCTTAAGAGAGCCAACTTCCAGTGTTGTCAAGGCAGAGCTGGCTCAAGCTTTAAGCAAATAAAGCAAATGCCTAGGGCCTCACGTTTTTAGGGGCCCCATAAATATCGGATACTATTATAGGTATGTATATTATTGGTATGTATGTATATGTAATTATGTATTATTTTTAAGAGCCCGATGAAAAAGGAATAATATCTTAATTAAAGCCGGTTTCCCATGTAGGTAATTTAAAACTATTCTAAAAAAAGCCGGTTACTCCATCTGAAAAAGAAAATAATTAAAATGTTGCAATTGCCATTTGCCAGCCTTGCGGGCTTGCAGGCTTGCGCATGTGTTTCAATATAAAACCTAATTAAAGTCCAGGCTGCCAATCTTGCCTTGGTTGGCTATTTGTTAAAGGGTATTAAATGTAGTTAAAGCCATTGCCATTTGTAAAAAATGTAAAGCTTCATGAAATCTATCAAAATTTAGAAAAAGATCAATAACCGTTACAACCTCTTGGTCTCCTTCTTAATTTGGTCTCTTCATCTTCTCTCTTTATATATAAAACAAAACACACGAAAAAAAAACTCTCCTCTCTCTCAGTATCTCTTTCCGTTCAATAACCGTGTCCGCATCTCTCTTTTTCCCTCCTTTCTATATCAGCACACTCTCTCTCTCTCCATTCAATATCTGCAAGTACAAGATAAGGATTTAGGTATGAACAAAATTCATCATGCATTTATTTATTTATTATTTGATTTATTTTAATGATTTCATAGCAAGTTACAGTCTTTACTTTTGTCATAGCAGTATTCTTCATTCAATTTTGTTGAATACAAATGAGTACTAATTTAAAAAATTTGTACGTGTTTGTATCTTTGTAGATATTTGTGGAGTTCTGCATCCATAAAAAAAGAATTGAATTTTTTTCTCAACTCGTTGTCAGATTTTATTTTTTAATATTATAATTTTGCTTTATTTTATTTCATTTAGCAATGTCTAGTAGAAAATATGTTTCTGGATATACAAAACGTCAAAAAAAAAAAAATTAAATTAGATAAAATGATTCAATCTCAAAGAGGTTCTTTTGATAACGCCTGTGTAACGTTTATAACGCTACATTGCCGGTCCCAAGCCCGGATGAAGGATGAGGGTTTGCATATAAATCAATATAATTAAATAATTTAACCATGATTAAATTTTTTTTAAAAGGGCCCCATATTTGAACTTTTGTCTAGGGCCTCCAAATGGCTTGAGACGGCCCTGTGTCAAGGCATGCACCTAAGTGCAAAGGAGAGAAACAAATGAGGCATAGGGATAGCATCTCATATGCCTTCAGGCACTGTGCCTTTAATTAGCTGCACACTTCTAAGAATTAGCTGCATGCGGCATGCCTTTTATTTCCTTTATTTATTCTATTTTTAGGCCTAGGCTCGAACCCAGGACCTCCAGTGACCCTCATCAGCCCCAACCGTTAGGCTACCCCATGGTGGTGACTTTTAAATTAGTTATGTGAGAAGTTTTCTTACTCCAAAAGTTTGACTGAAGTGCCTACTAACTAAAAAAAAATCCCAAGATAAAACCTAAAGCCATCATCAAATTTGGCTCGAAGACTTGTTCTCTTCCTTCTTCACAAAAGTGTTTGTTAGGCCTTCTCTTCTCCATATCATATTGTGAAATTGAAGCCGCCAATTTTCATTTATCTCGGGACCTAATATTTATTGTAGAGCCTCCTGCCGGGTGAGGTTGTAAATGTGACTTCTTCACGCTACAAGACACTAGCACCTAGAGGTTCATGAACGGTTCATATCGCCAGCCTCTTAGGTCGTTGCAAGCCTTCCTCTTGGCTTATGAAAGAGCGTCCCCTTCGAATGAGACCCGGCTTGTTAGAATGCACTCTTCTAAAATGTGGTATAGACGGCCGCCTAGGCGCTAGGCGCCTGATGTCCGCCCGATGTCCGCCTAGGCGCCTGTCTAGTCCCCCCTATGTCCGACTATGCATGTTTTTGGATTTTATGGACTTTTTCTACAACTTTTAGTAGGTTTTTGGGTTTTTGTTTTTGTTTTTTTGAACCGCCTAGATTTAGGTGGCCGCCTAGGAATTCCATTCTCTATCTATCTATCCCCGACTAACTGAAGTTCGTCGGGATCGGGCTCAGAACCAAAAGGAGGCCATTTAAAGGGTTAACGGTGTACGTGGATCATAAGGTTACTTCAGACGCAAAATGAGGCCCGTCTAAAGAATGAGATCATTTGACGACTATT
This sequence comes from Iris pallida, assembly GCA_029216955.1. Classification (NCBI taxonomy): domain Eukaryota; kingdom Viridiplantae; phylum Streptophyta; class Magnoliopsida; order Asparagales; family Iridaceae; genus Iris; species Iris pallida. The sequence continues at coordinate 6,571,686 of JANAVB010017400.1, forward strand.
TATAGTATTCTTGAATGCCAAGAGTTGTTAGTATTGTTAGTATCTATTTAGATTTTTTTTTTTATAGATATAATCAATACATGTTTTGGTACAACATTAGGATTCTTGAATGCCAAGAACTATGTTTCACGGACACGGATACAGAACGAGCCGGTAAGAAAACAATACGTGTCCGACACTAGAACTTCCAGTTCCTTTTTTTCTTGGGAAGCAAACAAACAGAGTGACCAATACAAATTCAAGAACGCTATTGATGATGATGATGAAGTAGTGATTATACCTCGTGGGTCGGCGGTCGGGCCGGGCCGGCCCTGGACCAGGACGGGTCGCCGGTCGGAATCCCCGGCCGGGAATCCGCGGGAGGAGAAGAAGGAGAGGAGGGAGGCCCAGGTCACGGCGGAGACGTGGTCGGGGCCGCGGCTGAGGTAGTGCCCGTTGAGCCTCACGCTCGCCGGGTCCAGTCCCAAGGCCCGGCCCACCGCGCCGAGGTCGACTCCGGCCCCTCCGCCGCTGCCGTCGTCCTCCTCCTCCGGGACGGAGAACCTGACGGGGATGCTCCTTGGGTCGGAGGAGGAGAGGAGGACCACACTTCTTCTTCTCGACGTCATCTATTGATTGATTGATTGATTCATTGATGAGTGATGGCCTCTTCTCTTCCTGAGAGAGCTTCGTGTCTATCTTTTCCCCATGTTCCAACTGTTTTCTGGAAGGGTCTAGTCCAGTCTTCCAACAGTTTGATTAGCTTTAACCCCGATTCTGCCGTTTGTTGTTCTGGAAACGAATCATTAACGTAACTTGTAAATTCACAAATTTACGTAAATATTTGTTTCGTTGAAAAATAATTTAAATATACTTAAATTACGATTTATTATATATATGTTTATATTTTACTTATATAATTTATTATAAATTTATTTATAATTTGTTATAAATATATGTGAATAAAATTGAGAATTTGGTTATAAAAGAAAAGAAAAGAAATTGTTTTAGAATTATTATTTTACATAATTTTAGTAATTGATGGAGGGTTAGAAATGGCTTAGATTTTTTAGCCGTTTACCGACACCTCAAAACTAGGGGTGTGCAATAAACGGTTTGAAACCGTAAACCGAACCGAACCGAACCGTATTTGTGATTCGGTTCGGTTTTTTTAGATTGGTTCGGATTTCGGTTCACAATTTTGCACAATTCGGTTTACGGCTCGGTTCATGGTTTTTGGGTTCGGCCATTGAACCGAACCGAAAACCGAATTAATTGGGTTCAGGGGTTAGTAAATTACCAATACACCATAAGGCCATAACCCATTGATGTGAATCAATACCGGATTGATCATTGATGTGATCCTCAAAACCAGGCTAACCAGCCCCTAGTATTGATTCATTGAATAGAATGTATCGATATTCTCTCTCCACTCCCTATTCCCAGTAAACCCTAACCCCTTCCCTTCCCTATTCTGGAGCTTGGCGGCGAGCAAGCATCTGCAAATTTTTTAGGGTTTCTAAAAATTTTACTATTCCCCTTTCTCCTTCCTCCTACTATTCTCCTTTCTTCTTGAACCCTTCCTCTTCTCAGGAGACAGGACCATATTCTAGGGTTTCTAAAATTTGTTGCCGAATCACTCGAATCCGTTGGATCCCTACATCGGAGGACATCCCTCGAGGTGAGAAAAGCCGGATCTACACTTGGATCCAAACTTAGACCTAGGAATTATATTTTTATTTTGACTTTACTTTTCAATTTTTTTTCTATCAGGCTCGAACTGAGTCTCTGACGGTCTCGATCCAAACTCAGTCTCGGTGTTACATAGATCTGTAAGTCCGTCTTGTAAATCTCATTCTCCTTCATTGAAGTTTGATTATTTAGAATTTTATGTTCTTGTATATCTTAATCTGCACACATTCGTTAAAATTGGGAAAAAATCGATTATTAGTTATGCTGCTGCAAATAAATCAATTATTTAGAAAAATAATTGGATTGGATAGTTGGATTATTTAGAAAAATAATTGGATTCTTATACTGCTTCATGGTGTTCTTTCCTCTTTTCAGTTATGGTGCTCTTTTGATCTTTTAGTTGCTGCCTTAGTTACTGGTTCCTAATTTCTTGAGAACTGCTTACTGCTTCATGGTGTTCTTTCATCTTTCAGTTGCAGTATGGTGCTCTTTTGATCTTTTCTTGAAAACTGCTTACTGCCTTAGTTACTGGTTACTGGTTCCTAATTTCTTGAGAACTGCTTACTGCCTCATGGTGCTCTTTCCTCTTTTCAGTTGCTGTATGGTGCTCTTTTCAGTTACCGGCTGACTATGTTTGGGAGACTGTTTGGGAATTGGCAATGATGATTCAGCTTGAGATATGGTATATAATGCAGCCATTGGCAAGACATATAATGCAGCCATTGGCTAGGCATAAATTCATAATCTTTTATTATGTTAAAATGTTACTAATTTTTTTTCATGAGAATTGGAAATGATGATTCGGTTTGAGATATGGTAACATGTATACTACACTGCATCTTTAATGATGCATAAAAGCCATTCTGAGCCTTTCTTGCTTCTCTTTTTTTAGTAATTGTATTTGCAGCCTTGCAGGTATATAACGTGTTCAACAGTTCAAGAAGGGAGTTGTAGGCAACTCCATTCTGAGCCTTTCTTGTTTCTCTGTGTTGTATTTGTAATGTATTCAGCCATTGCGATGCAACTCCAATGTGTTGTATTTGTAATATGTCATATGTGTTGTATTTGTAATCTGTCATGTGTTGTATTTTTTTTTCTGCGTTGTATTTGTAATGGATATCTGCAACCATTGTATTTGTAATCTGTCATCAGTTCACATTATGTGTTCATCCAATTTATATAGTATGTGTTGCACAACTTGTCTTGAAATTTTAGCTGAGTTTTTTATGTGTTGCACAACTTGTCTGTTTGACTGTTCTGTCATCTAGAAGACTGATCTGTGTGTTTCACTTTAAATCTCATTCTTTTGGCCCGGCCCATCACAATATACCTACAAATTTTAGGAGCTTTGGGTCGGCCCATCACTGTAGAGCCCACAACCGAAATAACCGATTAAACCGAATTGTTAATTTTTGTTCGGTTCAGTTCGGATTCGGGTTCCATTTCATACGGTTTGGTTCGGGTTTCATTCCAAACGGTTCGATTGAAAACGGTTCATTAAAAAATCGGCTCGGTTCAACCGAAGTGACCGTTTGCACACCCCTACTCAAAACTAAGATGAAAGCTGTATTAGTACACGTACTGCTACAAAATAAGGAAAAGATAAATTTTATAGGTCATGCATCTCTCTTAACCACTAAGCTAAAGGTCATTTGCAAAATTTGTTGTAATCAAGATTTGAACAAAGGACCTCCTAAATACAAGTCTAGCATTATGGCCACTACACCACAATATATATATATATATATATATATATATATATATATATATATATATATATATATATATATATATATATATATATATATATATATAAAGCAATGGGTAATTGTGGCGAACTCGCCTCCATATGCGTGCGGCCCGAGTGGTCAGGAGTTCGAATTCCAGTGGAGGCGAGTTCGCTACAATTACCCATTGCTTTATACCACAATTACCCATTGCTTTATATATATATATATATATATATATATATATATATATATATATATATATATATATATATATATATATATATATATATATATATATATATCATTGGATATCCACTTTAGTCATTTTCTTATTAAAAATTTCTAAAAAAACTTATTTTGGTAAAAAAAAATATAGTTAAAGAAAAGAGTACAACGTTATTCTTCACTAATATAATTCTTCAGGAATCCAAATGGATGTGCCTTATATTGTCTTGTTAAAAATCTTTGGAAGAAAAAATATCGTGGAAAAAATATCATAAAAAAAGTACAATGTCCAAAGACATTTTTCAGGATATCTCCATTTGTTATCTTTAGACATGATGCTCGACCACTCACAATCACTTTAAAATATTACATTTAGTTATTCCTTTAACTTAAACGAAAAGTCAACTCCCCCATTAATACATATGAAAATTACATCACATTCCAATATTTTATTTATGTATACATTTATATTCATTATCCTCATAAAAGTTGATAACTTATTTATGACTCTTGAAAACCCGCAACTCCTATGATATGTTGAACTAGTAAACTCTTAGCCATACACATTCTCTTTTTGTTTCATGAAGTGTCAAGATGATTGGTCAAGCTTGCCGTAGTGAAATTTGTTTAACTAATTTCCTAAATAGCTGAAACATTGTTAAGAAAAAAAAAATTTCTTGTTTATGATCTTCCCTTAAGATGATCAGATAAATAACATGGGTCTGCATATCCAATAAGATCATCACATCCATATGAATTAAATAAAAAACAATGGTTCAATTGATATATCTAAAATTGTGCTTTATGTCATTCCAATGTATGTGTAGGTGCATATTTATATCTAGCAACAGGTTCACATAAAAGATATAGCATGAAGTACATTGTGCTAAATCCAGTATCTACATGTAGGTGCAGATTTATATCTAATCAGCAAATTCGCATAAAAGATATATCATGAAGTATATTGTTCTAAATAAAGAATTGTACTTATTTCATTTAAGTAGGGTACTTCATGACCCAGAACATATTCTTTTCTTCTTTCGGTCGAAATGGATCCCAATTATCTGACCATTATAGGTGTACTAAGTGAATGACAACTACTGATATTAAATCTCTTCAAGAGATCTTCTTTTCATAATTTTTTCCTTCTGGAGATTTCTTCATAAGATTTTCTCTTCTGGAGTTCTCTTTAGAAGATTTTCTTTTTGGAAGATTTCTTTAGAAGATTTTTTTTTCTTCAGGAGATCTGTTCATGAATGCGTATGAACATTTAGGATCAACATTATATCCTTTTCTATACAGATATGTAGACCCTGAAAGCATCTCTAGAGGGGGTGAATATAATTTAACAATAATTACTCTAATCAAAATCTAATAATAATAATAACCAACACACAATCTAGCAAATAAATGATAGAGACAAGCTAATAGTAGAAGTCACAAACGCTAACACTACGATATATACTGGTATCACTCATGGAGGACTAATCCAGTTCCGAAAACTCTTGCTCGGAGTAAATCCACTATTGAGTAATAGCATACACCACAAGCTTTGATCCGAAGAGCATGCCGACTTCTTACAACCACAAGCTTTAATCTGAAAAGCTTGTCTACTTCAACCACAAGCTTTAATCCGAAGAGCTTGCCGACTTCAAACACTTGAATGGAAATAAACTTAATAACCAAGCTTTTACAACTCTAGCAGACTTCTAACCGAGATAGCACTTGACACTAGAAGGCTGGGAGTTAATCTTGGAAATAGGAAGGTTTAAAGCTCATAATAGAATATGAGTAAGAGATGATTAAAAATGAGTGAAACTCATAGCTATTTATAGGCTCACAATGGGACCGAGTTCATGTAGAGTTCGGTCCCCCAATGTTCATTAATTTGAACGTTGGAGCCCTGATCTCTGGGATGAACAAGTCAGCCAAAACTGGGTCTTAAGCGAACCAAGTTCGGCCCGAGTTTGGTCTCCGTAGGACCAGAACTTGTTTTGGTCAATTTGGGTTTTTGATCAGGTCTGTATTGATGGACTAATTTATATGATGAACTGAAATGTAGTGTGTAGGATTGGATTTAAGCTCTTTAGTGCCAACTGTGAAGCCGATGTACATTCAGTCCTATAAATAAAGATAAAATACATAATAAATGTGAAAACCCAATAGCACTTTGATGAGCCAATCTTCTGATGAGAAGACTTGAAAACGCCTTTTTTCTTGACGTTAGTTGTCCCAAGATAAACAGATTTGAAAATCTATATACCTTTCGTAGGCTTCGCCCCCGAACCCCCACGAAGGACATTGCTCCCTTGACCTCCGTCCGATGACCGGGCAGCGAAACCCCCGAGTGCGAGGCTCCAAAGATGTCGTTGGACGGTTCAGAAAAATTTTGTGGGATGATATCATCTTTGGCCCATCATAATTTCTTTATTGCATTTGTCTATGTTCGATCTTGCTTTTCTGCAAAAACATGTTAGACGAACAAAGCAACACACATAGTAGCACGTGTGAAGAATTTAATACACATTAGGACAATGCTAAGTTTAAATATCAACATTATAGTGATTGCATGAATATTAGTGTATTATAATATTAAACTTAATCGATTAGTCATATCAAAAATATAACACAATCATTGGGCTAACAAGATATTCACTTAGCCTATTGTATCACATTCTTTCGGATGGTTTCAGTCCTTATATGGCTCGTTGTAATCTAATAAATGTGTATCCCCATACTTGATTTCTAGTAATTTTAATTCTTCATGGATTTTCATGTATATCTTATAAGCTATTACTGTATTTGTGAGAATCCTTGAGCGACTAACCGTGCTCTTTTTTATATCTATTTTCTCACAAACATCCATTAAAAACCTACTGGATATATTATTTTTCAAGTTGTGTAATATAAGACCAAAAATTAATTTAAATCTAGTCTAGCTTGAATAGTACCTTTCCATTTTGGTTAATCTCGTCTTTTTTGGCATTCAATGATTGTTCGTGATTCAGTGTTATTCTCATTTTCATTACCCTTTTATTCTTATTTGTTAAAATCATCCCATAAAAATAATTCTAAATTCCAAAATTCTTTTCAATTTCAAATTTATTCTGAGTATGTGTAAAATATAGATTTTTTTATTGTTGTTGGGTACCGGTATTTTTTTCTCGGTCTCTTCTAAGATTTAAGGCATATCATCGACCAAAGCAAAATATTTTGTTTTCGAAAAATTACATCTTCGGTTCACGACATCTTTTGGACCGTCATGAACTTTATCCGCAAGAGATGCTACTTCAGGAGTTGTATCTTCATGAGCATTAGGGTATGTTATATTGTTTAGTTCTTCTTCCAGGGAGATGAATATTTAGAACCTTTAGGTCTTCCATGTTTTTAATATGGAGCTAATTCATTTGTTTAGTTCTTTTACTTTCTTAGCATGTACATTCATAGCTTGTATATGTAACTTAGTTTGTTTTGTAGATTCATTAAATGCATTTGGAATTCTAGAAAATAGATTAAAATAGATAAAGTAGGAGTATGTCAAGATAATATATATGACGTTCTTCTAGAACAAGGCATTTCTTTTCTTTTATTTTCCCCTAACGACGAGAATACTATCTTCGCAAAAATTATGGTAAAGATATTTCGTGGATTTCATTTCCTAGATATAATGATATATTATCAATAGTTCATATAAATATTTTAAGTAAATTCTAAAAATATTTCCAAAAGATAGATGCCAAAATACTTCAGATAATACCAACATAAGCCATAAAAGTCTAAAAATGGTGCAACTCTAAATAAATAAAACTAAGATACTAATTATCCCAAAAAAATATAGATGTCAAGTTGGTGTTCACTTGGCAATCTTCAGGATTGAAGGTCTAGTTACAAACTTTCCTGAGAGAAAGGAACATTGTAGAAGCATGAAATTTTCAGCAAATCAAGCCTTATGCGCCCAAAGACCGAGGAGGATATATGTGCCCATTACCCTGTGAAGCTATATGCGCCCATCACCCTGTGAAGCTATATACGCCCCGTATCCTGTGAAGCTATATGCGCCCATCATCCTGTGAATGAGGGCACATAGCCTGAGACATGGCTATGCGCCCAAGCCTGACTCAGTCAAAGCCATGATCAAAACGTGCACCGAAGCGTACGGCCACGTCAGTCTCCACGAGAAGTCGTGCACCGAAGCATGCGGCCACGTCAACACCACGACCAAACCACGATCTCGCAGCCTGTATGCACCTACGTCCTATGCGCCTAAAGAAGGACTATGCGCCCACATAGAAACCAGCGTGTTACCTCATGTTGGCGCATAACATCATTCCAGTTCAAGAACGACTATAAAAGGGGGGCTTTATCCCTCTTCAAAGGACAAAACGGAGAGCATTTTCAAGAGCCAAATTGCTGCACTTCTTGCTAGTGAGCCGAGAGTTAGCAATTTTCTTAGGTTTTCTTCCACTTTTATAATTGGAGTGTCAACGGAGTAAAGGAGCAACTGTCGCTCGATCTCCATCATCCCATTCTCCAGAATTCTTTTTGTACTCGGGGATCCTCAGCGCAGGATCTCTCAGGCGTACTTGATTTGTGGTGCCTTGCGCCAATAAAAGAAAAGACAGCATTTTTTTTTATTTTTTGTGTGTGTCCACAAAAATGGCGTCTCTGCTGGGGACTACCTTTTCCTCTGACGAAAAGGTGGTGATGCAATCCGATACCGACAAAGTGGGGAGTACTCAGAAGATGCTGATCATAAAGTTCGATCAGCAGGCATTCGAAGAGATGCTCTCGAGGGACGGCTCTTCTTCCTCAAAATCAGCGAAGCCAAACAAGTCTCGCAAGACTTGGCTTCTGAAGGCTCGCTGCGCATATCCTGCTAGTGTCATAGCGGATATGCAGCTGGAGGACTCTGTCACCTGGGCGCAGGACTCTGCCACAGAAGTTCCCCAAATGGAGAAGGCTCACACCGTTCCGGGCTCTACTAGCCTAGTGACTTCTTCTCTCCATAACCAACAACAGAGTGTTCAACACTCGAGACTTGGCAGAGGAAAATACTACGATGCCAAGAATCGGGGTGTACGGCACTCTAGTCAAACCCGGCGAGGCTCACGAACGAAGGAGACGAAACTGGAAGAAAACAACGCTTCTCCACTAAGCATGCGCCCAAAGCCATGCACCCAAGGGAGTGCTTGGGCGCATAGCCCCAACCAGAATACTTCTGTCTTCAGCAGGCTAGGCATTCAGAGTCATGCGCCCAAGGCTATGCGTCCACATCAAGGCGACTCAAACATGCTGTCAGGAAGCATGCGCCCAAGCCCAGTCTCCAAGGCCTATGCGCCCACAGCAAAAAGACAGGCCCCAACACGTATAACACGGGACTGTCTTCAAGGACATCACATAACTTAGGTGTGGGGGTTGCCCCTGCATATGAACTAAGTCTGGATGCGCCTAATCTCCTTACGAATCCGTATGCAAAGCTCGACGATGCATGCAACATGGGTTGTAAGGACAACTCCCTTTCGCTGACTTGCGCGACATGATAAATCATAAACGTAAAGCAAGGGAGAACATAACAATTCATAGTGCACTTCCGTACACCAGTATTGTTATCAACTGTTGTTGCTCCAAAGCAACAAGAGTGCCTCAGAGAATGTAGCTCCCCTTCCCAAAAATTCTTGAAATATTTTTATTTTATTTATTTGATTTAAATGGTGATTCTTTAAATTATATTTTATAAATAATTAGTTAGTTAATTATTACGGTAGAGGTTTTAGCCATGGTTGAGTTTTGAAGTACCAGACGACTAGGAATCATGGCACGGATAGTGCAGAGGCGTGCTTTGACTAGTGTTTAGCCATGGTAGGGAAATGCCGAGCCATATGAGTGTTCTAACTAGGAAAACCAGGCCAAGTTGCGACTTAACCCTACCGAAGATTTTATTTATTATTTAATTATATTATTGAGTTTTCGGGAACCCGGTTGTACCGAACCTGTCCAGATTAGACCCAAGTCAAATCCAAGCCCATGTAGGCATGTAGAAAGATCAAAGACGGCCATGTAGACATTTTAGGTGTGTACAAATAGTTCTCATCTATTTTAGGACTTGACAAATATTTTCTAAATAGTTAATAGTTCTGTATTAATATTTAAATGGTGTTTTGAATAACTATACGGAATTCTAGGGCCAGATGGGGTATGATGTGTTCACCAAGGACTCTTAGTGGACATTTTAGTTGGTTATTACTATTCTTATTATTTATCATTATTTTATTATTATATTATTCTTATTTTATTGTTATTATATATATTTTTTGTGTATATATATATATATATATATGTGTATATGCATATATATATATATACGTAAGAGATTATATATACAGATATATAAATGTATGTGTATATATAAAATATATATTGTATATACGTAAGTGTGTATATATATAATATAAAATATATATAGGCGTATATATATATATATATATATATATATATATATATATATATCTATATATATATATATATATTATATATATATATATATTATATATATTATATATATATATGGGTGTATACGTGAATGTGTGTTACGTGTATGTATATAAATAAATATGTACGCGTGTATGGTGTATGTAGATATAAATATATACACAATATATATCTATATATATATATATATATATATATATATA
>JANAVB010017400.1:6588334-6765834 GCA_029216955.1 Iris pallida
TAGCCAGCCATTTCTAGTATGGCATGCCAGTGTCTTAGGAACCTTGTGTTTAGATCTTGTGTCTTGGTTTATTTTATCTCGTTGGATATCCTTGATTGTTTCTTGCTTCTTTTTACTGTTACATGTTGGCTTGTATATTATGTATCTTGCTAGTCCTCTGAGGACCTGATGATCTCTTCAGGTTTAGCGTCTGCATGGAGTTAGTTAACAGAGTAGGATGGTAGAGGATTACGATCTATGATACAGGTATATGCTTGTGATATTTCTTCATTAGCTTCTCGTGCTTTTATATTACGTACCATGTTATATTCTGCTTATTTTATAGACTCATATCATTCTTGGAGTCTAGTCGGACAATATGATAATGGGCTGCAGACCATGACCCATAATTGTTCATTCTTGTTTTATTTGATTCATGTGGATTGAGATATAGTTTAGACTAGACATGATACCCATGACCTTGACAGCTTATACATACTTGAGTCGGGCTGGAGTCCGCTCGATACGTAGCTGGCTTGCTCACGAGCTCGCGTCCGAAAAGTGGGTGCGGGTCGTGACAGAGAAAGTTCAAGTTTCGGCGGCTGCACTTCTCTGACGACGAGAAGCCACTATGCGTTTCATCCAACATGGCTTCGTGGGATCCCCCTTACGGAAGCCCCAATCAAAGACGGTGGACTACGAACCCAACTTTCTCTCTTAGTTCCGCGAGAAGAAGAAGGAGAAGTCTACCAACAGATGGACAACAGGCTGTCACATTCGAAGGAGTCTATATGGGCACTCGATCAAAGGCAAGATTCCGTATGGACGACGAAGGTTCCCAAGCCGGGGTAGCATTCCCACAGAATCTGAAGTAGATGACCCCCACACTGGGGGTAGCCTTCCAGAGGACGATGATCCCTCCGAATTCGATGGCGACTATCTACCTCCTCTACCTGAAGATGAAGGACTTATCCACTCGGAGACAGACAGTATCAGCACCAGTTGCACTGCTTCCTCTGTTCATCCTCGCATGCTATCTTCATACTGTAGGCCTCAAAAATGAAAGTCACGCTGAGTTGATCAGAACAAGTCCAAACAGTCACGCTGAGTTGATAAGGACAAAGTCAAAAGTCACGCTCAGTTGATCCAGACAATATAAACAAATCACACTGGGAGACAGCTCATCATTTGTCAGAGAGTAATTATGACTGACAGCACGACAGTCGAAGAATGTCTCTTCGTATGCCACGTATACACAGAACTCGAGAGATCACCGCCGTCTGTTGCGTGATTTTCGAAATCTTCTTCAGCAAGACTCAGCCTTCGTCGAGTTGGCGTACCAAAAGGGTTTCTTGTCATTTAATGCGACTGACAAAGCAATCACTGTCAGAGATTTTGTGTCAGTCGAGACACGCCGAATCAAGACAGCTGGCAGTTCTATCTCAAGTCTGCGTGTATTTGTGATCTTTATCTCAAGTTTGCGTGGATTCTAAAGTTTTCTTCCTCAAGTTTGCGTGGATTTTGAAGTTCTTTGCCTCGAGTCTGCGTGGATCCTGAAGCTTCCTGCCCCAAGTTTGCGTGGATTTTGAAGCTTTCTACACCGAGTTCGCGTAGATTTCGTCTTCAACAAGTCTGCATGGATTTCATCAAATTGGAGTACGTGGCAACCATGCCACTGATCTCTCGCCTGCGTGTCCTGTAACTTGTACACGACTCATGCATGATCGCCATGTGTCCAACAGTTACAGGCCACGTCCAGTAACTGCTCACAGCCTTGCGTATGTTAAATCCTGCGTGATTTTTAACTAGGCACAGGCTGTGAAGACAGTTATCTTTTCAGTTATTATTTTTGACTCTATAAATAGAGTTCTTTTTCTCATTCATTGTACAGATACACTGATATCTACTGTCAAAATTTTGAGAGCTTTTCTTCTTCGCATAGTCCAAGGGATAAAGCGATCGTCTTCTAGATCGGATTCCTACAGTTGTAATTTTCCCAGAAACACAACAAATAAAGAGAATTTCTTTATGGAAAACAAATTGGCGACTCTGCTAGGGAAAACCATCTCCTCTTCTGAGATGGCAACAACTCAATGCGACACTTCGTCAGTCGGCTCGACGAAGAAGGTGATGACGATCAAATTCGATCAACTCGCCTATGAAGAAATGCAGCGGGCTAAGGGTGGCAAGCCCACTCCAGCCTCCATCATCACTGCCAAGTCGAAGGGACACTCTGTCTATGTCCCTAAGAATTAGTTGGCAGTCAATGGTGAAGTCTCTACCACAGTGTCTACTCCTAACACTGGCAAGAACTCCACTGCAAGCACGCACACTCTTGTGCGCTCGAAGATGACAGTAACCAAAAGTCACGCTGACAGTACTGGCTCCTTAGCCAAATCTGTTCCAGCGTGCAAATTCAATCCCAAAAGTCACGCTGACAGTACTGGCTCCTTAGCCAAATATGTTTCAGCTTACAAATTTAACTCTAAAAGTCACGCTGATAGTACTGGCTCCTTAGCCAAATCTATTCCAGTGTGCAATTCCACATTCAACAGTCACGCTGACAGTACTGGCTCCTTAGCCAAATCTGTTCCAGCGTGTAATTCTAAAATCAAAAGTCACGCTAACAGCTCTGGTTCTTTAACCAAGTCTGTTTCAGCGTGTATTTCATCAGAGAAGAATAGCTCCTTAGTTATCTCTTCTTCTTTACCGAGTTCTACTAGAACTGGGGGTGGTCTTCCACACAAAGTCCCTTCGAAAAGGAATAACTCTTTAGTTGTTTCTTCTGCTCCTGTAGTTTTTACTTCAGGAACAGCTTTGATTGACAATCTTGTTAGTCAAAGGAAAGGAGATAGTCCTTTGACTACTCTTCCTTCTGGACATTCTATGTCTCAAAATCTGAATGAGTCTAAGAAGAAACATTCTTCCATGACTTCTTCAAATTGGGCACATAATCTGTCCATTAAAGAGGGTCTGTTACCAACTCCTAATCAAAGGAGTGGTTCAACTCTTCCTTCTCTGCAAATATCCAGATCAATGGAAGGAAAACTCCATGTTTTCAAAATTAATGTGTTACTTTCCACTGATTTAAGAACAAAACTTAGCACTTCTGGTGTTAAGAAACCATACAAATTGGATATGAAGATAAAAAATCCAGATGCAGAGTATGCAAGAAATTATGTGGCTCATATTAATCACTCTCTGAATAATCAAGAGCCATCAAGACCCAAGAACAGGAAGTATACTCCTTAATCTTCACAAACAGATTTACGAGAACATCTTCAACAGAAGAGAAGGAGTAATTCTATGTCAAAGGAACATGCTGAATGTGACTTCTATCCAAGAGTCATAATTCAGTACAGATGTCAATCAATGGTTCAAGACCATGGTGATCATGAATGTGACTTCCAGCCAAGAGTCACAATGCAATACAGATGTCAAACTAAACGACAGTCTGTCTTCAATCGGATTCAGTGTGAACCTATGCCTGATGAAGATGAGCCTTTGTTTGCTTCTGTTAACATGACTTCTCGGGACACCGGGGGTAGAGTTGATAGTCCAGATGGAGTCTATAGAAACACTAGAGCAAGAGCCCTGGCCTCTAGTCAAAGAAATTTGATCTCTGAAATTGATTCTGAATTCTTGGGAGAATCTAACTTTCCACCTCTTCCTACTGGGGGTAGTTCTCCTCTAAATGACTTTGATGCACGAAGCAGTGATTCAGAGCATACAACATCCACTAATTCATCAATAATCCCTCGTACAGTCACAACATATATGGTGGATTGGAATACTGAATTGAACAATGAACCTTCTTCTTCGGTGACTCCTCAGGACCAAAGAATTGCTTCTTTGGAACAGCAAATGAAGTCTATGGCTGATACTATGAAGTCGATGTATGAACTCATGACAGCTCAGTTGCAAAATCGACAGACTGTACCAGATGCCATACCAGTTGATACTGATATAAGTCCAGTACAAGTTCCTCCAGCAGTACAATCCAATACTCCTGGACCAGCTCAACCAAATCCTAGTCTCTCTGGAGCTGGGGGGAGTGCTTACAAAGCTGTTCCTCCTCCCAACTATTCTCTACAAGCCACAACTCCATAATCTTCTGGAGTTGTCTCTGAAGAATTGAAGAATCTCAAAACTCAATTCGAGGCATTCAAACAAAAGGATGGTTTACAAAGGTTAGGCATCAAGCAACCTTATCCGATAGAATGGAAGCAAGTATCATATCCTCCCAAATACAAGCCTCCTTCTATCTCATTCTATGATGGAACCACTTCTCCAAGTCAGTTTATTAATCACTTTGAAGTGATGACTGATCAACTGCAACCAAGTGATGCCCTCCTTACTCGGGTATTTATTGGATGTTTCAAGGGAACGGCTTATGAATGGTATAGAAGTCTCCCAGATGGGTGTATTACCTCATTTGCTGGTTTCAAACAGATGTTTCTTGAAAGGTTCTATGAAGGGCTTAATGATATGACTATGTCTGCTCTTATTAGAATCAAGCAGAAAAATAATGAATCTACAGAGGAATACATTGAACGATTTTGAAGAGAAGCTCTGAAGATGCCTCTTGGAACTCCTGATGCTGTCACCATTGACACATGCAAATCAAACCTGTTGCCAATCATCAGTATGTGGACAGGGTCCACTCAATTTCAAGACTGGCCTTCCTTCATAGTCAGTGCCAAAGCTGCAAAAATCAGTGCTGAAACCTTCAAAGGTTTAGGAGTGCAGATGACTCCTAAAGAAACAGGACAAGGTGCTAACAATAAAAATAATGCTCGCAAGGGAAAAGAAACTCTTGAAGTTAATCTTCAGAGCAAAGATGCATCAAATGTTCAAACTCCTGCCTCTACAACTCAACAATCAAGAACACCTCGCCCCAAAGAAGAATATTCTTTTGACGACGACGATGTCCTTGGTATATTTGAATGTCTGCTGAAAGGTAATAAAATACAATTACCTGAAATCAAGAAACCTGATGAAGCTGGGAAGACAGATCATCCCAAATACTGTCCATACCACAGAATGCTGGGTCACACAATTCGTACATGTTATGTACTGAAAGGAAAGATCCAAGAAATGATTAAGTCTGGAGCTATCTCTCTTACTCCAAAAGAGAAGACTGTCACTTCTAATGTCGTCTCTATGCAATTTGGAGACTTCCCTCCTCAATTTCTTGAAAGCGGAATTGTTCCTATTTCCAAGGCAACTCTTGAAATAGTGAATATTCCCCCTCCACAGTCTGAAGGATTAGCACCAATCACTTTGGAGACTGGAGATATCATGTGGATTCATCCTGATCTAGTAGCAGACTTTGAATCTCCTTCTCCTCAAAAGACTACTTCTCGAAAGTCCAAGAAGGCTGGAAAGATCAAGTCATGTCATATGACTTCTCTTGGGTCTACCTCTGACATAGAGCCAAAAGAAAAAGAAGAAGCACTTGCTAGTGCTACTCGAACAGGGAAACCTTATCTTAAGGATTATTCTAAGAATCCTGAAGATCCTACTAATATCCCTCCAGCTGCTAAAGATGCTCCTAATGTTCCTCCTGAAGAAGAATCATCTACTGCACCTGTTCCTTCAACTACACCAGTTGAACCTATTCCTCCCAAGCCCACAACTCTTGAGAAAGGCAAGCAGCAGGCTCGGTTTGATAAACCAATCAAGAAGTCTCCTCCTCTTGGACTTCAGAAGCCTTACAACTTCGATATTTTGGCTCAACTTGCTAATACTCCAGCTAAAATGTCCCTCTTTGAACTTCTACGTCTTTCTAAAGAAACTCGGGAGACGTTAAGTGAAGCACTTCTACAAGCTGACTCTTGTCTTGCACAATTGAAGAAGCCAGATGCGGAACCTGCCACTTGCTTACATTACAACAGTGTACTGGAGATTATCCCAAATATCACCTTTACACAAGACGACATGCTACTGGAGGATAATCGACATGACCGACCTCTCTACTACACTGGTTATATCGATACGATGAAGATAGATCGTATCCTCATTGACCCAGGGTCTGCTATAAGCATAATGCCAAAGAGCTTGTTGGATGAACTAAAAATCCCTCTTCACAAGCTCTCCAAGACGGTTACTACTATCTTGGGATTCAATCAAAGTCGAAGTGAGCCTTTGGGAAAGATTCATCTGAAGCTTCAGATAGGCGATTTCAGATCCAAAGTCACTTTCTATGTGATCGAGATCGTGGGATCCTATAATCTTCTACTGGGGAGGCCCTTTCTTTATGAAAATAATGTGGTGCCCAATACTCTTCATCAATGTTTTAAATACATTGATAACAATGGAAGAGTACAAAAAGAAGTTGCTGATATAAATCCCTTCCATGGGGTTGAAGCTTATTTCAATGATTCCCGAATGTACAAAGAAGAGTATACAAGGGTCATACAAGCTATGGAGAAAGAAGATGCACAAAGTGAGACTTTAATAATCCCTATTAAAGGTCGAGCTACTCAGCAACAATCTCCCAAACCCTCTGGAGAAGGTTCTTTCATCATTCCAGTGAGTGGACGGATCTCTCCGTTACCTCAGTCGTCTACTCAAAATATACTGATCATTCCTGTCAGTGGGCGTACTACAGTTCCTGTATCTTCACAGGATACTCTGCTAATTCCAGTTGGAGGGCGGATTACTCTTCCATCTCAAGCTTCAAGGGAGCTCACCTCTTCTGAGCCATTTGTTATCGATCTTAATCGAACAAAGCTTCTTCTTCTTCTCCCCCTTTAGTCATTGATTTGGCTAAAATCTCTAAGGCTCAGCCTTCTCCCAATGTAAATATTCCTGCTTTTACATTTAATGAAAAGTCTCCACCTTTGCAGTACGTTGATGTGTGTAATTATGTTCATAGTTATTTACATCTGTTAGATGACTTGAACACAATAACCATAGGAGTTGTATAGACTGTTTATACAGATATATCTCTAGAACCTGTACAATCTTCATACTTTCTAGTTCCCAGCAGAAAGCCAGGAGACATTCCAATATTCTTTTACAAAGGGCCCCAAAGTCCTTCTGATGCAGAAGATGATGACAAAAATGATGATACTGGAAGATTACAACTTCGTCGTTATAGTCAGCAATCTAAAGACATCATCAAAAATATGGGCTATGACTTCAGGACTGGCCTCAATGATGGAAAAGGAAGAAAAATGCCTGTTCGGATTCCTCCTTTGAAATATGGAAGGACGAAATGCGGATTGGGCTATACTGCTCCTACTCCTTTTATCAATATTGTCCATGAAGATCCTGAATCTGACGAAGATAAGAGATTTGATTCTTCTAGTACTACTTCTTGGGATTCCGATACAAGTATCGGGGACTTCTACTGCAACATTCTGTCTTCCAACATGGTTTCTATTGACCATTCTGAAGAAAGTATGAAGACGAAGAAGAATTTGAAATCTCACCTGAATCAGAACAATGGGCCCAAAGGTTAGATAATCAATGGGAATTCCGATTTGAGCAAAAAGAACCTCCGACTGAAGATAAACTTGTGCAAATAGATGTTGGTGAAGAGGGATCTCCCAAACCAATATTCATCAGCGAAAGTCTTTCAGAAGCTGATAAACAAGACATGATCAAGCTCATTCATGATTACATCGATGTCTTTGCTTGGAGTTATAAAGATATGCCAGGGCTTGATCCTCAAATCGTAACTCACAAACTGAATATCTTGCCGACTGCTAAACCGGTCAAACAACAACAACGACGATTTCGTCCAGACATTATGGATGCAATTGAAGCTGAAGTCAATAAACTCATTACCTCCGGGTTTATTAGAGAGGAACAACATCCCAATTGGGTAGCTAACATTGTTTCTGTTCTTAAAAAGACTGGCAAGATCAGAGTATGCATAGACTTCCGCGATCTCAATGCGGCATGTCCTAAAGACGAATTCCCTCTACCAATCACTGATGTCATGGTTGATAATACCTGTGGATTTGAACGAATGTCATTCATGGACGGGTATTCCGGGTACAATTAGATCAAAATGTTTCCAGATGACGAGAAGCACACTTCTTTCAGAACGCCGATTGGTAAATACTGTTATACAGTTATTCCATTCGGTCTCAAGAATGCAGGAGCAACTTATCAACGAGCTATGAGCACTATATTCCGTGAACATTTGCGAAAAACAGTCGAATGCTATGTTGATGATATTGCAGTCAAAAGTCGACAAAAGGAGGATCATATCCAAGATTTGAAGACTATTTTTGATCTAATGCGTAAGCATCAATTAAAGATGAACCCTACTAAGTCCTTCTTAGGCGTATCTAGTGGTAAATTTCTCGGCTTCGTTATTACCTCTAAAGGTATACACGTGGATCCCGAGAAGATCAAAGCCATCCAAGAGATGCGTCATCCACGCACCTTAAAAGAGCTACGAGGATTTCAAGGAAGAATCGCTTATATCAGGAGATTCATCTCTAATTTATCAGGACGCTGCAGACCATTTAACAAACTTATGAAGAAAGGTGTGTCTTTTGTCTGGAATGATGAATGTCAGAAAGCATTCGATGATATAAAACAATATCTGATGAGCCCACCAGTATTGGTACCTTCCGTCTCAGGAATACCGTTCCTCCTCTATACTCGAGCAATGAGTCATTCATTGAGTGCATTACTCGCTCAAAAGAATCAAAATAGCCATGAACAAGCCATTTATTATCTCAGCCGCACTATGACCGGAGCTGAACCTCGATATTCACCGGTCGAAAAAGAATGTCTAGCCTTGATGTTTGCTGTCCAAAAGACACGTTATTATATCATTGGCCAGACTATTCATGTCATCTCCAGGATCAATCTTATACGGATCATGATGAAGAAACCAGTGTTTTGAATTCTCGACTGGCTAATTGGGGAATCCTACTTGCTCAGTATGACATGCACTATATCCTTCAGAAATCAGTCAAAGGATAAGCTTTAGCTGATTTTCTGGCTGCTCACTCAATTTTAGAAAATTCAAAACTCTATGATGAAATCCCAGATGAAGTCCTAGATTCAAATCAAATTGCTGAAGAAGATCCTACTTGGCGTCTATTCTTTGATGGAGCATCAAGAATTGGTCCTAATGGCGATATTATCGCTGGAGTTAGAATTGTTCTTGTATCGCCAGAAGGTCTTGCTATCCAAAGAGCTTATTCTCTTGATCAGCCATGTTCAAACAATGTAGCTGAGTATAATGCACTACTTATTGGTCTTCAACTCGCTAAACATCTGAATATTCAACATTTGGAGGCGTATGGAGACTCCAAACTCATTGTCAATCAGATCAAGGGTATTTATGAAGTTCGTCATCAAGATCTGGTTTCTTATCATAGAGCAGCTATATCTATGGCTTCTTCGTTTGAAGAATTCTTCATTGAACATGTTAGGCGAGCATGTAACACAGAAGCTGATGCTCTAGCTAATCTTGCTGCGGTGTTGGCTATTTCGATCAGACGGCAACAAATGATTGTTGTTCGTAATCGAGAATTATTTCATCTTGAAAATAACTTGACTCTAGGACTTCCAGTTGACATTGAAGAATCAACATCTCATGACGTCAACACAACAAGAGGATTTGGATTCAGTCGTAAATCGATGTCATCTTCATCCGATTCCAGCATGGAATTCATCTTCAGTAACTCGACCGAGAATCATAATACGGATAAAGATTGGAGATTTCCTTTCTTAGATTTCATATTGTATGATATTCTTCCGGATGATCCGAGTGAGGTAGCATCTATCAGACGACGATCACTCAGATTCTACTACAATCATACAACAAAGACCTTATATCGTCGAGCTTATGATGGTTTACTTCTTCGATGTGTTGCCGGTGACGAGGCTCAACAAATTATCCGTAAAGCACATGATGGAATCTGTGGAGCGCATCAGCCAGGGCCAAAACTTCAAGACCGTATTCGGCGTATGGGTTATTATTGGCCCACCATGGTATCTGATGCCATCAAATATGCAAAGAAGTGTAAAGCTTGTCAAATCCATGCAGATTTTATTCATCAACCCTCGGAGTTCTTACATCCGACGGCAGCATCATGGCCCTTCGAAGCTTGGGGCATGGACATTGTCGGCCCGATCAATCCGCCGTCATCTAAAGGTCATCGGTTTATTCTTGCAATAACTGATTACTTCTCCAAATGGGCCGAAGCTATTCCTTTATCTGAAGTTAAGACGTCCAATGTCATCAGCTTTATTAAGCACCACGTCATCTATAGATTTGGTGTTCCTCGACGCATTATTCATGATAACGGACCGCAGTTCGTCAGTCGGAAATTTACTCGATTCTGTGACGATCACCAGATCAACAATGTGGCTTCTACCGCATATAATCCGGCAGCTAACGGATTAGCAGAAGCTTTCAACAAGACCATCATCAAACTCCTAAAGAAGTTTGTCTCCACTAACAAACGTAATTGGAGTGACAAGCTCGGTGACTGTTTGTGGGCTTATCGTACTACAGTTCGTAATGCTACCAAATGTACACATTTCTCTCTGGTGTATGGTTGCGAAGCTGTTCTTCCATTAGAGATTCAAATTCCTTCTTTAAGGATAGTAATCGCTAATGAACTCACTGCTGAAAATAACGATCGTCTTCGACTTCAGGAATTAGAAGCTCTGGATGAAAAACGATTATCTGCTCAACAGAATATTGAATTCTATCAAGCTAGAATTTCAAGAGCTTTTAATAAAAAAGTCAGAGTTCGATCGTATCAAAAAGGAGAACTTGTTCTAACAATCAGACGTCCTATGACTATGACTCATATGAGTAAGGGCAAATTTGACGCAAAGTGGGAAGGTCCCTATATTGTGAGCAGAGTTTTCTCAAATGGAGCTTATCAACTCTCAGAATTGGATGGTCGAAAAGTTTTGATGCCTATTAATGGCAAATTCCTTAAGAAGTACTATGTATAAATGTAAATACTTGTAATCATCAGGCAAATTCATGTTTAGAAATAAAATTCTTATTTTATTTTCATGAATGATGATACATGATATTAAGGAAGATCACTATCATCCTTCTCTACATTTGGACGTGGGCCACTACCGTCCTTCTCGAAGACATGATCAGCAAAAGAGCCGAGAACCTCCTTGCTGGAACCCACGAGGAACTTGCAAGCGGCCATCCTCATGGCTTCTTCTTCTTCAGTCTTTCCTGGTTCGAGCAAGAAGTCCAGAATGTCCCTTGGTGGCTTGGGTGAAGATGAACCTTCGCTTGTTTTCATCTTCTTCGATTGAATCGGATCAGCAGAGCGTTCTTCAGCGCCTTTCTGAACTTTTGAGGCAGTCTCAGTCTTCTTGGATGCTTCTCCAGACGACATTTTTATGTTGAGGAATAGAAGTGTTCGTTCTTATCAGATTTCTGCTATATTTATAGGCAGAAGTTCTTCGAATAACGAAGCGTCACATTCATTCGACGGTTCGCCCATTCATTTAATACTTGACGATTCATCCGTTCATCCGACAGTTCATCCATTCATTATTTCCTAACGGTTCGTCCGTTTATAATCTTCTATCAATTCATTAGGTAAGGATTCGTTATTTATCATGTTTTCATAACCTCTGAATTAATTCCGAATCTACTTACTCATTTGTCATGTTTTGACCTCTGCATAGAAATCAATCTACTTTTTTTTTTGAGTTCCTACATATTATCACGTCCATAATACCTCTGATAATATCATATACTCTAAAACAGAAAAAAAAAGATTTCATTATCTATCATGTCCACAATCCATCCACAAATACAAATCATTGAGCATAGAAGAATTATTATTTCTATTCTCATTTCACCATAAAAAGTCTATTACATTCTCTTAGACTTTCTTACAAATCATAATGGAAATCTATTACAAATCTTGGATTTTCATTTTATGTACAATAGAGATCTACTTCTTCTTGGATCTTCTCTGGCAATCTCGTTGTTTGTGGCAATTCCTGGGTGTCCAGCAGGAATCAAACTCTGGTCTTATCTCTCAGACGAGAGGAGAACCACAGAGTAGGGCAACACGAAGGAGTGTTGCTGCCAATACAATTGGTGGATGGGGGGTAACCTCTCAAGGAAGATAGGAATGTATTCCACATTGGGATACAATTCCTAGTTCTGCCTTGAAAGGAACTCTACTAACCGATTTCGCGGTAGTAGAGTTGACTCCACCATCCAACTCTCGTGTATAAAGGCTCTTCCTACCATCTGAGGAAGACCCTTCTATCCCACGAAGAGTTCTGAGTTGTCTGATTTACGCATCAAAAGCGTATGAGCTCCCTGATGTAGATGTCAGCAGGATATTCTCCACAGCATCCACATCCCCAATGCCAGTTCTGAAGAAAATTTTCAACCGAGCTTCTGCAGAGAACAGCAAGGACAAAGAGAATTAATCAACAGAAATGTTATTTGGCACACACTGGCTGGTCAAGCGTGTATTGTTCAAATCAGAAATCAGAAACAAAAAGCCTATCTTCAACAGCAACAAAATAGTACGCGTACTACGCTGACTTACCTTCAAGTTTGGAGCTAAGGATTGGCAAACTCATGTTTGATACAGTACGCAGAAGTTGAACATTAGAAAACATTGCTTTCCTGTTTGAGAGTGAAATCTCCCAAAAATTTCATTCTCAGAGAAGAAGAAGAAGAATGGGGATGAGTATCTGTGAAACTCTTCTATCTATTTAAAGGGCAAAGTACAAGTCTATTCTTGGAAAAGATCCGCATAAATAGCACTCGTAAACTGTGGAATGAGTGTCACGTGTGCTTTGGAAAACAGCGCAACATTGGAAACAGTCAAAGAGTGCTGATTAATATTTTTCATTAAGGCACGCAGATCAAACACAAAAGTTGTACTTCATTTCTTAAGACAGGCACTGATGGCCTTACAAAAGACAAAACAAAAAGTGCAACAAAAGCATAAAAGTCACGCTCTATTTTCCAGAGCGACTGAGCTTGGTGCCTAGTTCTTCTACGCTCTTAACTCCCAGGCGGAACAACAGAGCCTTCAACATTTCACGCTGCTCTACGAGGCTGCGCCCATCAGAAGAGGACGAGCCATCCAAGCCAAAATAGCTCAAGAAAGTCTTGGCCAGTTGCAAGGGATCATCTTTGAGCTCGAAGACAAGGGGCTCTGGCTCTTTACCCCCAAAAGTGGGGTCACCATGGGAACAAAAGCCCAACTTGCGTGCTTCTTCCTCAGCTTTCTCCTTTGGTGTCATGTTGACGTAAGGTGAAGATTAAAAAATGGATCTTCCCCCTGTTTATATAACAAAGTTCGCCGGCTGTTCATATTCTACCATAAATGGGATACAATCAGTCTCGGAGAATGAAGAGTCATCATGACATTTAATAAGTTCATTTGGATGTTTTCAAAGAACTTCGAAGTCTTTTCGACTTCCGAAAAATTTGAAGTCATCTCAGCGTGACTAA
This sequence comes from Iris pallida, assembly GCA_029216955.1. NCBI lineage: Eukaryota > Viridiplantae > Streptophyta > Magnoliopsida > Asparagales > Iridaceae > Iris > Iris pallida. The sequence goes on from JANAVB010017400.1 coordinate 6,601,764, forward strand.
ATCCATTTTATCATCTCTATTTCAAAGTATTTCGAAATAATTTATCATTTTTCGAAAACTTTGAAGGGGGTTTTGTAGGCCTCAAAAATGAAAGTCACGCTGAGTTGATCAGAACAAGTCCAAACAGTCACGCTGAGTTGATCAGGACAAAGTCAAAAGTCACGCTCAGTTGATCCAGACAATATAAACAAATCACGCTGGGAGACAGCTCATCATTTGTCAGAGAGTAATTATGACTGACAGCACGACAGTTGAAGAATGTCTCTTCGTATGCCATGTATACACAGAACTCGAGAGATCACCGCCGTCTGTTGCGTGATTTTCGAAATCTTCTTCAGCAAGACTCAGCCTTCGTCGAGTTGGCGTACCAAAAGGGTTTCTTGTCATTTAATGCGACTGACAAAGCAATCACTGTCAGAGATTTTGTGTCAGTCGAGACACGCCGAATCAAGACAGCTGGCAGTTCTATCTCAAGTCTGCGTGTATTTGTGATCTTCATCTCAAGTTTGCGTGGATTCTGAAGTTTTTTTCCTCAAGTTTGCATGGATTTTGAAGTTCTTTGCCTCGAGTCTGCGTGGATCCTGAAGCTTCCTGCCCCAAGTTTGCGTGGATTTTGAAACTTTCTACACCGAGTTCGCGTGGATTTCGTCTTCAACAAGTCTGTATGGATTTTATCAAATTGGAGTATGTGGCAACCATGCCACTGATCTCTCGTCTGCGTGTCCTGTAACTTGCACACGACTCATGCATGATCGCCATATGTCCAACAGTTACAGGCCACGTCCAGTAACTGCTCACTGCTTTGCGTATGTTAAATCCTGCGTAATTTTTAACTAGGCACAGGCTGTGAAGACAATTATCTTTTTAGTTATTATTTTTGACTCTATAAATAGAGTTCTTTTTCTCATTCATTGTACAGATACACTGATATCTACTGTCAAAATTTTGAGAGCTTTTCTTCTTTGTATAGTCCAAGGGATAAAGCGATCGTCTTCTAGATCGGATTCCTACAGTTGTAATTTTCCTAGAAATACAACAAATAAAGAGAATTTCTTTATGGAAAACACATACATGACGGACGGAAAAAGAACTGAAGAAGCCAGCGACCAGACCAACAAAAGGCTAGAGGGTCTTGAAATAGTATTCGCCAAGATCACCGATATGCTTACCAGTATCATGGCGGTTCAAGCTGCTGGGGCTGTTCCTCCACCTCAACGAAACGTCTCGGCCCACGCTAGTCCGACTCACAGCAACAACCATCCTTCACTACAAAAGGAGTATCATTCCGTTGTGCCTCCTCCAAATCTTGCAAATGTCGGGTGTGGTCCTTCACCAACAATGCCTGACAACCGTTCAGCAGCAGTTTACTAAAACCTGCTCAATCAACAGGATGAAATTGATTCCCTGGTCGCTCGCCTCGACACCATCTCACACAAAGATGAGCTGCAGAAGATGGGGATATCTCAACCATATCCCCTTGAGTGGGAGAACGCTACTTGCCCTCCTAACTACAAGCCGCTGACGCTGAACTCATTCAACGGTTTGACTTCTCCTCGTCAACACATGACGTACTTCAACACGCAGACTCTGCACTTGCCCAGAGACGATCCGTCCCTGTTGAAGCTGTTTATTAGCACCTTGCAGGGGGTAGCCTTCGAATGGTTCTGCAGTCTGCCTGACGAGTGTATCAATTCATTCAAAGACTTAGAGAGGTTGTTCCTCAACAGGTTTTACGAGAGCATTATGCATGTCAGTATGTCCACACTTCTCGAGACCAAGCAAAGGAGGACTGAGTCTGTCATCGCCTTCATAGAACGCTTCAGGTGGCTAGCACTGAAGATGCCCTTCGGCATTGTCACGACCCGTACCCACCGTGTGGGTACGAGTACGTAACAACGCCCAGCCTACGCCGCAGTGTCGGCGGTAAAACGCTGTTCTAGGTCATGAACTATAACTAGCATAATATGAATACTCTCCATAAGGAGGCCAACACAGAGGTACAACTCAATCACAATCTAAGGTAGAATGATAAAGATATATAAACATGAAATCCAAAAGAGATACATGAGATAGAAGTCTAAGTGTCTAAGATACATAATCCCAGAAATACATCTCAAAACTTAAATACAGTAATCCACAAGTAAATACAACTCCAGACAAAATGAAATAACTATCTAAACAACCTCTACTGTGTCTCCTCTAGGCTAGCAGGCAATCCCAGGCTAACTGTAAAATTTATCAACATGTCCAGTCAAGATAGGAGCGAGCACAGTACATCTCAACAAATCATAGCAGGTCAGGATATATAATCATGCTAGAGAGTAAGATACAAGAAACTGAAGAAATATGATAAACAGGAAAGACTGTAAATAAATAGCTACAGAATATAGAGAACTGACAGTGTCTAGTGATTCAGAGCACAAGATGGTTATGTAAACGGCACGATGTTACACACGAGTAATCTACAGAGGTTGTACACGAGTAATCTACTAGATTGAATACATAACCACTTCTATTCCCCCGCCCCAATCAATACACAAGGATCTGGCTAAGTTATGTTATTGTACACGAAGGTCATGTGAATACATGATTATACACGATTTCACACGTTTCATACACGAAAGTCACAAATAAAAGGAGTACACGATGTTCACGATAAAGTACACGAACACGAAATACCCGATGTATCCGCTAAGGGGATAACATCGCCCAACAAGATCCATATAGTACTAATCCGTGTTTCCAACGTGTCAGCATCATGTAAAGTAATCTAAAGCAGGAAATATACTCCTAATGCAGGATATGAAATGATCAGAGAATGTACTCGCCTGATATCTGAATGTCCAAGGTAAAGATACTGTCCGAGGAGAGGTGTCTGGCTCCTAATTAGAACAGAACAAGTCACAACATGTCCAGAAGGGTAATATAAAGCACTATAATGCATTCTACATGAATCTAGGTCAAACTAGGCCAAAGTCAACCCTTGGTCAACTCTGGTCAACTGCACTAGTCAAACTAGGTCATGTCCTAACCCAGCAAGTCTTACTAGTCCTAACCAAGACTATCCTAGCAAGCACACATTAATACAAGGCTATACAAGCCAACATATACCCAACTCTATATAGCATGCAATTATTCAATACTTAAATAGGCAAGAATTCACATTAGATATACACTAGGTAATCTATTACTTTAAACTATATATGTCTACACATATATACACATGCATATATTGGTATTCAACATTAGGTCTATAATCATGGCATTTCAAATGGTTATATAAACTTATATATTACAACACAATATGCTAACATATATATAATATACATACATAGCTAAGTTAACTGTATTCATAAATACTTATTTAAGAGGTTATGTGTGTGTATGTGAACATGGCAAAGGGGCAAGTGAGAGTTAAATGGGCATACATAGTGTATACATATCAAAGAGTGTCAAAGTGTAAGTGAACAAAGTGTCAAGTGTGATAGTGTCTACATAGTGTAAGGGGTACATGAGGTAATATAGGATTTGTCTTAACATAGAACATTACATCTCATTAACTTGTATATTGCATACATTACATCTATTATTACATTACATTCATGCTTGCATTCATTTATCATTCATTTATTCTCTTGTACTACTATATGCACCATACATTACATACTATAGAACCTACATATTCATTACAAGCCATACTTATACATGCTTACATTAGATAGGATACTTACACCTCATACATCATTTATTTAAACATTTACTCATGCTTGCATTCTCTATTTAATTACATAATGTATATACATTAACATGGATTAAAATTAAATAGAACATTATATTACACACAAGGGTGCACAAAATGCATATGCCGAATAGTAACTCCTACTAATAATCAATACTGTACCATCTCAGTATAAATTAAAATCTAGGATTAAAGTACGTTATAGATCTATGTGTTAGCTTTCCGAAACTTCAAACGGATCGCGTTTTCGTTTTCAGAAACTCCCGAAATCGCAAAAACACCGAGAACGCGTTTGTCTTTCGTACAGCTGACACTCAAATAATTCTCTAGAAAGTTACAGAAAGAATTAGGCATATTAATATATGTTTTTGGAAATCTAACTTCAATACGCTTCTTTTAAAAAAAACGGAAGATTAAACCGAGCTTTGAGCTAGAAGTTATGACATTTCTAAGTTAGGGCTGAAATTAAAAACGTGGATAAAAATCATGACGGATTTGGGTAGTTTGAGACAAAAGAACACAAGTATATAACATAATATATCAAGAACTCATTCTCTACACTAATATATATATATATATATATATATATATATATATATATATATATATATATATATATATATATATATATATATATATATATATATATATGAGACACTATAGAATACATCTCCAATACAAAAATATGAGATTAAACATGTAATAATTTATTCATACATAACAACAACACATAGTGTGTCCAAATTTGGGGTTTTCCCACATGGACACAACCACAACACAAAGGACACTCCTATGACCTCCAAATGGACACGAAATGGACATAAATGGAGATACAACTATGGAGATCATTCCCATGGGTTCAAAATAGACCTATATGTATGAGAAAATAAAAAGGAAAAGGGATTTATACCTCCCGGTAGATCGAATCGAAGAAAAGCCTTCCCGGAGCGACACCGACACGTAGAGATTCCAAAATGACACGAACGAGCTCCGAATCCTCCCAAACTTGGGTAGCTTCCTCCTTGGCTAGAATGGAGAAGGAAAGAAGAAGATTTGGTGGCAAAATGGAAGGATTTGGTGGAGAAATTGCTAGGGATTGCTCTCTAGGAATTTGGAAAAGAACAAGAGAAAGAGTGTGGATGAGAATAATGAAATGAACTTGAGCCTATCCTCTCCCAAAGTGGCTGGCCATATGGGGCTATTTGTCCTATTATGGTAAGGTCCAAATGCCCCCACTAACCTATTCTATGAGTATTAGGAAAGGGCTAATTGGTTGGGGCTAAATTAGTCATTCTAAAGTCTCTAATCACACTAATCTTATCCATAATAATTAGTCTAACCTCTAACTAAAATATTTCTATCATGTGGACTAAAATTAATATCATGTGGGCCATGCCTAACTAGTGTGTGGGTTCCACTAGAGTCAAACTACCCCCGGGTCCCCGTTTCAAGTCGGATTGAGTTGAAATTTGAACCCGACTCAAATAACCCCAAAATAATATTATAAATAATAAAATAAATTTCAACCCCAAAATAATATCATAAATAATAAAATAAATTTTAAAAATATTCAAAAATATAAAATGACAAAAATACCCCTATTTTTGAAAACTGGGGGTGACAAATCTATCCACCTTAAAAAAAATTTCGTCCTCGAAATTAAAAAAAAGCAATCACAGGAAACACATGCAGAAAATAATCTCATTCAAATACTTTTCCAAAAAAAATCAGCAATAAAAAAAATCTCTTTGAGGCACATCAAACATTTGTAAATAAAAATTGATACGTGTCCGATACGGACACAAAACCATCACAAAATCACACCTATCAAAGCTCAAAATCAACAATCACCAACGCAATAAATATCAAAATAATTCAAAGAGGTCAAATGCAAAATATCCTTAGGCCAGAAATGACATTAAAATATCCTAATCACATGGTTAGGCTCTAGGTCAAACAGTCTCTAGGGTTTTACTAGCAAAACATCAAAATCACAAGTCATGATTTTAAATAGTTTTAAAATGATTTAAAAATTACCAAAAATCATATCATGATTTAAATGTAAAATCAATAAATGATTAAAATTACAAAATTTCAAAATTATCCTCATTTTAGAGAACTGGGTGTTACAAGTCTACCCACCTTAGAAAAATTTCATCCTCAAAATTAAAATGTTCATACTCCTTCTAGGTCAAACTCCCATAATCAAAGTCTCGGAACTTAAACAATCATACGATTTAAAAGGATGACATACAGGGTCATGGCATACGGTGGTAGTAAAAGTCTCATCTAGGTATACTACTCATGCTAAACCAAAATGGTCATATGGTATCAAAACACACAAGCAATCTAGGGTGCTAAACTAGAAAAGATACAGAAATAACAATCATCAAGACTGTAAGGCAGTCTACCATCCTATATGAAAATTGGTACTTATCAAAATAAAATAAAGTTAACTACCATTTATCTAATAAGGGGTACTATTCAAAAAAATCAAAATCAAAAGTTAAAGAATGAAAGCCAATTGCATGGAAATCCAATCACAATATATTTATATATATAGCGTTAGAGAGGAAAAAGCTAGCATTATGTACAAGTTATGTAGTTCGTGTGTGTATGGGTGTATGTGGACATGTTCATATGGTTAGATAATAGGCGTGTGTGTATGTGAAATATACATGAAAGTGCATAGGAGGATTTGGGGTTTCAAACAATAACTATCAAGTTACACTAATCATGACATATTGGTTAAACAATCTACAATACACAACTCATTTGCTCATAACATGCATGGCTAACCATGTATATATGTATATATAAAGAGGTAGAGATTTAGTTATGTATGTATATACATTATAACATGTATACCTAAGCTCTATATATATCTATATAGATATATAATCATGACATAGAGAGGAAGAGTTAGGTTACATGACAGGGTATACTAAGTTAGGGTGTGTGTGTCCTTGTACAGGGTTATAGCTTAGTATTGAAAGGTTAAATCCAGTTTTAGTTCAGCATTTACATACAAAATCTGAAAATAAGCTAACATTTAAACCAGTACAATATTAACATAATGCAATTTCAAAATTTAGGAGTTTGAAACATCACAACTAATCTCAATGCTCCCAATACATCATAACATGATAGAAATGAAACCCTAATATACTATCAATACATTTATCTACGCATACAGTTCAATATTACATGTTAAATCTGAAATTGAACTAAACATGGAAATCAATGTAAAAATGTTAACATGTATTCAGTTTTCAAGATTTTGGAGAATTTGCACATCAAAACCAACTAAATGTTTATCACAACCTAACATGTAAGAATATGGAACCTAAATTTATATCCCTACAACAACAATGTACACAGCTATAAATATTACATTTAAAACAATCAATTTGAACTAACATTTAAAATCCCGTATTAAGGGTTAATATGCACACAGTCTCATATTTGACAAATTTAAACACAAAACTCAACAAATTTTTTTTTTGAATTGAAACCCTACGTATAACATACATGTGCAGTGATATAAATAAAACTATTATCATGAAATTTTATATTTAAATTACGAGTTAAGCTAGGAAAAGCAGAAAATCGAAAATATTGGGGTTTTGAAAATTTAAACATTAACGACATATTAATATGTATTCAGATAGGTGGTAATCAAGTGTAGCATGCATAAGTGTCAGGAAAGTGTCCACTATATATATTCATATATATTCTCATGTCCCAATATAAAATTTTAATTCTACGTTAAGACCAACAATTAGATTCCTACCAAGGTTGCAAGCAGGTGATTGACGTAATCAAGACAGTATTATTATTATTATTTAATACAAGAATAATAGCAAGAAAGAAATAACGATAAAATCTGTTTTTGCTTATCTGTTTAAAAGAAAAACCCATTTTGAAACCCAGAGCTAAATTTTTAAATCCAAGATAAAGTCTAGCAAAATCATCGATTCATTGTATTAAGAAGAATTTCATAGTAAGAAGTTACACAAAGTTTATAAAAACAGCTAAAGCTACTCCTAAGTTAAATAAATGAGAAACAAAACAATACAAACAAATAACAATTCTCTCTTTCTTTCTTTTTTTTTTTCTTTTTTTTTGAAGGACTGAAAAAAAAGTAGAGAAAATATGTTCAAAAATATTTAAGGTACAATCTGATAATCATATGCGTCTTCTTGAAATTATGTTGTCAGAATTCTGCCACGCCAATAAGCATAACTGCAATAAACGATAGAGTCCATAATAAGGCATACACCCTATAATCATGTTATCTAGAATTCTTACCACGCCACCCGGTATGGCTACAAGAAAATCTAGACTTCATAACTAAGATAAGTATACTATATCAGGCTCTACGTCCTTGTCATGCTAGCAAATATGACTGCAATAAATTCTAAATTCTATAATAAAGTAGACTTTTACCTTTCTCACTGTCCTTATCAAGTATGTTATCAGGTTATACCTTAATTCCAAAAAAATGTACATATATATATAAATACAAACTCAAATTCAACAACTAACATCAAGATTCAAAATTCAACAATAATCCATCAAAAATCATAAAAATACAGACTCAAATTCAACCACTATCATCAAGATTCAAAATTCAACAATAATCCATCAAAAATCATAAAAATATAGACTCAAATTCAACCACTAACATCAAGATTCAAAATTCAACAATAATCCATCAAAATCAAGTTCAATAACAGGAAGTAAAGGTAAATCAAATCAGGGAAAAAAAGATTTCAAATCGAAGTTAAAATAAGATTCTCAAGGGTCGTCCCAGGAATCTCTCAAGGAATCCTAACCGTGATTGAGTACCTTCAAAATATATCCTATTCCTACTGCAGGCTGTAGTGGTACTCTAGTTCGAATATCACTACATAAACTCGACCTGCATGGGCCACCACTAAAAACGTGTCACGATCCGCACCCACCGTGAGGGTACGAGTACGTAACAACGCCCAGCCTACGCCGCAGTGTCGGCGGTAAAACGCTGTTCTAGGTCATGAACTATAACTAGCATAATATGAATACTCTCCATAAGGAGGCCAACACAGAGGTACAACTCAATCACAATCTAAGGTAGAATGATAAAGATATATAAACATGAAATCCAAAAGAGATACAGGAGATAGAAGTCTAAGTGTCTAAGATATATAATCCCAGAAATACATCTCAAAACTTAAATACAGTAATCCACAAGTAAATACAACTCCAGACAAAATGAAATAACTATCTAAACAACCTCTACTGTGTCTCCTCTAGGCTAGCAGGCAATCCCAGGCTATCTGTAAAATTTATCAACAGGTCCAGTCAGGACAGGAGCGAGCACAGTACATCTCAACAAATCATAGCAGGTCAGGATATATAATCATGCTAGAGAGTAAGATACAAGAAACTGAAGAAATATGATAAACAGGAAAGGCTGTAAATAAATATCTACAGTATATAGAGAACTGATAGTGTCTAGTGATTCAGAGCACAAGATGGTTATGTAAACGGCACGATGTTATACACGAGTAATCTACAGAGGTTGTACACGAGTAATCCACTAGATTGAATACATAACCACTTCTACTCCCCCGCCCCAATCAATACACAAGGATCTAGCTAAGTTATGTTATTGTACACGAAGGTCATGTGAATACATGATTATACACGATTTCACACGTTTCGTATACGAAAGTCACAAATACAAGGAGTACACGATGTTCACGATAAAGTACACGAACACGAAATACCCGATGTATCCGCTAAGGGGATAACATCGCCCAACAAGATCCATATAGTACTAATCCGTGTTTCCAACGTGTCAGCATCATGTAAAGTAATCTAAAGCAGGAAATATACTCCTAATGCAGGATATGAAATGATCAGAGAATGTACTCGCCTGATATCTGAATGTCCAAGGTAAAGATACTGTCCGAAGAGAGGTGTCTGGCTCCTAATTGGAACAGCACAAGTCACAACATGTCTAGAAGGGTAATATAAAGCACTATAATGCATTCTACATGAATCTAGGTCAAACTAGGCCAAAGTCAACCCTTGGTCAACTCTGGTCAACTGCACTAGTCAAACTAGGTCATGTCCTAACCCAGCAAGTCTTACTAGTCCTAACCAAGACTATCCTAGCAAGCACACATTAATACAAGGCTATACAAGCCAACATACACCCAACTCTATATAGCATGCAATTATTCAATACTCAAATAGGCAAGAATTTACATTAGATATATACTAGGTAATCTATTACTTTAAACTATATATGTCTACACATATATACACATGCATATATTGGTATTCAATATTAGGTCTATAATCACGGCATTTCAAATGGTTATATAAACTTATATATTACAACACAATATGCTAACATATATATAATATACATACATAGCTAAGTTAACTGTATTCATAAATACTTATTTAAGAGGCTATGTGTGTGTATGTGAACATGGCAAAGGGGCAAGTGAGGGTTAAATGGGCATACATAGTGTATACATATCAAAGAGTGTCAAAGTGTAAGTGAACAAAGTGTCAAGTGTGATAGTGTCTACATAGTGTAAGGGGTACATGAGGTAATATAGGATTTGTGTTAACATAGAACATTACATCTCATTAACTTGTATATTGCATACATTACATCTATTATTATATTACATTCATGCTTGCATTCATTCATCATTCATTTATTCTCTTGTACTACTATATGCACCATACATTACATACTATGGAACCTACATATTCATTACAAGCCATACTTATACATGCTTACATTAGATAGGATACTTACACCTCATACATCATTTATTTAAATATTTACTCATGCTTGCATTCTCTATTTAATTACATAATGTATATACATTAACATGGGTTAAAATCAAATAGAACATTATATTACACACAAGGGTGCACAAAATGCATATGCCGAATAGTAACTCCTACTAATAATCAATACTGTACCATCTCAGTATGAATTAAAATCTAGGATTAAAGTACGTTATAGATCTATGTGTTAGCTTTTCGAAACTTCAAACGGATCGCGTTTTCATTTCCGGAAACTCCCGAAATCGCGAAAACACTGAGAACGCATTTGTCTTTCGTACAGCTGACACTCAAATAATTCTCTAGAAAGTTACAGAAAGAATTAGGCAATTAATATATGTTTTGGAAAGCTAACTTCAATACGCTTCTTTTTAAAAAAAACGGAAGATTAAACCGAGCTTTGAGCTAGAAGTTATGACATTTCTAAGTTAGGGCTGAAATTAAAAACGTGGATAAAAATCATGACGGATTTGGGTAGTTTGAGACAAAAGAACACAAGTATATAACATAATATATCAAGAACTCACTCTCTACACTAATATATATATATATATATATATATATATATGAGACACTATAGAACACATCTCCAATACAAAAATATGAGATAAAACATGTAATAATTCATTCATACATAACAACAACACATAGTGTGTCCAAATTTGGGGTTTTCCCACATGGACACAACCACAACACAAAGGACACTCCTATGACCTCCAAATGGACACGAAATGGACACAAATGGAGATACAACTATGGGAATCATTCCTATGGGTTCAAAATAGACCTATATGTATGAGAAAATGAAAAAGAGAAGGGATTTATACCTCCCGGTAGATCGAATCGAAGAAAAGCCTTCCCGGAACGACACCGACACGTAGAGATTCCAAAAGGACACGAACGAGCTCCGAATCCTCCCAAACTTGGGTAGCTTCCTCCTTGGCTAGAATGGAGAAGAAAAGAAGAAGATTTGGTGGCGAAAAGGAAGGATTTGGTGAAGAAATTGCTAGGGATTGCTCTCTAGGAATTTGGAAAAGAACAAGAGAGAGTGTGGATGAGAATAATGAAATGAACTTGAGCCTATCCTCTCCCAAAGTGGCTGTCCATAAAGGGCTATTTGTCCTATTATGGTAAGGTCCAAATGCCCCCACTAACCTATTCTTTGAGTATTAGGAAAGGGCTAATTGGTTGGGACTAAATTAGTCATTCTAAAGTCTCTAATCACACTAATCTTATCCATAATAATTAGTCTAACCTCTAACTAAAATATTTCTATCATGTGGACTAAAATTAAAATCATGTGGGCCATGCCTAACTAGTGTGTGGGTTCCACTAGAGTCAAACTACCCCCGGGTCCCTGTTTCAAGTCGGATTGAGTTGAAATTTGAACCCGACTCAAATAACCCCAAAACAATATCATAAATAATAAAATAAATTTCAACCCCAAAATAATATCATAAATAATAAAATAAATTTTAAAAATATTCAAAAATGTAAAATGACAAAAATACCCCTGTTTCTGAAAACTGGGGGTGATAGGCATACCAGACTCAGAACTTATGGATACTTGTAGATATAACTTCCTTCCTACAGTAAAGTTTTGTCTAGGTATACATAAATATGATACATGACCCACTTTCATTGGACCGCTGATGCTGCTGAAAATGACGTTCCTAACTTGGAACTACTGGGGTTAAAAACACCCAAATCCGAAGACAAGGGCAAGCACCCTCAATCTACCCCTGTTCGTGGGGGTAAAGGGAAAGAAGTCCTAAAAGTTGACACATCCAAAGGAGCTTCCAATTCTCAGGGCACCTCCAACAAGCCTAAGGAGACCTTCTCTTTCGACGAAGACAATGTCATTACCATCTTCCACACATTGACGAAGGGTAATAAGCTGACATTTCCTCCACCACGACGTCCTGCAGAGGCGAGCCAACTCAATGATCCCAAGTACTGTCTCTATCATTAGTACGTGCATCATTCCACCAAGGACTGCATCGTCTTGAAAAAGAAGATACAACAGCTTATCGACAGCAATGTGATCAACCTCGAAGCTGAAGACAAGGTCGTATCTGCTAACATAATCTCTCTTCAGTTTGGTGACTTTCCTCCTACAGAAGTCACAGACGGTGTGGTCTCGATCCCTAAGGCGATGATGGAAATCGTCAACCTACCACCAGCTCATAACTCGACCTTGGTCCCACTCACAACTGAATACGGTGAGATCATGTGGGTCCACCCAGACCTTGTTCAAGGCGTGACGCAGGGGGTAGCACCTCCCAAAGCAAGATGGGGGAAGAAATTCAAGCCATGTCATATGGTATCCTTCCCCATCTACGAGGTTCTATCTGACGAGACGCGATTGGGGAAGACTTATCTTCGGACGTACGATCCCACACAAGAAGAAGCAGTACCTTCTCAAGCTCCTGCTGCCCCCACAAGCTCAGAAGCCGGCCCGTCTAAGCCTCCAACTACGGATAAAGCCAAGTAGAAGGAGATACGGTTTGACAAGTCTATGAAGGTGCCAGCTCCCGAAGGCATGGATCGGCCCTACAACTTTGACATACTGGCTCAGCTAGCAAATACACCTGCCAGGTTGTCTCTGTTCGATCTATTGCGACTCTCCAAAGAAATGCGGAAGACATTAAGTGAGACATTGCTACATGCTGACTCTTACCTCGCTGAAGTCAAAGCCTCCACTGAAGATCCTGTCTCATGTCCCCACTGCCACAGTACTATGAAAGTGGTGCCCAACATCACCTTCTCACAGGAGGACATGCTACTCAAAAATAATCGTCATGATAGACCCATGTACTATACAGGGTATGTCGGGGCGATCAAGGTGGACCGCTTGCACATCGATCCAGGATCCTCCCTCAGCATCATTCCTAAAAGTTTGCTTCAAATCCTAGGAATCCCTATGCACAAGCTATCCGCAACCAACACAACTATCATGGCTTTCAATGCTGGTCGAAGCCATCCGCTGGGCAAGATCCGTCTCAAATGCCAGATCGGTGATCTTTGAACGAAGGCTTCCTGCCACATGATCGATGCCAATATATCCTACAATGTCTTGTTGGGACGTCCATGAATACATGAGAACATGATCGTCCCTTCCACATTTCACTAGTGCTTCAAGTACGTCAACAACGACGGTGTCGTGAAGACAGAGTTTGCTGATGTCGATCCTTTTAAGGGCATCGAAGCTTACTATGGAGATTCGGTACTTTACCAATCTCAACCCCCTAAGGATGACGGCAATGAAGCTGACAATGAGGCTGAAGCAAGTCCATCCTCCAATGATGGTCCCCTGATTATCCGAGTCAAAGGACGTACTACTCCAAAAAGTACTCTGAAGCCTCTCACAATCTGGGTAAAAAAGAGAAACCCCGACAAGGTCAAACCACTGACCATCACTCTCAGCAAGATACCCCGGGAGGAACCTACTGATGCCCGTCCTCCCAATCCTGAAGAATTGCCCTACATTGTGAACTCGGCCAAAACTGTGGCTCCTCTTCCAGATGATGATCCTCTCAATGAGTATATCAATACTCATAATAATGTATCTTCAGCGGATGATGTTATCCCTGAAGAAGAACTTGCGTATTTCCTTAGTAAAGGTTTATCTTTGAATTACCCCGATATCTATCAATCTGTAAACCACTATATAGATACGATATACGCCCTAGAGAATGGTATAGGACCACACCTATGCATGCCGGTCACAACACCTCACCTGTGGAAAAATGTTTACCCTGAAGATATCCTCTACTTCATCGTTCCAGCCAGAAAGAAGGATGAAGACCTAATCATCTTTGGTCGTATAATTGGCGAGAGAAAGTTTGTTCCAGACTCTACTTCTCCCAAGCACAACACAGAAGCTGACTATGACTCTGGGAAAATACAACTTTTTCGGTATAGTTGGCAGGCCAAGAATATCATCGAGAATATGGGATATGACATCAAAAGCGACAAAGGGCTAAATTACGGCCGAGGACGACGGTTGCCAATAAGACACTTTGCTCCCTCCGGCAAACCCGAGAACTACTATCAACGAAGCAGTATTGGTTTGGACTATGTCTCTCCTCCAACAACTCCCGAAAGATCAGATGATGAAGCAGATCGTTGTTCTCATTTTTTTGATTCCTTCCTCTGATACTCAGACTCCAACATCGACGACATATTCAAAGCAACTATGTCCGTCAACATGGTTTCCATCGACCAAATTACAGACGATGTCCAATCAATCGAACTCGAACAATGGGCTCAAAAGATGGACACCAGGTGGGAGCTGCGATTCGAACAACGGGAACCACCTACCGAAGACGAAGTCATCCAAGTCAATCTAGGAGATGAAGCATCTTTCAAACCAATCTTCATCAGCAAAAGTCTATTTGACGAAGAATACAAATCTCTTATACAGCTTATAAGAGAATACATCGACGTCTTCGCATGGAGCTACGAAAACATGCCAGGCTTGGACCCTAAGGTCACCATGCATCGCCTGAATATTTCGTCTAAAGCTAAGCCAGTGAAGCAGCAGCAACGACGATTTCGACCAGACGTCATGGAAGCCATCGAGAATGAAGTCAAGAAGCTCATTGCCAGTGGGTTCATTCGCGAGGAACAACACCCAGACTGGGTCTCCAACATCGTTCCAGTCATAAAAAGAACGGTAAAGTTTGAGTCTGTATCGACTACCGTAATTTGAACTCTGCATGCCCGAAAGACGAGTTTCCTCTACCGATTACCGACGTAATGATTGGCAACACTTACGAATTCGAGTGTATGTCCTTCATTGATGGGTTCTCAGGCTACAACCAGAACAAGATGTTCTTCGACGACGAGAAGCACACATCTTTTCGAACACCGTTGGGGGTATACAGCTATACGGTGATGCCCTTCGGATTGTAGAATGCAGGGGCAACATATCAGAGAACCATGAACACAATTTTTGTGATCATTTGCACAAAACTGTGGCGTGCTACGTAGACGATATCACAGTCAAAAGTCGTCTCAAGGGCAACCATCTCCAAGACTTGAGAACGGTATTCGAACTAATGCGTGCACACCAACTCAAGATGAATCCAACCAAGTCTTTTCTGGGAGTCTCTAGCGGTAAGTTCCTTGGTTTCGTCATCACTTCAAAGGGTATACATCTGGACCCGGAGAAAGTGGAGGCTATTCTCGACATGCATCCCCCAAGAAACCTCAAAGAGCTACGCGGACTACAAGGAAGGCTAGCCTACATCAGACGTTTCATTTCGAACCTCTCTGGAAGGTGTCAACCATTCACTCAACTCATGAAGAAAGGCGTATCTTTCGTCTGGACTGAACAATGTCACTGCGCATTCGACGACATCAATGCGTATCTTACATACCCTCTAGTACTGGTAGCTCCAATAATGGGGAAGCCCTTCTTACTATATGTCCGTGCTATGGATCATTCCCTTGGCGCTCTCTTAGCTCAGAAGAACGAAGGCATCCATGAACAGATAATCTACTACCTCAGCCGCACAATGGTGGGTGCCGAGCACAGATACACACCAGTGGAGAAGGAATGCCTTGCACTAGTATTTGCCATCCAGAAGACACGCCACTATGTGTCTGGCCAGACTATCCACATCATATCTAAAGTCAACCCTCTCAGAATACTCATGACTAAACTGGGCTCTCTCAATTCCTGTTTAGCTATGTGGGCAATGTTGTTGACTCCATACGATATGATCTTCGTTCCTCGAAAGGCAGTAAAAGGCCAAGCATTAGCTGATTTCCTAGAAGCTCATCCGGTGTCGGAGTCGTCCAAACTCTACGACGAAATCCTAGACGAAGTGGTGGAGTCTAACACTGCAACTGAAGAAATCTCTATTTGGCAAATGTTCTTTGACGGTACATCAAGAACAGGACCCAAAGGGAATATCATGGCTGGAGTAGGTGTCGTGCTCGTGTCACCTGATCATCTGGTTATACATCGTGCATATTCTCTCATGGAATCATGTACCAACAACATGGCCGAATATAATGCTTTATTAATCGGTCTACAACTGGCAAAGCAACTGGGAGTTGACTATCTAGAGGCTTACGGTGATTCCAAGGTAATAGTTAGTCAGGTCCGAGGGGATTATGAAGTTCGCCACGAAGATCTCATCCCCTACCACAGAGCAACAATTGAGTTGTCATTTACTTTCGCTGGATTCTTCATCGAGCACGTACCTCGACTAATGTAACGCCCCAGTCCTAAAATATGTAGGACTAAGAATGTAGACATGCCAGCTGTACTCATACGATGTACACTCCAATATATGAAAACCTCGTCTGAATACATAAGCTGTAAAATGTAGTAGAACCATAACTAATCTCATCCACACAAAATAAATGAATAAAAGATATCATATAAAGATAATGAATTGTCTTGATACAATATGTTGGGCGGAGACAAATCCACTACCAACCAGTAAAGGAAAGATACATGAGAAAAGAAATGATTTTAGCGAGCGAAACGAAGACGATCCAAGTACAATCATCCTCGAAGAAATGGAGATGGTCATGGCTAGAGCTAGAACACCTGCGAAAGACAATAGCAGACACCTGGCAAGATAACCAGGTTCTCAGAGGGACGTAACAAGACACATAATATCATGCCATATAAACTGAATAAATATTGCTCAAATAAATAAGGGACACATACAATAGGGTACCTAACCGTACTATAGTGAATATGCAATAAAGAATAAACCTTTGACGCATGGGCCGGATCAGAAATATCAGGAATCAGGACCATATCTCCCACTGAAGATAACCGGCAATCAGGACCGTATCTTCCATTGGAGATAACCGGCTATCAGGACCATACCTTCTACTGGAGATAACTGGCTATCGGGACCGTACCTTCCATTGGAGATAACCGACAATCAGGACAGTGCATATATGACCATACATTAAGTAACTATTCTTCCCACCCAATGCCTATTATGTTGTATCCACAACAGTAAACCTCTATAACCGCTAAGTCAAACTAGCATGCAATTCTATTAGTGGTTAAATCCTATCGCACGGCTTATACGCACCGGTGGCCAGCCAGTCACGCATGTCCGTGTCCTACATGCGACACACAACTTCGTGATACAATGTATCAAGGCCAATGAATGAAACACACAAAGGTGGTCCCTTAAATCTAGGTTTAATGTGTAAGAAAAATAATACATCGCAGAAACATAACTGAACAGTAAGTTCTAACCGGTTATGCCATGTATCATAGTTTATTTTGCATAAAGAAAATAGTAATGCATGAAATATGAGCTAAAATAAATAAACAGCAAATGGCAAGGTGTCTTTCCTGGTAGGATGCCTGGTGTACTGCAATGATCAAGGTGGCACGAACTACGACTTCGGTGCAACAACTATGCAAGGTGACCTCGGGTGGTGGCACGGATAGTTCCATTGGGTCCAGATGGGTCAAATTAGGTAGGGTGGACATATGGAAGTACATAATTGGTGAGGAAACGAAAATAATAGGGCTGGTCATGGACGGAAGAATAAAGGAATTGAATAATAATTATATAATTTTTAGAAAAGTAATCATAATACTAAAAATGGTTTTCTTTTATAAGTCGAGAAAAACATATAAAAACTATTTTAAGAGTTAAGAAAATCGTAAGAAAATCTGTTTTGGCTATAGACATTAAGTTTGAAAAATTGAGTTTTGACAGAAACGATATTTCAGAAAAATACTTATAGTCTTTGAAAAACATTCCATTAACCGAAAATATATCGGTAGTTATAAAATCGTTTTTAGGCGAAATATTCTAAGTTGAAAAAATACATTTTAAGTAGGGAAAAAAACTATATCTTATTTGTTAAGAAATTATTTGATAAATTATAACAAAGGAAATATATATTTTTTGGTTAAAACCTAAATTTGGAATTAAATAGATAGCTCTAACCCCTATATATAGATTGAAAATTTATAATATAAGAATTTCCCAAAATAATAACTTAAATGATAATAAACATAATAGGTATGATAATAACTAATAACAACAACAATATTAATAATCCTATACTTAATTACTGCATTAGTAATGCTGTTAATAATAATAATAATAATAATAATAATAATAATAATAATAATAATATTAATAATAACAACTTTTAAATCATTAGATAATATTTCTTGAGCAGAAGAAACTTACTTCCTACTTAATACTTTAAAACACAATAAAATACATAAATAAATAAATAAAAAATAAACAAACAAATGACTGTTCTTATCCCTTAAAAGTAAGGATGTATTGAAAGAGGACAAAATTTGTAAAGAGTGGGGAGGGGGAGGAGTAGAGTCGGAGAAGGCGAGCGGGGACGAAGGTGATGGGCTCAGGTCGCGTGTGGTGGGCGCTGCGCCGGAGGAGGCGGAGGTCGGCGTCGGGCTGCCGCGGCGGAGGGGAAAGGAAAGGGAAGCGCGGGCGGCCGTGACTGAGCTCGCCGTGGAGGTGTGCTAGGCCGGTGAGGCCAGGCGGAGGAGAGAGGCCCAGGGAGAGAGAGCGGGGGCGGAGCTTAGGTCGGCAGGCGGCGGGAAAAGGGGCGGTGAGAAGCGGAGGAGGGAAAGGGAGCTCGGCGGGGTGGTCGTCTGGACCAGTGACGGCAGCTCGTGGCGAAGGGGGGGGGGCGGCTCACGCGATGGAGCGGTGCGTGAGGGAGGTGCTATCGCAGCAGATCTGGGTGGAGGAAAGAGGAGCGGTCGGAGGAGGCTCGGATCGCCGTCGCGCTAGGTGGAGGTAAGCGATGCTGGTGGTGGTTTTAGTTTTTAATTGGGGTTTTCTTTGGGCCTTGGTGGTGGCGGGTGGTTTGGTAGTGGCGGTGACGGCGGCCGTGACGACGGTGATGGTGGTGGTGGTGATGATGGAGTTTTGGGGATTTTTCGGTCGTAGTGGAAGTCACCTGTGGCGGTGGACTGGCCGGAGTTGGCCAGGAAACAGGGATAGGGGTCCTGGCGGTGGTTGTGGCGTTGCCAGTAGGGTGGTCGGCGGGATGGATGCTGGTGGCGATGGAAGATGGTGGTCGTCATGGACGGGTCGGAGCCATACGGGCGGTGGTGGTTGGCTGGGACTCACGGTGCCGGGGAGACGATGTCGGGTCGAACAGCATGGCTGCGGGGATGGTCGAGCTAGGTTTAGGGTTAGAGAATTAGGGATCGAAAAATTAGGGTTAAGGGATTTGGGAATTTGGTCATGTCCGGTGGTCGAAAACGACGAGAAATATGTATTTGTAATGAAAATAGCGGAAGAAAAAGATGGACAAGGACACGATGTACACATGTTGTGGAGAATTTTGTGGAAGATAATTTGTGGAGAAAATAACATGGAGGAGTACCTGCCTATTTATAGGATGTGGGAATTCCTATTAAGATAAGGATTAGGATTAGTTTAAACCCAAAATAGATAATTCATAATTTAATTTAAATTAATTCAATAAATCCAAATCCAAATCAAAATCCAATTTGAATCTAATTAAATTATAAATAAATCCAATAGATAAATATTTATCCTTAATTAACTATTTAAATCAAACCAATAATTCTAACCACAACTTAAAGTATAATAATTAACTAAAATATCTTTTTATAATTAATTTAAAAATAATTTCGAAAATAAGTATGTATATTTAAATATTTGAAACACCTTTTTGACAAAACAATTAGTATTTCGAAAATTCATAGGGGACATGAAATATATTTCATGCATTTTGCACACAATTAGTATCAATAAAATAATGGTTTTTCTAACTACTACAAATATTTGTACAATAAAATAAAATGTAAATAATTATTATTTTTGGAAATCTCGACGCGCGTCTTCTCATAACTTTTAATAATTAAAAATACTTATCACATATTATTTTGAAAACTATCTGACATAAATAAAATTTTATAATCAAAAATCATTTTTCTAAAAAGGTGTACCTCGCACACATTCGCACTCGACGAGCAAAATACAAAAAACGTAAATTGGTGCGCAGCGTACAATACGACTACGCTACGTACAATACAAAATTTTAAATCAGTACCAAATTTAATAAAAAAAAGTAGAAATTTAGGGGTTTTACATCCTACCCAACTTAAAAGAATTTCGTCCTCGAAATTAAGAATTAGTCGAGGGTGAGAAGATACAAGGGGGTATCGATGGGGAACAAACAACGACAATGTTTTCACAAAAATCATGTCGTAAGATTCGTGATATAAATCATAGAATTTAATACGGGTATGGTTACAAGGGTCGCGAGTTAAGGCACGAGTAGAAGATTAAGGGTTTAAAGTTTAAATCAAGAGTATCATGCAATAGAGAATGATATGGTATCAAGAGAAATAAGTTAGAGACCTAGTAGGTTGAGGCACGAATAAGAGATCGATTAGGTTCATGCCTAAATTAAGTGACTTGGAAGGTTCATGATAGCAAATATAGGGCCAAAAAAAGGACGAGTGGTTTAGGGTGAAGATATAGCAACATCGAGTGAGAATGATCATAGTCGATAGGAAGGCTAGATGAAGTTCTAGTGTAACGCCTTCGTCCTTCTAAAATAGGTGAAGGCGAACGCAATATAGAGTTCGAAGGAGGCGTTATCGAATACGAATACGTGATTCAAAGACGATTGAATAATTTCAAAGGGATTGTCAAGGCAGTCGTGGATGGGATTCTAGAGGACAAGTTTAGCTATATCCCTATCCACGTAGAACGATAGATAAAAGTGAACCAAAGTACACTTGGTTGATCAGACCATTATGCACCGGTTCTGATTAGACAATATGTTAGTGGGAGCTCTTCCAATAACATATGTCTTGAACAAGCTTGATGAAAGGATAAGCTTGCAAAAACTAGGCTACATTAGCATCATTAGTTTAGATAGTAATATATATATATATATATATATATATATATATATATATATATATATATATATATATATATATATATATATATATATATATTTTTAATATATATATATAGGCACGATGGTGGATGAATAAAAATAATATGAATAGTCTAAGAGTCATAAGGATCTAAGTCTTGTTTATTCCTATACCATCATTCTACAGTTTTATTGTCCAAGGCTTGGTTGACCAAATAGGTTAAATTCCTCTAGTCTCTATGGTCTAGATAATGCTATTTGTATTCCCTTAATGGTCAAGGGTGTGTCAAGTCGTGGGGTATTCTACCCAACTTAAAGAATTAAGCTAAGGGTTTTTGGGACATCTAACTAGTAGGGTCAATCTCTAGCAAACACGAAGGAAAGATAAGAATAATGATAGGAGGAATCAAGCAAGACGCAATCGATGAGTCAAACTGTAGTTCGAATATGGAATCGAGGAAGGAGGTCAAGTATGTGGATGAGATCCTAGACTTCTAATCCTATTCGCAGGCTTGCTTGGTACGGTAAAGTAACCAAACAATTTATCTTGACCTGCATGGGCCACCACAACTACAGAATATATAAGCAGATGCTCTAGCCGGTCTCGCTGCTTCCTTGACCGTTCCTATCAATACCCAGCAGTCGATCACAGTGTCTGGTCGAGAACTATTCTGTGTAAAAGATGCCTTGCATATTCATCACAGTTACGCATCGAAAACAAATGTCGATGCTAAAGACTGGAGATTTTCTTTCATAGACTATGCTGTCTATGGAATCCTCCCCGAGGACCCGAGGGAAGCAGTATCCATCCAAAGGCGATCTCTCAAATTTTACTACAACACAGCTACCAAGATGTTGTACCGACGCTCTTACGACGGGCTACTATTACGATGCTTATCAGACACAGAAGCCAAACATGCACTCCGGAAGGTGCACGATGGAGTTTGTGGTACAGATCAACCAGGCCCCAAATTATAAGATTGGCTCAAACGAATGGGTTATTACTGGCCCACAATGATAGCGGATGCTGTTGAATATGCAAAGAAGTGTAGAGCTTGTCAGTTCCATGCCGATTTCATTTATCAACCTCCGGAGTTCTTACACCCGGCGGCAGCATCTTGGCCATTTAAAGCCTGGGACATGGACTTCATAGGACCTATCAGCCCGCCATCCTCCAAAGGACATCGGTTCATCCTAGCCATAACTGATTAGTTCTCCAAATGGGCGGAAGCTATAACGCTCACCGAAGTGAAGACGTCAAACATGATCAGTTTCATCAAACATCACGTCATCTACCGCTTCGGCCTACCTCATAGGATCATCCATGATAATGGTCCACAGTTCGCAAGCCATGCGTTCTATCAGTTCTGCGATAAGAATCGAATCCAGAATGTAGCCTCTACTGCCTACAATCCAGCGGCTAACGGGCTAGCAGAAGCCTTCAACAAAACCATCATAAAACTTCTCAAGAAGTTCGTGTCTTCAAACAAGCGTGATTGGAACGAGAAGCTCGGTGAATGTCTATGGGCTTATCGCACAACGGTCCGGACTCCAACAGGCAGTACGCCATTCTCTCTGGTTTATGGGTGCGAAGCAGTTCTTTCCCTAGAAATCCAGATTCTTTCTCTTCGAGTAGCCTTAGACAGCGAGCTGACTACTGAAGAAAGCTATCGTCTACGACTCCAGGAGCTCGAAGCGCTAGACGAAAAATGCTTGTTAGCTCAGCAGCGTATTGAGCTATACCAAGCACGCCTTTCCAGAGCCTTCAATAAAAAAGTGAAGGAAAGGATCTTCCAAGTCGGTGATCTGGTCATAGTAGTGAGAAGACCGATGGTCATGACGCACAAAACAAAAGGAAAATTCTAGCCTAAATGGGAAGGTCCTTTCGTCATAGAATCGGAGTTTTCCAACGGTGTGTACCGGCTGACCAAGCCTGATGGTGACTTGCTCATGATGCCTATCAATGGCAAGTTCTTGAAGAAATAATATGTGTAACCTTTTTTACATAATGTTCACATATGTTCAGTCATGTAAATGTACAATGCGATATTTATGTGATTAAAAAAAACTATCTAACTATTATCCGTATTTCAAGAGTCTTGAATACGCCCTGGATAATGGGTCCTCTAAATATTTCTCCAGTAGAATCATTTCTGTTTTTGACTCCGTTTGACGAAAACAAATCACGTCCCTATTACCTCTGAATTGTTTTCTTATAATTATTTCCCCAGTGGAATGATCAAATGTTTTGCCACGTCCATATAACCTCTGAGCAAAACATTCATCAAAGATAGTCATGTCCACACTACCTCTGAACTATCCACTCCTACCTAATGTTATATATCTTTCCACGTCCATATGACCTTTGGTCAGATATAGAACATCCTCTGCTATTACGTCCATATTACCTCTACTAGCAGCTTCATTCAACTTATTATCTATGTTCGAATCATTCGAATATAAAACGGATAATAGGTCCACATAAAAATTCTCTAGCGGGATACCCTTTACACAAATGCGGTATTTGGCTCTCTAAATACAGGCACCACAGATATCAAAAGCAAAGAATGGAGCGAATGTACTCTGTTTATTCAAAATCAGTTACATTCACAGGACTACATCTCATGAGCAAAACAAAAGGTTCTTTATCTCTTCATCAGGATAAGAAGTTAAAGATTACATTGATGTCCAAAAAAAGAGAGAATCCGCTACTCATCAGTAACACATAGCTTGGTCAGCTTGGCAGCACCACGCTTTCGGCGAAGGAGGTCATGTTTTACTGTTGAGCAATCAAACAAGGCTGTTGAACCTTCGAGAAGCTACACGGAGGATGGTAAATATAGCATGCTAAAACATCTACAAATGGTGATCTCCTCTCCTCCATATGGCGGACGTCGTGGGCCCATTTCTTCAAGAGACCATACCTTCAAAACAACATCTCTAGTGTTGCTTTTGCTTGCTTGAAGAATCACGAAAGCAGAACTTTCGCGGTAACGTCCAACTACCGTCCGACTCTTCGATGTATAAAGGTTCTTCCTACCATCTGAGGAAAACCCTTCCAAAACACGAAGAGTGTGAAACCTTAACCCAATTTTTTTTCTATTTATTATTTAATTTTTCTCTAAATAATTTTTCTTCTCTTTTTTGGTAATATATGTGAAAGTGCAGGATAAATATGTAATTAGATATAGAAGAGGAGAATGGGTTTTGCAAATAGCAATTTCCTTAGGGGGTTCAGTGAATGAATCCAATTTAAATTCAAAACCCGGCCAACTCTTCCCTCTGCTCAAATGCAGAGTAATTCGACTGGATCAAGCCAACAAATCCAAATCGAGATTTCTCCTTATCCTTTCTACCCATTGCTGCCTATATAAATCCTCGATCAAGCCTCCATCCTCAAAACCCTAGCAGCTAATTTCCCTCAACCAGGAAGGAGGCAAGGAAGCAGCGGCCAAACAGAGGGTGATAGCAATATCACCATTCTAGTTCCTCACTGGTAACCCTTGTCTACGTAATCGAACCCTGATTTCTTGGATATTAGATAAACTTCTACATGATAGCATTATAGGTATTTGTGGTAATGCCTACGTAACCAAGTCCTGAAGCCTTGTAGTCTTCACAGCCGTATGGACAGTACCACATGGGTGCTAGCATTGTGCCAGATAACAATTAACCCTAGTCGAATTTAGGGGATACATAGTATGGCTCAGGAAGTAGTACATGTACTAGGAAGATTTAAACAGGAATTCTAGTATCAGGAGTTGAGGACCACAAGCTTGTGCCTATGCTGGGATGGGATGTGACTGTGGTTAATAAGGAGTACATTGCTAGGCTAGTGTGGGTGTACCATCTGAGTACCTGGGTGGCCTTGGGATAAGCAGGGGGGAACATATGCATATATAGGAGCAGTGTAACCTATATAGAGAAGGAAACGTAGAGTAGCACAACAGGGAAGCCTGGAAACATGAGATATGTGTCAGAGGCTGATATGAGTGCCTATAGGAGCAAAACAGGGGCCTGGTATTAAGGAAAACTAGTGAGGTTTAGTACTGTGCATAGCCTTAGAAACTACATACATTTTCCTTGCTAAGATGCATCTAACCCCCTGCCCTACATAGAAATATTCTACTCCACTTGAGTCCAGAGGGATACCTGTACCATGGGTTCTGTACTCATTCAATGGACCATTTCACTGCTTGTATTTTTCCACCCCTTCTTTATTTGAAGGTCATGTAGTTGGGATGTCCTGATTTGCTAATATAGATCTGTCCACATACATTTATATAGCCTAGTCATATGTCCTGTCTGAACATCTAAATTCCAGGCTTGAACACCCCTTTATGTTCAATTATCTCCTTTGGATATATACAGAGCAACCCACATGTAACAGTCCTCATCCACCAAACCTTGTCCTGCACATCCAAGATGTTAGATGTTCAGATCCTTAACCATTTCATCACCTGCATACATACTTGGTCCAAGTCATCTCATTATGACCATCACTTACACTTTAGGAACTGCCTAAATCCCTTGCACACAGGCTCTTGCTTCAGTTCATTGTAGTATCTAAACAATAGGTAGCATGGTAGAGTTGCCATCTTGGCCTCGGGTTTTGAATGTATCAGATTTCCAGTCAGGTAATAGGGCTGCTTGCAGAATACATAGCTCGAGTAGGTTAGCAGTCACATATTTATGCAAGAAGAGAAAAGAGGCTACCTGGGAGGTACCTGGGCCTAAGTGTTAGGCTAGAGAAAGCAAGTAGGCTCTTGTACCAATTTTTGCCCTAAAGCAAGTAAGCTTGAGCAATAATATCACCAATTCTGTACAGGGATAGGATGGAGTATCAGAACAAGTATCAGCATCACCCAGGTCAGAGTCATGTTCCCCTGTAGTATGCACTTATATTAATTTACACTTGGTATTAAGTTACTCGTTTTAGTTGTGCTATAATGCAGTTGATATCTTATGGTACCTTGTGGCAAGTACACTAAGGTGTCAGGATTATATATAAGATGTACCCATGTTTCACTCAAATACTATGCATCCTATAGTAGATAGGATAGGAAGGTGTAGGCATAACAGCCTTGGAGTTGATGCAACTGGCATTGGCCTTGGGCCATGTTTGCCAGTGCCACCTAAGTTCACAGGTCAGTGAGCAGTAGTACCCTGCATTAGAGTTCAGGCCCACATTATGTTGGGTTTAGTCAGTATGAGTGCTACAGGCCAGAGTCTACATGTCCTGTGTCGGTAAGAATCTATACAAAGGTCCTTGGCATGGATATGATAAACAAACTTGGACAGGGTGTCCTAGATATCCTGTATGTTCAGATTAGCCCTGTACAGTAGGGTAATAGTCAACATGTGAACTGTATTTAGTCCTCTGGACTCCTGCTATGTTAATTCAGGTGTGTTGCACATCATATGTTCATGTTCAGACCCAAGACTTGTGATCAGCTATGTCTTCACCATGGTTCAGATTTTATGTACCAGTAAATGTAGTGAGAAAAGGGAAGTCCTAGAGGAATATCAAATAAAATAGAATACTATGATAAAAGAATCTTATGTACTGATGGAATTGGTGAAGCAAAATTGGTAGATGCCAATATATTGAATCAGCAGTTACAGGTTTGCCCATCAGGAACCTCAGTTTAAATGTTGAATCCCCTGCATTAATCCTTATTGTAGTCCCTAAAATGGAGTAGGGAGTGATAGGAGAGGCAGGTGAACACTAAGTAGGTCCTAGGTGATAAATGTCAAGGCTAGATACATCAATGTGTTAAGGGAAGGTATCAGGACGTGGACACAGGAGTGAGGTCATACGGGTTAGTAATGTCTGTACCTAGGCTACAAGATATTCAGGATGTCCTGCTAAGTAGCAGGACATGCGGCCTATTAACAGAGTTGGGAAGGAAGGAGTATTGCAAGTATGTGATATTTAAGGAGGATGTCTCTATACACATCTAAGTATATCCTATAAATGATACTGTGTAGCGATTATGATAGGAGTTAGCACTAAGTCTAAAGCCTGAAAAACTGTGAAATGGGAATATAAGTAGTCGAGTCATATGACAGGTAATACAACCTGGAGTGGTAAGGGAAAATAAGAGCAACAATTGAAGCATATAGCAGTAGTGGTATCAGCTATGAGGGGGTACAAGGCATGTAAGGATAGGTTTAAGGTTAGGACAGTAAGGGATGGGGTATCAGAATACTGGGTATTGTGGCCAAGGAAAATCGAGTCCTGGTGTAAGATTAGGACTGTGTAGTAGGAATATAGGGTTAAGAGTATCAGTTTGACACATTAGTTACTTTACAAAAAAAATACCAATACCATTATGTGTGCATAAACACTATATGGGTAATAAAGCCATATGGATAGATGAGTAGCTTAGTATTCACAAGACAGGTTTGGTTGTGTGCCAAGGAAAGATTTTCCCTATTTATATTTTGACTTACCTGTGCATCAATCAAATTGTGGTATAGGAATGGTCAAGAAGTATCTATAGAAACTCTTCATAAGGGCCAAATTAGGAAAACTAACAAATGAGTATGTACACATATAAATTAGCATTACTTTGATTCATGTTGACAGTGGGTATATGGTATAAAACAGGTTACTTGGACTTTGACTCAGTGCTCGACTCGTGCCAACAACTCGGGACCCCAGGCAAGTATACCTTGCCTTTCTTTACAGTTTTATTTACATGTTTTCTCTACTTCATTATTCAGTTGACCGCTGACATGTGCTTTGCCATTGCTCACAGTTAGCCTTGTAGCTTTATTGGACCTATTTTTCTCTTGTACTGGTTTGCGTTTTATCGTAGGACGATCACGTTATAGTTGAACTGCTATTTTCTTATTTTATTTGTTTCCAACCTGCGAGTCCGCACACGGGACGAGGGTTGTCCTTTGCACCTGCGAGTCCACACACGGGGCGAGGGTGACTTGTCTCGAAACTAACCTGCGAGTCCACAATCGGGGCGAGCGTTGGTATTGCCTTGATTTTCTCGTTTACTTGTTTTCAACAGTTCATTTATATGTAGCTGTTCCTATATTCATGTCTCGCACTTGTTTAGTTTTTCCTGCTTTTATCTTGGATTTCTTTCATGCATGTTAAACGGTTAGGAAGGCTTGTATATTATGTATCTTGTTAGTCCTCTGAGGACCTGATGATCTTTTCAGGTTTAGCCGAGTATTGAGCCAGGTGCACGCGAGCAGGTTTGAGCCATCATTAGACCAGTACCACTGCAGACGAGGGTACTTTGATGATTAGCAGTTTTGACTCGATTATTTCTATTTCCATGTATTCTTTTATTTTGTCTACTGGTAGTGGATTTGTGTCCACCGGACGTGACTTGGATTCATGATGAGTTTGATATATCAGTTTATTCATTCTATATTCACTTGATTGTGTCATATTTCTATGGATGAGATCTAGATTGCCTCTGTGACTTGTTTATGTACTAGACAGCATTCTACAGCCGATACTGCGGCGTAGACTGGACTTGGACATGCCTCGTATCCGAAAAGCGGGTGTGGGTCGTGACAAAGAGTCCTGAGCTCTCTGATGTGGGTGTCAAGTGTCGCACCTTCACCATGCCCAGAATCATCGATACCGGTCCTAGAGAAATTTGCCAGCCAGATCCCTACAAAATATGAAAAGGGATAGAAAAGAAGGTCAGATTCAAGAAACTGCAGGAAAAAAACTAAGTCATGAAGACTCCTATGCGCCCAAAAGGCTTCGCGTCCAAAACAAGATATGCAGGCGCATAACACACGAGCAGTACGTGGGCGCATAACATGCCACTGCTTAAAAGGGCGTATAACATGGTAATACGTGGGCGTATAGCACACCACAGTGTTGGCGTATGATTTAGGTGGCCGCCTAGGAATTCCATTCTCTATCTATCTATCCCTGACTAACTGAAGTTCGTCGGGATCGGGCTCAGAACCGAAAGGAGGCCATTTAAAGGGTTAACGATGTACGGGGATCATAGGGTTACTTCGGACGCAAAATGAGGCCCGTCTAAAGAATGAGATCATTTGACGACTATTTCTAGTATTCTTGAATGCCAAGAGTTGTTAGTATTGTTAGTATCTATTTAGATTTTTTTATAGATATAATCAGTACATGTTTTGCTACAACATTAGGATTCTTGAATGCCAAGAACTATGTTTCACGGACACAGATACAGATCGAGATGGTAAGAAAATAATACGTGTCCGACACTAAAACTTCCAGTTCCTTTTTTCTTGGGAAGCAAACAAACAGAGTGACCAATACAAATTCAAGAACGCTATTGATGATGATGATGAAGTAGTGATTATACCTCGTGGGTCGGCGGTCGGGTCGGGCCGGCCCTGGACCAGGACGGGTCGCCGGTCGGAATCCCCGGCCGGGAATCCGTGAGAGGAGAAGAAGGAGAGGAGGGAGGCCCAGGTCACGGTGGAGACGTGGTCGAGGCCGCGGCTGAGGTAGTGCCCGTTGAGCCTCACGCTCACCGGGTCCAGTCCCAAGGCCCGGCCCACCGCGCCGAGGTCGACTCCGGCCCCTCCGCCGCCGTCGTCCTCCTCCTCCGGGACGGAGAACCTGACGGGGATGTTCCTTGGGTCGGAGGAGGAGAGGAGGACCACACTTCTTCTTCTCGACGTTATCTATTGATTGATTGATTCATTGATGAGTGATGGCCTCTTCTCTTCCTGAGAGAGCTTCGTGTCTATCTTTTCCCCATGTTCCAACTGTTTTCTGGAAGGGTCTAGTCCAGTCTTCCAACAGTTTGATTAGCTTTAACCCCGATTCTGCCGTTTGTTGTTCTGGAAACGAATCATTAACGTAACTTATAAATTCACAAATTCACGTAAATATTTGTTTCGTTGAAAAATAATTTAAATATACTTAAATTATGATTTATTATATATATGTTTATATTTTACTTATATAATTTATTATAAATTTATTTATAATTTGTTATAAATATATGTGAATAAAATTGAGAATTTGGTTATAAAAGAAAAGAAAAGAAATTGTTTTAGAATTATTATTTTACATAATTTTAGTAATTAATGGAGGGTTAGAAATGGCTTAGATTTTTAGCCGTTTACCGATACCTCAAAACTAGGGGTGTGCAATAAACGGTTTGAAACCGTAAACCGAACCGTATTTGTGATTCGGTTCAGTTTTTTTTAGATTGGTTCGAATTTCGGTTCACAATTTTGTACAATTCGGTTTACGGTTCGGTTCATGGTTTTTGGGTTCGGCCATTGAACTGAACCGAAAATCGAATTAATTGGGTTCAGGGGTTAGTAAATTACCAATACACCCATAAGGCCATAACCCATTGATGTGAATCAATATTGGATTGATCATTGATGTGATCCTCAAAACCGGATTGATCATTGATGTGATCCTCAAAACCAGGCTAACCATCCCCTAGTATTGATTCATTGAATAGAATGTATCGATATTCTCTCTCCACTTCCTATTCCCAGTAAACCCTAACCCCTTCCCTTCCCTATTCTGGAGCTTGGCGGCGAGCAAGCATCTGCAAATTTTTAGGGTTTCTAAAAAAATTTACTATTCCCCTTTCTCCTTCCTCCTACTATTCTCCTTTCTTCTTGAACCCTTCCTCTTTTCAGGAGACAAGACCATATTCTAGGGTTTCTAAAATTTGTTGCCGAATCACTCGAATCCGTTGGATCCCTACGTCGGAGGACATCCCTCGAGGTGAGAAAAGACGGATCTACACTTGGATCCAAACTTAGACCTAGGAATTATATTTTTATTTTGTCTTTACTTTTCAATTTTTTTCTATCAGGCTCGAACTGAGTCTCTGACGGTCTCGATCCAAACTCAGTCTCGTTGTTACATAAATCTGTAAGTCCGTCTTGTAAATCTCATTCTCCTTCATTGAAGTTTGATTATTTAGAATTTTATGTTCTTGTATATCTTAATCTGCACACATTCGTTAAAATTGGGAAAAAAATCGATTATTAGTTATGCTGCTGCAAATAAATCGATTATTTAGAAAAATAATTGGATTGGATAGTTGGATTATTTAGAAAAATAATTGGATTCTTATACTGCTTCATGGTGTTCTTTCCTCTTTTCAGTTATGGTGCTCTTTTGATCTTTTAGTTGCTGCCTTAGTTACTGGTTCCTAATTTCTTGAGAACTGCTTACTGCTTCATGGTGTTCTTTCATCTTTTCAGTTGCAGTATGGTGCTCTTTTGATCTTTTCTTGAAAACTGCTTACTGCCTTAGTTACTGGTTACTGGTTCCTAATTTCTTGAGAACTGCTTACTGCCTCATGGTGCTCTTTCCTCTTTTCAGTTGCTGTATGGTGCTCTTTTCAGTTACCGGCTGACTATGTTTGGGAGACTGTTTGGGAATTGGCAATGATGATTCAGCTTGAGATCATCACATCCATATGAATTAAATAAAAAACAATGGTTCAATTGATATATCTAAAATTGTGCTTTATGTCATTCCAATATATGTGTAGGTGCATATTTATATCTAGCAACAGGTTCACATAAAAGATATAGCATGAAGTACATTGTGCTAAATCCAGTATCTATGTGTAGGTGCAGATTTATATCTAATCATCAAATTCGCATAAAAGATATATCATGAAGTATATTGTTCTAAATAAAGAATTGTACTTATTTCATTTAAGTAGGGTACTTCATGACCCAGAACATATTCTTTTCTTCTTTCGGTCGAAATGGATCCCAATTATCTGACCATTATAGGTGTACTAAGTGAATGACAACTACTAATATTAAATCTCTTTAAGAGATCTTCTTCTCATAATTTTTTTCCTTCTAGAGATTTCTTCATAAGATTTTCTCTTCTGGAGTTCTCTTTAGAAGATTTTCTTTTTGGAAGATTTCTTTAGAAGATTTTTTTTCTTCAGGAGATCTGTTCATGAATGCGTATGAACATTTAGGATCAACATTATATCCTTTTCTAGACAGATATGTAGACCCTGAAAGCATCTCTAGAGGGGGTGAATAGAGTTTAACAATAATTACTCTAATCAAAATCTAATAATAATAACCAACACACAATCTAGCAAATAAATGATAGAGACAAGCTAATAGTAGAAGTCACAAACGCTAACACTACAATATATACTGGTATCACTCATGGAGGACTAATCCAGTTCCGAAAACTCTTGCTCGGAGTTAATCCACTATTGAGTAATAGCATACACCACAAGCTTTGATCCGAAGAGCATGCTAGCACTTGGCACTAGAAGGCTGGGAGTTAATCTTGGAAATAGGAAGGTTTAAAGCTCATAATAGAATGTGAGTAAGAGATGATTAAAAATGAGTGAAACTCATAGCTATTTATAGGCTCACAATGGGACCGAGTTCATGTAGAGTTCGGTCCCCCAATGTTCGTTAATTTGAACGTTGGAGCCCTGATCTCTGGGATGAACAAGTCAGCCAAAACTGGGTCTTAAGGGAACCAAGTTCGGCCCGAGTTTGGTCTCCGTAGGACCAGAACTTGTTTTGGTCAATTTGGGTTTTTGATCAGGTTTGTATTTATGGACTAATTTATATGATGAACTGAAATGTAGTGTATAGGATTGGATTTAAGCTCTTTAGTGCCAACTGTGAAGCCGATGTACATTTAGTCCTATAAATAAAGATAAAATACATAATAAATGTGAAAACCCAATAGCACTTTGATGAGCCAATCTTCTGATGAGAAGACTTGAAAATGCCTTTTTTCTTGACGTTAGTTGTCCCAAGATAAACAGATTTGAAAATCTATATACCTTTCGTAGGCATCGCCCCCGAACCCCCACGAAGGACATTGCTCCCTTGACCTCCGTCGGATGACCGGGCAATGAAACCCCCGAGTGCGAGGCTCCAAAGATGTCGTTGGACGGTTCAGAAAAATTTTGTGGGATGATATCATCTTTAGCCCATCATAATTTCTTTATTGCATATGTCTATGTTCGATCTTGCTTTTCTGCAAAAACATGTTAGCCGAACAAAGCAACACACATAGTAGCATGTGTGAAGAATTTAACACACATTAGGACAATGCTATGTTTAAATATCAACATTATAGTGATTGCATGAATATTAGTGTATTATAATATTAAACTTAATCGATTAGTCATATCAAAAATATAACACAATCATTGGGCAAACAAGATATTCACTTAGCCTATTGTATCACATTCTTTCGGATGGTTTCAGTCCTTATATGGCTCGTTGTAATCTAATAAATGTGTATCCCCATACTTGATTTCTAGTAATTTCAATTCTTCATGGATTTTCATGTATATCTTATAAGATATTACTGTATTTGTGAGAATCCTTGAGCGACTAACCGTGCTCTTTTTATATCTATTTTCTCACAAACATTCATTAAAAACCTACTGGATACATTATTTTTCAAGTTGTGTAATATAAGACCAAAAATTAATTTAAATCTAGTCTCGCTTGAATAGTACCTTTCCATTTTGGTTAATCTTATCTTTTTTGGCATTCAATGATTGTTCGTGATTCAGTGTTATTCTCATTTTCATTACCCTTTTATTCTTATTTGTTAAAATCATCCCATAAAAATAATTCTAAATTCCAAAATTCTTTTCAATTTCAAATTTATTCTGAGTATGTGTAAAATATAGATTTTTTTTATTGTTGTTGGGTACCGTTATTTCTTTCTCGGTCTCTTCTAAGATTTAAGGCATATCATCGACCAAAGCGAAATATTTTGTTTTCGAAAAATTACATCTTCGGTTCACGACATCTTTTGGACCGTCATAAACTTTATCCGCAAGCGATGCTACTTCAGAAGTTGTATCTTCATGAGCATTAGGGTATGTTATATTGTTTAGTTCTTCTTCCAGGAAGATGAATATTTAGAACCTTTAGGCCTTCTATGTTTTTAATATGGAGCTAATTCATTTGTTTAGTTCCTTTACTTTCTTAGCATGTATATTCATAGCTTGTATATGTAACTTAGTTTGTTTTGTAGATTCATTAAATGCATTTGGAATTCTAGAAAATAGATTAAAATAGATAAAGTAGGAGTATGTCACGATAATATATATGACGTTCTTCTAGAACAAGGCATTTCTTTTCTTTTATTTTCCCCTAACGACGGGAATACTATCTTCACAAAAATTATGGTAAAGATATTTCGTGGATTTTATTTCCTAGATATAATGATATATTATCAATAGTTCATATAAATATTTTAAGTAAATTCTAAAAATATTCGCAAAAGATAGATGCCAAAATACTTCAGATAATACCAACATAAGCCATAAAAGTCTAAAAATGGTGCAACTCTAAATAAATAAAACTAAGATACTAATTATCCCAAAAAAAATATAGATGTCAAGTTGGTGTTCACTTGGCAATCTTCAGGATTGAAGGTCTAGTTACAAACTTTCCTGAGAGAAAGGAACATTGTAGAAGCATAAAATTTTTAGCAAATCAAGCCTTATGCGCCCAAAGACCGAGGAGGATATATGTGCCCATCACCCTGTGAAGCTATATGCGCCCATCACCCTGTGAAGCTATACACGCCCCGCATCCTGTGAAGCTATATGCGCCCATCATACTGTGAAGGAGGGCACATAGCCTGAGACATAGCTATGCGCCCAAGCCTGACTCAGTCAAAGCCATGATCAAAACGTGCACCGAAGCGCACAGCCATGTCAGTCTCCACGAGAAGTCGTGCACCGAAGCATGCGGCCACGTCAGCACCACGACCAAACTACGATCTCGCAGCTTGTATGCGCCTACGTCCTATACGCCTAAAGAAGGACTATGTGCCCACATAGAAACCAGCGTGTTACCTCATGTTGGCACATAACATCATTCCAGTTCAAGAACGAATATAAAAGCGGGGCTTCATCCCTCTTCAAAGGACAAAACGGAGAGCATTTTCAAGAGCCAAATTGCTGCACTTCTTGCTAGTGAGCCGAGAGTTAGCAATTTTCTTAGGTTTTCTCCCACTTTTGTAATCGGAGTGTCAACGGAGTAAAGGAGCAACTGCCGCTCGATCTCCATCATCCCATTCCCCAGAATTCTTTTTGTACTCGGGGATCCTCAGCGCAGGATCTCTCAGGCGTACTCGATTTATGGTGCCTTGTACCAATAAAAGAAAAGACAGCATTTTCTTCTTATTTTTTGTGTTTGTCCACAAAAATGGTGCCTCTGCTGGGGACTACCTTTTCCTCTGACGAGAAGGTGGTGACGCAATCCAGTACCGACAAAGTGGGGAGTACTCAGAAGATGCTGATTATAAAGTTCGATCAGCAGGCGTTCGAAGAGATGCTCTCGAGGGACGGCTCTACTCCCTCAAAATCAGCGAAGCCAAACAAGTCTCGCAAGACTTGGCTTCCGAAGGCTCGCTGTGCATATCCTGCTAGTGTCATAGCGGATATGCAGCTGGAGGACTCTGTCACCTGGGCGCAAGACTCTGCCAAAGAAGTTCCCCAAATGGAGAAGGCTCACACCGTTTCGGGCTCTACTAGCTTTGTGACTTCTTCCCTCCACAACCAACAACAGAGTGTTCGACACTCGAGACTTGGCAGAGGAAAATACTACGATGCCAAGAATCGGGATGTGCGGCACTCTAGTCAAACCCGGCGAGGCTCACGAACGAAGGAGATGAAACTGGAAGAAAACAGCGCTTCTCCACCAAGCATGCGCCCAAAGCCATGCGCCCATGTGAGTGCTTGGGCGCATAGCCCCAACCAGAATACTTCTGTCTTCAGCAGGCTGGGCATTCAGAGTCATGCGCCCAAGGCTATGTGCCCACATCAAGGCGACTCAAACATGCTGTCAGGAAGCATGCGCCCAAGCCCAGTCTCCAAGGCCTATGCGCCCACAGCAAAAAGACAGGCCCCAACGCGTATAACACGGGACTGTCTTCAAGGACATCACATAACTTAGGTGTGGGGGTTGCCCCTGCACATGAACTAAGTCTGGATGCGTCTAATCTCCTTACGAACCCGTATGCAAAGCTCGGCGATACATGCAACATGGGTTGTAAGGCACAACTCCCTTCCGCTGACTTGTGCGACATGATAAATCATAAGCGTAAAGCGAGGAAGAACATAACAATTCATAGTGCACTTTCGTACACCAGAATTGTTATCAACTGTTGTTGCTCCAAAGCAACAAGAGTGCCTCAGAGAAAGTTCATATTTCGGCGGCTGCACTTCTCTGACGACGAGAAGCCACTATGCGTTTCATCCAACATAGCTTCGTGGGGTCCCCCTTACGGAAGTCCCAATCAAATACGGTGGACTACGAACCCAACTTTCTCTCTTAGTTCCGCGAGAAGAAGAAGGAGAAGTCTACCAAAAGATGGCCAACAGGCTGTCACATCCGAAGGAGTCTATATGGGCACTCGATCAAAGGCAAGATTCCGTATGGACGACGAAGATTCCCAAGCCGGGGTAGCATTCCTACATAATCTGAAATAGATGACCCCCATACTGGGGGTAGCCTTCCAGAGGACGATGATCCCTCCGAATTCGATGGCGACTATCAACCTCCTCTACCTGAAGATGAAGGACTTATCCACTCGGAGACAGACAGTATCAGCACCAGTTGCACTGCTTCCTCTGTTCATCCTTGCATGCTATCTTCATACATGATGGATGGAGAAAGACCTGAAGAAGCCAGCGACCAGACCAGCAAAAGGCTAGAGGGTCTTGAAATAGCATTTGCCAAGATCACCGATATGCTTACCAGTATTATGGCGGTTCATGATGCTGGGGCTGTTCCTCCACCTCAACGAAACGTCTCAGCCCACGCTAGTCCGACTCACAGCAACAACCCTCCTTCGCTACAAAAGGAGTATCATTCCGTTGTGCCTCCTCCAAATCTTGTAAATACCGGGTGTGGTCCTTCGCCAACAATGCCTGACAACCGTTCAGTAGTAGTTTCCCAACACCTGCTTAATCAACATGATGAAATTGATTCCCTGGTCGCTCGCCTCGACACCATCTCACACAAAGACGAGCTGCAGAAGATGGGGATACCTCAACCATATCCCCTTGAGTGGAAGAACGCTACTTGCCCTCCTAACTACAAGCCGCTGACGCTGAACTCATTTAACGGTTTGACTTCTCCTCGTCAACACATGACGTACTTCAACATGCAGACTCTGCACTTGCCCAGAGACGATCCGTTCCTATTGAAGCTGTTTATTAGCACCTTGCAGGGGGTAGCCTTCGAATGGTTCTGCAGTCTGCCTGACGAGTGTATTAATTCATTCAAAGACTTGGAGAGGTTGTTCCTCAACAGGTTTTACGAGAGCAGTATGCATGTCAGTATGTCCACACTCATCGAGACCAAGCAAATGAGGACTGAGTCTGTCATCGCCTTCAGAGAACGCTTCAGGCGGCTAGCACTGAAGATGCCCTTCGGCATACCAGACTCAGAACTTATGGATACTTGTAGATATAACTTCCTTCCTACAGTGAAGTTTTGTCTAGATATACATAAATATGATACATGACCCGCTTTCATTGGACCGCTGATGCTGCTGAAAATGACGTTCCTAACTTGGAACTACTGGGGTTAAAAACACCCAAATCCGAAGACAAGGGCAAGCACCCACAATCAACCCCTGTTCGTGGGGGTAAAGGGAAAGAAGTCCTAAAAGTCGACACATCCAAAGGAGCTTCCAATTCTCAGGGCACCTCCGACAAGCCTAAGGAGACCTCTTTCGACGAAGACAATGTCCTTACCATCTTCCACACATTGACAAAGGGTAATAAGCTGACATTTCCTCCACCACGACATCCTGCAGAGGCGAGACAACTCAATGATCCCAAGTATTGTCTCTATCATCAGTACGTGCATCACTCCACCAAGGACTGCATTGTCTTGAAAAATACGATACAACAGCTTATCGACAGCAATGTGATCAACCTTGAAGCTGAAGACAAGGTCGTATCTGCTAACATAATCTCTCTTCAGTTTGGTGACTTTCCTCCTACAGAAGTCACAGACGGTGTGGTCTCGATCCCTAAGGCGATGATGGAAGTCGTCAACCTGCCACCAGCTCACAACTCGACCCTGGTCCCACTCACAACTGAATACGGTGAGATCATGTGGGTCCACCCAGACCTTGTCCAAGACGTGACGCAGGGGTAGCACCTCCCAAAGCAATAAGGGGGAAGAAATTCAAGCCATGTCATATGGTATCCTCCCCCATCTACGAGGTTCTATCTGGCGAGATGCGGTCGGAAAAGACTTATCTTCGGACGTACGATCCCGTACAAGAAGAAGCAGTACCTTCTCAAGCTTCTGCTGCCCCCACAAGCTCAGAAGCCGGCCCGTCTAAGCCTCCAACTATGGACAAAGCCAAGTAGAAGAAGATACGGTTTGACAAGTCTATGAAGGCGCCAACTCCTAAAGGCATGGATCGGCCCTACAACTTTGACATACTGTCTCAGCTAGCAAATACACCTGCCAGGTTGTCTCTGTTCGATCTATTGTGACTCTCCAAAGAAACGCGGAAGACATTAAGTGAGATATTGCTACATGCCGACTCTTACCTCGCTGAAGTCAAAGCCTCCACTGAAGATCCTGTCTCATGTCCCCACTGCCACAGTACTATGAAAGTGGTGCCCAACATCGACTTCTCACAGGAGGACATGCTACTCAAAAATAATCGTCATGATAGACCCATGTACTATACAGGGTATGTCGGGGCGATCAAGGTGGACCGCATGCACATCGATCTAGGATCCTCCCTCAGCATCATTCCTAAAAGTTTGCTTCAAATCCTGGAAATCCCTATGCACAAGCTATCCGCAACCAACACAACTATCATGGCTTTCAATGCTGGTCGAAGCCATCCGCTGGACAAGATCCATCTCAAATGTCAGATCGGTGATCTTCGAACGGAGGTTTCCTGCCACATGATCGATGCCAATGTATCCTACAACGTCTTGTTGGGACGTCCATGGATATATGAGAACATGATCGTCCCTTCCATATTTTACCAGTGCTTCAAGTACGTCAACAACGACGGTGTCGTAAAGACGGAGTTTGCTGATGTCGATCCTTTTAAGGGCATCGAAGCTTACTATGGAGATTCGATACTTTACCAATCTCAACCCCCAAGGATGACGGCAATAAAGCTGACAATGAGGCTGAAGCAAGTCCATCCTCTAATGATGGTCCCCTGATTATCCGAGTCAAAGGACGTACTACTCCAAAAAGTACTTCGAAGCCACTCACAATCTGGGTAAAAAAGAAGAACCCCGACTAGGTCAAACCACTGACCATCACCCTCAGCAAGACACCCCGGGAGGAACCTACTGATGCCCGTCCTCCCAATCCTGAAGAATTGCCCTACGTAGTGAACTCGGCCAAGACTGTGGCTCCTCTTCCAGATGATGATCCTCTCAATGAGTATATCAATACTCATAATAATGTATCTTCAGCGGATGATGTTATCCCTGAAGAAGAACTTGTGTATTTCCTTAGTAAAGGTTTATCTTTGAATTACCCCGATGTCTATCAATCTGTAAACCACTATATAGATACGATATACGCCCTAGAGAATGGCATATGACCACACCTCTGTATGTCGGTCACAACACCTCACCTGCAGAAAAATGTTTACCCTGAAGATATCCTCCACTTCATCGTTCCAGCCAGAAAAAAGGATGAAGAGCTAATCATCTTTGGTCGTATAATTGGCGAGAGAAAGTTTGTTCCAGACTCTACTTCTCCCAAGCACAACACAGAAGCTGACTCTGACTCTGGAAAAATGCAACTTTTTCGGTATAGTTGGCAGGCCAAGAATATCATCAAGAATATGGGATATGACATCAAAAGCGACAAAGGGCTAAATTACGACCGAGGACGATGGTTGCCAATACGACACTTTGCTCCCTCCGGCAAACCCGAGAACTACTATCAACGAAGCGGTGTTGGTTTGGGCTATGTCTCTCCTCTAACAACTCCCGAAAGATCAAATGATGAAGCAGATCGTTGTTCTCATTCTTCTGATTCCTCCCTCTGAGACTCAGACTCCAGCATCGACGACATATTCAAAGCAACTATGTCTGTCAACATGGTTTCCATCGACCAAATTACAGACGATGTCCAATCAATCGAACTCGTACAATGGGCTCAAATAATGGACACCCGGTGGAAGCTGCGCTTCGAACAACGGAAACCACCTACCGAAGATGAAGTCATCCAAGTCAATCTAGGAGATGAAGCAACTTTCAAACCAATCTTCATCAGCAAAAGTCTATCTGACGAAGAATGCAAATCTCTTATACAGCATATAAGAGAATACATCGACGTCTTCGCATGGAGCTACGAAGACATGCCAGGCTTGGACCCTAAGGTCACCATGTATCGCCTGAACATTTCGTCTAAAGCTAAGCCAGTGAAGCAGCAGCAACGACGATTCAGACCAGACGTCATGGAAGCCATCGAGAATGAAGTCAAGAAGCTCATTGCCAGTGGGTTCATTCGCGAGGAACAACACCCAGACTGGGTCGCCAACATCGTTCCAGTCATAAAAAAGAATGATAAAGTTCGAGTCTGTATCGACTACCGTGATTTGAACTCTGCATGCCCGAAAGACGAGTTTTCTCTACCGACCACCGGCGTAATGATTGACAACTCTTACGGCTTCGAGCGTATGTCCTTTATTGATGGGTTCTCAGGCTATAACCAGATCAAGATGTTCTTCGACGTCGAGAAGCACACATCTTTTCGAACACCGTTGGGGGTATACAGCTATACGGTGATGCCCTTCAGATTGAAGAATGCAGGGACAACATACCAGCGAGCTATGAACATAATTTTTGCGATCATTTGCGCAAAATTGTGGCGTGCTACGTAGACGATATCATAGTCAAAAGTCGTCTCAAGGGCAACCACCTCCAAGACTTGATAACTGTGTTCGAACTAATACGTGCACACCAACTCAAGATGAATCCAACCAAGTCTTTTCTGGAAGTCTCTAGCGGTAAGTTCCTTGGTTTCGTCATCACTTCAAAGGGTATACACCTGGACCCGGAGAAAGTGAAGGCTATTCTCGACATGCAACCTCCAAGAAACCTCAAAGAGCTACGTGGGCTACAAGGAAGGCTAGCCTACATCAGACGTTTCATTTTGAACCTCTCTGGAAGGTGTCAACCATTCACTCAGCTCATGAAGAAAGGCGTATCTTTCGTCTGGACTGAATAATGTAACTGCACATTCGACGACATCAAGACGTATCTTACAAGCCCTCTAGTACTGGTAGCTCCAATAATGGGGAAGCCCTTCTTACTACATGTTCGTGCTATGGATCATTCCCTTGGTGCTCTTTTAGCTCAGAAGAACGAAGGCGTCCATGAACAGACAATCTACTACCTCAGTCGCACAATGGTGGGCGTCGAGCACAGATACACACCAGTGGAGAAGGAATGCCTTGCACTAGTATTTTCCAGAAGACACACCACTATGTGTCTGGCCAGACTATCCACTTCATATCTAAAGTCAACCCTCTCAGAATACTCATGACTAAACTGGGCTCTCTCAATTCCCGTTTAGCTACGTGGGCAATGTTGTTGACTCCATACGATATGATCTTCGTTCCTCGGAAGGCAGTAAAAGGCCAAGCATTAGCTGATTTCCTAGCAGCTCATCCGGTGTCGGAGTCGTCCAAACTCTACGACGAAATCCTCGACGAAGTGGTGGAGTCTAACACTGCAACTGAAAAAATCCCCATTTGGTAAATGTTCTTTGACGGTGCATCAAGAACATGACCCAAAGGGAATATCGTGGCTGGAGTAGGTGTCGTACTCGTGTCACCTGATCATCTGGTTATACATCATGCATATTCTCTCATGGAACCATGTACCAACAACATGGCCGAATATAATGCTTTATTAATCGGTCTACAACTGGCGAAGCAACTGGGAGTTGACTATCTAGAGGCTTACGGCAATTCCAAGGTAATAGTTAGTCAGGTCCGAGGGGATTATGAAGTTCGCCACGAAGATCTCATCCCCTACCACAGAGCAACAATTGAGTTGGCATCTACTTTCGCTGGATTCTTCATCGAGCACGTACCTCGGCTACTGTAATGCCCCAGTCCTAAAATACGTAGGACTAAGAATATAGACATGCCAGTTGTACTCATACGAAGTACACTCCAATATATAAAAATCTCGTATGAATACATAAGCTGTAAAATGCAGTAGAACCATAACTAATCTCATCCACACAAAATAAATGAATAAAAGATATCATATAAAGATAATAAATTATCTTGATACAATATGTTGGGCGGAGACAAATCCACTACCAACCAGTAAAGGAAAGATACATGAGAAAAGAAATAATTTGAGCGAGCGAAGAGAAGACGATCCAAGTACAATCAACCTCGAAGAAATGGAGATGGTCATGGCTAGAGCTAGAACACCTGCGAAAGACAATAGCAGACACCTGGCGAGATAACCAGGTCCTCAGAGGGACGTAACAAGACACATAATATCATGCCATATAAACTGAATAAATATTGCTCAAATAAATAAGGGACGCATACAATAGGGTACCTAACCGTACTATAGTGAATATGCAATAAAGAACAAACCTTTGACGCATGAGCCAGATCAAGAATATCAGGAATCAGGACCGTATCTCCCACTGAAGATAACCGGCAATCAGGACCGTATCTCCCATTGGAGATAACCGGCTATCAGGACCGTACCTTCCACTGGAGATAACTGGCTATCAGGACCGTACCTTCTATTGGAGATAACTGGCAATCAGGACAGTGTATATATGACCCATACATTAAGGAACTGTCTTCCCACCCAATGCCTATTATGTTGTATCCATAACAGTAAACCTCTATAACCGCTAAGTCAAACTAGCATGCAATTCTATTAGCGGTTAATCCTATCACACGGCTTATACGCACCGGTGGCCAGCCAGTCATGCATGTCCGTGTCCTACATGCGACACACAACTTTGTGATACAACGTGTCAAGGCCAATGAATGCAACACACAAAGATGGTCCCTTAAATCTAGGTTTAATGTGTAAAAAAAATAATACATCGCAGAAATATAACTGAACAGTAAGTTCTAACCGGTTATGCCATGTATCACAGTTTATTTTGCATAAAGAAAATAGAAATGCATGAAATATGAGCTAAAATAAATAAACAGCAAATGGCAAGGTGTCTTGCCTGGTAGGATGCCTGGTGTACTGCAATGATCAAGGTGGCACGAACTGCGACTTCGATGCAACAACTATGCAAGGTGACCTCGGGTGGTGGCACGGACAGTTCTATTGGGTCCAGATGGGTCAAATTAGGTAGGGTGGACATATGAAAGTACAGAATTGGTGAGGAAACGAAAATAATAGGGCTGGTCATGGACGGAAGAATAAAGGAATTGAATAATAATTATATAATTTTTAGAAAAGTAATCATAATACTAAAAATGGTTTTCTTTTATAAGTCGAGAAAAACATATAAAAACTATTTTAAGAGTTAAGAAAATCGTAAGAAAATCTGTTTTGGCTATAGACATTAAGTTTGAAAAATTGAGTTTTGACAGAAATGATATTTCAGAAAAATACTTATAATCTTTGAAAAACATTCCATTAACCGAAAATATATCGGTAGTTATAAAATCATTTTTAGGCAAAATATTCTAAGTTGAAAAAATATATTTTAAGTAGGGAAAAAAACTATATCTTATTTGTTATGAAATTATTTAATAAATTATAACAAAGGAAATATATATTTTTTGGTTAAAACCTAAATTTGGAATTAAATAGATAGCTCTAACCCCTATATATAGATTGAAAATTTATAATATAAGAATTTCCCAAAATAATAACTTAAATGATAATAAACATAATAGGTATGATAATAACTAATAACAACAACAATATTAATAATCCTATACTTAATTACTGCATTAGTAATGCTGTTAATAATAATAATAATAATAATAATAATAATAATAATAATAATAATAATAACAACAACTTTTAAATCATTAGATAATATTTCTTGAGCAGAAGAAACTTACTTCCTACTTAATACTTTAAAACACAATAAAATACATAAATAAATAAATAAAAAATAAACAAACAAATGACTGTTCTTATCCCTTAAAAGTAAGGATGTATTGAAAGAGGACAAAATTTGTAAAGAGTGGGGAGGGGAGGAGTAGAGTCGGAGAAGGCGAGCGGGGACGAAGGTGATGGGCTCAGGTCGCGTGTGGTGGGCGCTGCGCCGGAGGAGGCGGAGGTCGGCGTCGGGCTGCCGCGGCGGAGGAGAAAGGAGAGGGAAGCGCGGGCGGCTGGGACTGAGCTCGCCGTGGAGGTGCGCTAGGCCGGTGAGGCCAGGCGGAGGAGAGAGGCCCAGGGAGAGAGAGCGGGGGCGGAGCTTAGGTCGGCAGGCGGCGAGAAAAG
This sequence comes from Iris pallida, assembly GCA_029216955.1. Classification (NCBI taxonomy): domain Eukaryota; kingdom Viridiplantae; phylum Streptophyta; class Magnoliopsida; order Asparagales; family Iridaceae; genus Iris; species Iris pallida. The sequence continues at coordinate 6,646,710 of JANAVB010017400.1, forward strand.
GGGCGGTGAGAAGCGGAGGACGGAAAGGGAGCTCGGCGGGGTGGTCGTCTGGACCAGTGACGGCAGCTCGTGGCGAAGGGGGGGCGGCTCACGCGATGGAGCGGTGCGTGAGGGAGGTGCTATCGCAGCAGATCTGGGTGGAGGAAAGAGGAGCGGTCGGAGGAGGCTCGGATCGCCGTCGCACTAGGTGGAGGTAAGCGATGCTGGTGGTGGTTTTAGTTTTGAATTGGGGTTTTCTTTGGGCTTTGGTGGTGGCGGGTGGTTTAGTAGTGGCGGTGACGGCGGCCGTGACGACGGTGATGGTGGTGGTGGTGATGATGGAGTTTTGGAGATTTTTCGGTCGTGGTGGAAGTCACCGGTGGCGGTGGACTGGCCGAAGTTGGCCAGGAAAGAGGGATAGGGGTCCTGGCGGTGGTTGTGGCGTTGCCAGTAGGGTGGTCGGCGGGATGGATGTTGGTGGCGATGGAAGATGGTGGTCGTCATGGACGGGTCGGAGCCATACGGGCGGTGGTGGTTGGCTGGGACTCACGGTGCCGGGAAGACGACGTCGGGTTGAACAGCATGGCTGCGGGGATGGTCGAGCTAGGTTTAGGGTTAGAGAATTAGGGATCAAAAAATTAGGGTTTAGGGATTTGGGAATTTGGTCATGTCCGGTGGTCGGATACGACGAGAAATATGTATTTGTAATGAAAATAGCGGAAGAAAAAGATGGACAAGGACACGATGTACACACGTTGTGGAGAATTTTGTGGAAGATAAATTATGGAGAAAAATAACATGGAGAAGTACCTGCCTATTTATAGGATGTGGGAATTCCCATTAAGATAAGGATTAGGATTAGTTTAAACCCAAAATAGATAATTCGTAATTTAATTTAAATTAATTCAATAAATCCAAATCCAAATCAAAATCCAATTAGAATCTAATTAAATTATAAATAAATCCAATAGATAAAGATTTATCCTTAATTAACTATTTAAATCAAACCAATAATTCTAACCACAACCTAAAGTATAATAATTAACTAAAATATCTTTTTATAATTAATTTAAAAATAATTTCGAAAATAAGTATGTATATTTAAATACTTGAAACACCTTTTTGACAAAACAATTAGTATTTCGAAAATTCATAGGGGACATGAAATATATTTCATGCATCTTGCACACAATTAGTATCAATAAAATAATGGTTTTTCTAACTACTACAAATATTTGTACAATAAAATAAAATGTAAATAATTATTATTTTTGGAAATCTCGACGCGCCTCTTCTCATAACTTTTAATAATTAAAAATACTTATCACATGTTATTTTGAAAACTATCTTACATAAATAAAATTTTATAATCAAAAATCGTTTTTCTAAAAAGGTGTATCTCGCACACATTCGCACTCGACGAGCAAAATACGAAAAACGTAAATTGGTGCGCGGCGTACAATAAGACTACGCTACGTACAATACAAAATTTTAAATCAGTACCAAATTTAATAAAAAAATAGTAGAAATTTAGGGGTTTTACATCCTACCAAACTTAAAAGAATTTCGTCCTCGAAATTAAGAATTATTAGGGGATGAGAAGACACAAGGGGGTATCGATGGGGAACAAACAACGACAATGTTTTCACAAAAAGCATGTCGTAAGAATCGTGATCTAAATCTTAGAATTTAATACGGGTATGGTTACGAGGGTCGCGAGTTAAGGCACGAGTAGAAGATTAAGGGTTTAAAGTTTAAATCAAGAGTATCATGCAATAGAGAATGATATGGTATCAAGAGAAATAAGTTAGAGACCTAGTAGGTTGAGGCACGAATAAGAGATCGATTAGGTTCATGCCTAAATTAAGTGACTTGGAAGGTTCATGATAGCAAATATAGGGCCAAGAAAAGGACGAGTGGTTTAGGGTGAAGATATAGCAACATCGAGTGAGAATGGTCATAGTCGATAGGAAGGCTAGATGAAGTTCTAGTGTAACGCCTTCGTCCTTCTAAAATAGGTGAAGGCGAATGCAATATAGAGTTCGAAGGAGGCATTATCGAATACGAATACGTGATTCAAAGACGATTGAATAATTTCAAATAGATTGTCAAGGCAGTCGTGGATGGGATTCTAGAGGGCAAGTTTAGCTATATCCCTATAAACATAGAACGATAGATAAAAGCGAACCAAAGTACACTTGGTTGATCAGACCATTATGCATCGGTTCTGATTTGACAATATGTTAGTGGGAGCTCTTCCAATAACATATGTCTTGAACAAGCTTGATGAAAGGATAAGCTTGCAAAAACTAGGCTACATTAGCATCATTAGTTTAGATAGTAAATATATATATATATATATATATATATATATATATATATATATATATATATATATATATATATATATATATATATATATATATATATATATATATATAAAGGCACGATGGTGGATGAATAAAAACAATATGAATAGTCTAAGAGTCATAAGGATCTAAGTCTTGTTTATTCTTATACCATCATTCTACGGTTTTATTGTCCAAGGCTTGGTTGACCAAATGGGTTAAATTCCTCCAGTCTCTATGGTCTAGATAATGCTATTTGTATTCCCTTAATGGTCAAGGGTGTGTCAAGTCGTGGGGTATTCTACCCAACTTAAAGAATTAAGCTAAGGGTGTTTGGGACATCTAACTAGTAGGGTCAATCTCTAGCAAACACGAAGGGAAGATAAGAATAATGATAGGAGGAATCAAGCAAGATGCAATCGATGAGTCAAACTGTAGTTCGAATATGGAATCGAGGAAGGAGGTCAAGTATGTGGATGAGATCCTAGACTTCTAATCCTATTCACAGGCTTGCTTGGTACGGTAAAGTAACCAAACAATTTATCTTGACCTGCATGGGCCACCACAACTACAGAATATAGAAGCAGATGCTCTAGCCGGTCTCGCTGCTTCCTCGACCGTTCCTATCAATATCCAGCAGTCGATCACAGTGTCTGGTCGAGAACTATTCTGTGTAAAAGATGCCTTGCATATTCATCACAGTTACGCAACGGAAACAAACGTCGATGCTAAAGACTGGCAATTTTCTTTCATAGACTATGCTGTCTATAGAATCCTCCCCGAGGACCCGAGGGAAGCAGTATCCATCCAAAGGCGATCCCTCAGAATTTACAACAACACAGCGAACAAGATGTTGTACCGACGCTCTTACGACGGGCTACTATTATGATGCTTATCAGACACAGAAGCCAACCATGCACTCCGGGAGGCACACGATATAGTTTGTGGTGCAGATCAACCAGGCCCCAAATTATAAGATTAGCTCAAACGAATGGGTTATTACTGGCCCACAATGATAGCGGATGCTGTTGAAAATGCAAAGAAGTGTAGAGCTTGTCAGTTCCACGCCGATTTTATTTATCAACCTCCGGAGTTCTTACACCCGGCGGCAGCATTTTGCCTCCAAAGGACATCGGTTCATCCTAGCCATAACTGATTACTTCTCCAAATGGGCGGAAGCTATACCGCTCACCGAAGTGAAGACATCAAACATGATCAGTTTCATCAAACATCATGTCATCTACCGCTTCGGCCTACCTCACAGGATCATCCATGATAATGGTCCACAGTTCGCAAGCCATGCGTTCTATCGGTTCTGCGATAAGAATCGAATCCAGAATGTAGCCTCTACTGAAGAACAGTTTGGCAACTCTAGAGGGGGGTGAATAGAGTTTATATAGAAAAATAGCCAATTAAAAATAACTCTTTAACCAACAATAAATAATCAGAGTAAAGTACAGAAAATAAATGAAGAGCAGAAGAGCATACGCAAACACAGCAATTTTAACCTGGTTTCCCTCGTGGAAGACTAGTCCAGGCCTGAGAACTCTAGCTCAGGATTAAATCCACTATTTGTGAAATAGTAGTTTACAACCCGTGCCTTTTCTTCAGAAGAGCACGTCAACTTCTAACAGAGGATCGCAGTGGCGATTTGCTTGGAATTGTCCAAGCGACTTCTTCGACTCTTGCACAAGAATCCTAACTGAGAGATGCTGAGCACTCGAGACTTAGGAGACTTGTGGCTAGTAGATGGGAAGGGTATGGCTTATTGAGCTTGTAGGAGAGAAGAGAAGAGAAGATTGAGTGAATTGAAATGAGAGAATTCATGCCCTATTTATAGTATTTTTAGAGGCAGAATTCGGCCAGAATTCGGGTAGGAAAATTCAAAAATTTGGCCGTTGGACAGCTAGCAACCAGCTAACCCTAAAATTAGGGTTCCTGATTTCTAGGGGACAGAGTTCGGCCCGAACTCTGTGTGGAGGCAGAGTTCGGCCCGAACTCTGTCTCCAGAGCACAGAGTGGTCCTAAGTGGGACTTGTGGGCAATTTTTGTTTTGGTGGAGCTTGGGATTTTGGGTAGGCTTATAGACTAAGTTCCAAGAGCTCAGCATAACTCAGAGTACATTTTTCTAGACTCAATAAAATGTAAAAGTACAGACTCAAAAATACACTGAGAGTCGGAAACTGAGCTGTTGTCTGTCCTGAACTGAATGCAGACGTCGTGTGTCGTATTGAATTTATACAGATATTATTTAGTCAATGTAGTCAATATTTGGTTGACTGTGACTTTGTGTCAACAATCTCTCCCATATTGATAATTGACAAAATAATAAATGTATATTTCAATATTCATACCTGGACACAGTTGGTTAAAACACAGCTCCCCCATAAACAATGCCGAGCTAGAATAAGATAGCTTCCCCGTAATCAGTGAACGGTGCCGAGCTAGAATCAATAGCTCTCCCCCGTAAATAATGCATAGAACCTGTGGCCTGATAAAAATATTTTCCCAAAAACACAAGCACACCAAATATACATATTTCTCCCCCTTTTGGCAGTTAGCAATATATAGACTGCATAAGGAAAAGCATAGGAATAGCAGTATAGATAATGAAAAGTAATCCAACCACACCAAGCAGAGAAGAAATAGTATAATACTGACATAAAGTAGAACTACGAAAAATAGCATAAAATGTTATCCACCAACCAGCACATCATCAGGGTTTGAAGACATAAATCCAGTACATAAATCAAACTAAAATAACTAAAATCAAAAGGCAACTAAGACCATCAGCAGTGGCAGCAGCATATCAAGCCAGTCTCCATCATGGAGCACGAGAAGGTCCTGGAACATCTGAAGGATCATGGAATGAGCGACGAGGGTCCACAAAAGCATCATCAGGATCCATATACCTCATGACCCACGGATCGTCTATACGATGACCCGCGCGATCTGGATCCCGCTCAATAGGCACATGTAGATCAGGATGACGAACAAGTGAATACCGCATATCATGCAGAGAGTTCCCAAGGGCACTGATCTGCAAGGTGGTACGGTAATCCTGCTGCGTCCAGCGATCATCCTCAATAGCAAAGCGATCGCGAAGCATAGTCTGAAGAGACTCAAGAGTGGCAGGAGGAGGAGGTGCATCCTGACCAAAAGGAGGGGCGTCAGGCTCCTCATCAGCAGAGTGCTCAGATGAATCAGAAGCAGCAACAGGCTGAAGGCGTCGTGCTTTGGATAGAAAGGCAGGTGCAGGCAGGAACGGACAATCATGGATAGGAATGATGAAAGCACGAAAGACTAAAGGAAGATAGAGAGGATAAACCAAAGCTCTTGGTTTCTTCCGACAGTTGATCATCCAATCCATCATAGTCCGTGGAAAGTTGAATGGAATATGATAGTGGAGATGATATAAGGTGGAGATCTCAAGATAAGTGACTTCATCTGTTGAGCCAGCCTTGGGCAAGATAGTATTGAACACGATGCGATGAAGTTCATAAAAGTAGGGGGTGAGATGCTTGGCCTTTAGCTTGCGAGGACTTACGTTAGGAGCACATAAATCCTCCTTGAATCCTTCAAGGGAAGTATCGCCAACAAATTGAAGTTGACGTGCTTCCACAAGCTTGTCCCACACATCAAGATTCGGGAGAGCAAGAAAGTCTCCCAACTCAGAATCATTGAAGGCAATGTTAATGCCAGCAACCCGGAAATAGATGTGGGTTGCATCGTGAGTCAGATTACAGTAGAACATTTGGATTGCACTATGGTAAATGACAGAATTGGAAGCAACTAGTTCATCCAAACAAAGATCACGAAATAAAGATACATATTGAGAAAATATTGTGAAATTAATGGGATGGCCCCCAAACACTGGACGAGTTCTAAAATCGCTAAACCATTCATTAGAGGCTTCTAGCGATACAAATAAACGGTCGTCGTAAGTGTTAGGGTCATCGGGATGCGGCGGATTGAACAATGGATGAATAGGGTGTTGTTCAACTACTTGTTCAATCGGAGGAGGAGGAACCGAAGAGGAAGCACCCTCATGTCGAGTTCTTCTCCCTCGTTTGGACAAGCGAGATGCCATTTGAAATAAAAAGGAGAACTTGGAAATGAAAACAAAAAGAGATATACCTGAAAAGAATACCAAACAGTTGAAGAGAATGTTGAAAAACCCCTTTTCCTTGATTTTGAGAAGAAATAGAGCCCTCTATATCAAGAACTAGGGTTAGGGTTTGGAAGGAAGAAGATGGAAGAGGTGGAGAAGAAAGAAATATAGGAGGAAAGAGAGGGAATCCCGAAATAAAGTAGGGTTTTGTCTTTGGTCGGGTGAAATATTGACCATTGGATTAGAATTGATCCAACGGCAGAGCCAGATCCCGACCCTGGAACCTAAGAACCGAACTCGGCCCGAACTCTGATAGGGGCAGAGTTCGGCCCGAGTTCTGGATCAATGGTCCAGAACTGAAAACAGGCAAAGAACATGAAGAAAAAGTTTAAGAGTTAAACAAAAGATAGTTGAGGACAACAAAAAGTGTAAGAAATAGATAGAGAGGTACTCAGAAAACAAAATGAACTTTAGAAATTCTCAATTAGGCAATATTAAATCGAAAACGAGCCATATAATAAATAAGGACATATACTGTGGTTCAATAGTCCAAATTTGCCATGGGTTAGCTGCAGGGGCCGGATCCCAGCTAGCGGTAGTCCTGAGGACTAGTGCACCGTGTCGCTTAGGCTTTTACGCCTTGTTGTCAGAAGGACCCTTTCGGCTTGTATCCATACCAAATTCTTTGAGAAAGAATCACAATATACTCGATATTTACGCAGGTGAGTTTCAATTTATAACTGCTTCATCTAAAATTCCAAGTTCACGACAAAGAAAATTGAAGCGCTCTTCGGATAGTGGCTTAGTAAAGAAATCTGCCAGCTGATGATCAGTGTCAATAAATTCTAAGTTAATCGTGCCATTTTGCTGATGATCACGCAAAAAGTGGTGTCTGATCTCAATGTGTTTAGTGCGTGAGTGGCAGACAGGGTTCTTAGTCAAATTGATTGCACTAGTATTATCACAGAATATAGGAATATGCAAGAAAGATAACTTATAGTCTTCAAGGGTTTGCTTCATCCACAGAATTTGTGCACAACAACGCCCAGCTGCTATGTATTCAGCTTCTGTTGTGGATAGTGCAACAGAGTTCTGCTTCTTGCTAAACCATGAGACTAAAGCCTTTCCTAATAAATGACACGTGCCGCTCGTACTTTTACGGTCGACCTTACATCCAGCAAAGTCAGCATCAGAGTAACCGATGAGTTCAAATGATGTTGACTTGGGATACCATAGGCCCACTGTAACCGTACCCTTAAGGTATCGAAAGATACGCTTAACCGCGGTCATGTGAGATTCCTTAGGATTTGCTTGATATCTAGCACATAGGCAAACACTAAACATGATATCGGGGCGACTAGCAGTTAAATAAAGTAAGCTGCCTATCATACCTCGATACTTACGTTGATCAACGGGTTTGCCGCTCTCATCTGGTTCAAGTTTGGTTGAAGTAGCCATTGGAGTGCTGATTGGTTTGATGTTGTCAAGATCGAACTTCTTCAGCATGTCCTTGGTATACTTCGATTGACAGATGAAAGTTCCATTAGCCAGTTGTTTTACTTGCAGACCAAGAAAGTAGTTGAGCTCTCCCATCATGCTCATCTCAAATTCTGTCTGCATACACTTGGCAAATTCTTGACAAAGATTTTCATCAGTAGACCCAAAAATAATATCATCAACATAAATCTGAATTAATAAAATGGTGTCTTTGAAAGATTTGATAAACAGTGTAGTGTCAATTTTCCCTTTTGAAAAACCTTTCTTAAGCAAGAAACTGCTTAGCCTTTCATACCAAGCTCTAGGGGCTTGTTTAAGGCCATAAAGCGCTTTCTTCAGCTTGAACACGTGGTCGGGAAATTTGTGATTTTCAAAGCCAGGGGGTTGTTTCACATAAACTTCCTCCTTAATAAAACCATTCAGGAAAGCACTTTTCACATCCATTTGAAATAATTTAAAGTTTTGAAAATTAGCAAAAGCACAAAGCATCCGAATGGATTCTAGTCTAGCAACAGGAGCATACGTCTCATCGTAGTCGATACCTTCCTCTTGGTTGTATCCTTGAGCTACTAGACGAGCTTTGTTACGTGTGACTGAACCATCTTCATTTACTTTGTTTCTAAAAAACCCATTTAGTACCAATTATTGAGTGATTAACCGGTCTAGGAACGAGTTCCCATACTTGGCTTCTCTCGAATTGGTTGAGTTCTTCTTGCATAGCAGAAATCCAAAATTCATCATTAAAAGCTTCAGAAATGTTTTTAGGCTCTACTTGTGAAATGAAGGCAGTACTAGCAACGGAGTCTCTTAGTGATGATCTAGTAGTTACTCCACGTGAAACTTCTCCTATAACTAAATTTTCTGGATGAGAAGGTTTGAAAGAGAATTTCTTAGGCAAACCCTCCAGAGAATTAGTTTCGGTTGAAGTATTCATTGGAGTAGAAGTTGATGGCTCAACGTCATCATCAAGAGTACTTGCTGCACTGTTGTCTTCATCAAAAGTCATATTTGTTGACTCTTCCATAATAAGTGAGCGTTTATTGAAAACTCTATATCCCTTACTCTTGGCTGCATAACCAAAAAAGATACCATCGTCAGCTTTGGCATCAAATTTGCCTAAGTTGTCTTTGGTGTTAAGGATAAAACATCTGCAGCCAAAAACTTTAAAATAAGAGACATTTTGGGGGTTCTCCCAAACCAAAGCTCATAGGGTGTTTTCTTCATAATGGGACGAATAAGCACCCTATTCAAAATGTGGCATGCTGTACTTACAGCCTCTGCCCAAAAATATTTCGAAAGAGAAAATTTATTCAACATGACTCTAGCCATATCGCCAAGAGTCCTATTCTTCCGCTCCACAACACCATTTTGTTGAGGAGTTCTAGGACAAGAAAATTCATGATCAAAACCATTTGCATTACAAAAACTTTCAAAATCATAATTTACGAATTCGCCTCCATGATCACTTCGGATTCGAGTAATCATGTAGCCTTTTTCGTTTTGAACTTTCTTTACAAAAATTTTGAAAGCAGAAATAGCATCGCTCTTATTAGCGAGAAAGAAAACCCATATAAATCTCGAAAAATCATCAACAATAACAAATGTATAAAGTTTGCCTCCAAGGCTAGCTATTCTACTAGGACCAAATAAATCCATATGAAGTAGTTGCAAGGGTCTAGTAGTACTTACAGAGTTGATAGAATGAAATGAGGATTTAGTTGCCTTGTTTAGTTCACATTCGGCACATACCGTGTCCTTTTTGAATGTGATGTCAGGCAATCCTCTCACTAGCTTCTTGGTAGAAAGCCTGGATATAGCATCCATGTTGGCATGACCAAGACGTTGGTGCCAAAGTAGTCGTTCGTCTTTGTGGGCATATAGACATCTACCTGCATTGTTAGTATTTATAGAAAGATAGAAAATGTAGATGTTGTCCTCTCTTTTCCCTTCAAAAGCAATGTCTCCTGTTGACCTATCATAGATGTAGCAACTGTTTTGTCCAAAGTTAATATCATATCCATGATCAGCAAGATGACTGATGCTGAGCAGGTTATGCTTTAACTCGGTCACTAGGCAGACATCCTTTATTACAGGAGAAGGAGGATGACCAATGATACCATTACCTATAATGTGCCCTTTGAGATTGTTACCGAAGGATACGTATCCTTCTCTCTTCATCGATAGTGATGCAAAAAGATTTGCGTCTCCCGTCATATGTCGCGAGCATCCACTATCGAGAATCCACTTACTTTCAGTTGAGGAGAGAAGGTCCACCTACATCAAGAGTAGATGTGACCTTTGGTACCCGAATTCTTGAGGGTCCTGAAAAGTTAGTCTTTGGGAACCAAGCATATATCCTTTTATCTACAAGTCTTCTAACTCTGCACTGTGGTGAGATGTGTCCATATAATCCACAATAAGTACAGATAGCATTCTTATTTATACTAGGAGCATGAGAATAATATCTGTAAGCAGCAGAATGAGGATAGACATGATGTGAAGAGTTAGCATGGTGAAGATGATTATGCATGGAATAAGTGGCATGTTGATGGTGTCTATGAGGCATAGAATGATGGTATTGTCTATGATGTGTGACATGCTGATATTGTCTAGATGGCATGGCATAATGATTTTGTCTATATGGTATATGAGGATCTTGTCTATATGGCATTGCATGATGATTTTGTCTATATGGCATGGCATGGTGCTTTTTATGTGTGGAGTGATGTTGATTGTGTCTTTGTGCATGATGAGTGTGTACTGAGTGAGAATTGTTCTTACGTGTACGTGGTTTATGAAAGTTTGTGTATATAAATGCATGGTTATGTGCTGCATGAGATTGACGTGGTTGGCTAGCATGAGTGGTGTTGTGCCCATGTGATTGGGTTTGAGGTTGAACAACCTGTTTACCCAATTTGGTTTCTAATCTTTTAGAAACAGCTTGCAGTTCATCAACCTTAATATTTAAGCCATAAATCTTAGTCATGGAAATCTTGTGTCTACTCTTTTCTTCAGCAAGCAACGTGTTGAGAGTAGTGATTTCTTGAGTTTGTTGCTCAATACGTGCTTCAGCATCATGTAAGCTTAATTTAAGCTTGGATGCTTCATCAGTGTCATTTGTGGGTGATGTGTTTCTAACATTATCAAGAAGTAAAGAAATTCTTTGTATCTCATCTTCTAGACTTTTGATTTTGTCCTTGGCATGTTTATATTTACCGATGACCTTTTTATGATCATCGAGTAAATCAGTGAAAGCATCGCCAAGTTCATCAAAAGAAAAGTCATCCAGAGTTTCGTTAGATACCTTGTTGGAGGTTGCCATCAGGCACACATTTGCTGTATCTTGAGGAGAGTCCTTTTCTTCCTCAGAGTCACTCGCTTCACTTTCATGCCAGATACCTGTGTTGGCATATTTCTTTGATGAGTTCTTTTTGTAAGGCTTCTCATAGCGGTTGCTCTTCTTCAGGAATGGGCAGTCTTTTCGGACATGTCCAATTTTCTTGCAACCGTAACAAGTTGGTTCTTCTTCATCGTCTTCTTGAGGTTCCTTCTTCCTTCGATTGAAGCGAAGGAATTTCCTGAAGTTGCGAACCATGAGAGCTTGGTCTTCATCATTAGAATTATCTTCTTCGGTCTCATCATGATTAGCTCTTCGTTGATGAGCTTTAAGTGCGATCTCCCTGGTCTTCGGAGCAGGCTCTTCGAAGTCCTTGAGGTCAAGCTCATGAGTCATAAGCTTACCCATCAAGGTCTCCATTGACATTGTTGTGAGATCGTTTCCTTCTATGATGGCTGTCACCTTAGGGTTCCAAATCTTTGGTAGCCCTCTGAGCAGCTTACGAATCTTTTCGTGGTTTGAGTACTGCTTTCCAAGCGAAGATAGAGGATTGATGATGTCGAGGAATCTTGTGATCATTTGAGTGATCGTCTCACTTGGCTTCATCTTGAAAGCTTCGTATTCTTGAGTGAGACGACTTATTTTAGATTCCTTGACCTGTGTGGTTCCTTCATGCGTCACTTCTAGAAGTCTCCATACTTCATGAGCAGTGGTGCATGTAGAGACCCTGTTGAACTCATTCCTGTCTATAGCACAGAATAAAGCATTAATAGCCCTAGCATCTAGACTTGCCTGTTTCTTCTCCTCGACAGAATATTTGTCGTATGGTTTCTTAATGAGGTCACCATCGACAACTATTCTGGCGGGCTTTTTGTAACCGTCAGTGACGACAGTCCACAGGTCAAAGTCTAGAGACTTAAGATAGAAGCTCATCCTTGTTTTCCAATATGTGTAGTTAGTCCCATCAAATAGGGGAGGCCTATGAGTGGACTGACCTTCACCATGATTGGAAATCAAGGGTTGTGTGGTTGCCGTGGATCAGCTCTTAGGATGTTAGTCCTTGTAAAGAGAACAGAGCTCTGATACCAATTGAAGAACAGTTTGGCAACTCTAGAGGGGGGTGAATAGAGTTTATATAGAAAAATAGCCAATTAAAAATAACTCTTTCACCAACAATAAATAATCAGAGTAAAGTGCGGAAAATAAATGAAGAGCAGAAGAGCATACGCAAACACAGCAATTTTAACCTGGTTTCCCTCGTGGAGGACTAGTCCAGGCCTGAGAACTCTAGCTCAGGATTAAATCCACTATTTGTGAAATAGTAGTTTACAACCCGTGCCTTTTCTTCAGAAGAGCACGTCAACTTCTAACAGAGGATCGCAGTGGCGATTTGCTTGGAATTGTCCAAGCGACTTCTTCGACTCTTGCACAAGAATCCTAACTGAGAGATGCTGAGCACTCGAGACTTAGGAGACTTGTGGCTAGTAGATGGGAAGGGTATGGCTTATTGAGCTTGTAGGAGAGAAGAGAAGAGAAGATTGAGTGAATTGAAATGAGAGAATTCATGCCCTATTTATAGTGTTTTTAGAGGCAGAATTCGGCCAGAATTCGGGTAGGAAAATTCAAAAATTTGGCCGTTGGACAGCTAGCAACCAGCTAACCCTAAAATTAGGGTTCCTGATTTCTAGGGGACAGAGTTCGGCCCGAACTCTGTGTGGAGGCAGAGTTCAGCCCGAACTCTGTCTCCAGAGCACAGAGTGGTCCTAAGTGGGACTTGTGGGCAATTTTTGTTTTGGTGGAGCTTGGGATTTTGGGTAGGCTTATAGACTAAGTTCCAAGAGCTCAGCATAACTCAGAGTACATTTTTCTAGACTCAATAAAATGTAAAAGTACAGACTCAAAAATACACTGAGAGTCGGAAACTGAGCTGTTGTCTGTCCTGAACTGAATGCAGACGTCGTGTGTCGTATTGAATTTATACAGATATTATTTAGTCAATGTAGTCAATATTTGGTTGACTGTGACTTTGTGTCAACATCTACTGCCTACAATCCAGCGGCTAACGGGCTGGCAGAAGCCTTCAACAAAACCATCATAAAACTTTTCAAGAATTTCGTGTCTTCAAACAAGCGTGATTGGAACGAGAAGCTCGGTGAATGTCTATGGGCTTATCGCACAACGGTCCGGACTCCAACAGGCAGTACGTCATTCTCCCTGGTTTATGGGAGCGAAGCAGTTCTTCCCCTAGAAATCCAGATTCTTTCTCTTCGAGTAGCCTTAGCCAGCGAGCTGACTACTGAAGAAAGCTATCGTCTACGACTCCAGGAGCTCGAAGCGCTAGACGAAAAATGCTTGTTAGCTCAGCAGCGCATTGAGCTATACCAAGCACGCCTTTCCAGAGCCTTCAATAAAAAAGTGAAGGAAAGGATCTTCCAAATCGGTGATCTGGTCCTAGCAGTGAGAAGACCGATGGTTATGACGCACAAAATAAAAGGAAAATTCCAGCCTAAATGGGAAGGTCCTTTCGTCATATAATCGGAGTATTCCAACGGTGTGTACCGGCTGACCAAGCCTGATGGTGACTTGCTCATGATGCCTATCAATGGCAAGTTCCTGAAAAATACTATGTGTAACCTCTTTTACATAATGTTCACATATGTTCAGTCATGTAAATGTACAGTACGATATTTATGTGATTCAAAAAAACTATCTAACTATTATCCGTATTTCAAGAGTCTTGAATACGCCCTGGATAATGGGTCCTCTAAATATTTCTCCAGTAGAATCATTTCCGTTTTTGCCTCCGTTTGACGAAAACAAATCACGTCCCTATTACCTCTGAATTGTTTTCTGATAATTATTTCCCCAGTGGAATGATCAAATATTTTGCTACGTCCATATAACCTCTGAGCAAAACATTCATCAAAGATAGTCATGTCCACACTACCTCTGAACTATCCACTCCTACCTAATGTTATATATCTTTCCACGTCCATATTACCTCTGGTCAGATATAGAACATCCTCTGCTATTACGTCTATATTACCTCTACTAGCAGCTTCATTCAACTTATTATCTATGTTCGAATCATTCAAATATAAAATGGATAATAGGTCCACATAAAAATTCTCCAGCGGGATACCCTTTACACAAATGCGGTATTTGGCTCTCTAAATACAAGCACCACAGTTATCAAAAGCAAAGAATGGAGCGAATATACTCTGTTTATTCAAAATCAGTTATATTCACGGGACTACATCTCATGAGCAAAACAAAAGGTTCTTCATCTCTTCATCAGGATAAGAAGTTAAAGATTACATTGATGTCCAAAAAAAGGGAGAATCCGCTACTCATCAGTAACACATAGCTTGGTCAGCTTGGCAGCACCATGCTTTCGGCGAAGGAGGTCATGTTTTACTGTTGAGCAAGCAAACAAGGCTGTTGAACCTTCGAGAAGCTACACGGAGGATGGTAAATATAGCATGCTAAAACATCTACAAATGGTGATCTCCTCTCCTCCATATGGCGGACGTCATGGGCCCATTTTTTTAAGAGACCATACCTTCAAAACAACATCTCTAGTGTTGCTTTTGCTTGCTTGAAGAACCGTGAAAGCAGAACTTTCACGGTAATGTCCAACTACCGTCCGACTCTTCGATATATAAAGGTTCTTCCTACCATATGAGGAAAACCCTTCCAAAATACGAAGAGTCCTGAGCTCTCTGATGTGGGTGTCAAGTGTCATATCTTCACCATGCCCAGAATCATCGATACCGGTCCTGGAGAAATTTGCCAGCCATATCCATACAGAATATGAAAAGGGATAGAAAAGAAGGTCACATTCAAGAAACTGCAGGAAAAAAACTAAGTCCTGAAGACTCCTATGCGCCCAAAAGGCTACGCGCCCAAAATAAGACATGCAGACGCATAACACACGAGCAGTACGTGGGCGCATAACATGCCACAGCTCAAAAGGGCGCATAACATGGCAATACGTGGGCGCATAGCACACCACAGTATTGGCGTATGACTTCTGTGGGCGCATAGTAATGCTCACAGAAGTATGTTGCCTTAGACGCAAGCGCCCCAGGCAGAAGAGAAGTCCGAGCGTCGCAAATTAACACTCGAGACTTTGTTTTTCAAAGCATGCCCTCACCCAGAATCGGGTTCTGGACTGCCGAAGGCGCTGCCGCAGGAGAAGAATCACTCGACGCAGCCTGTAGGTCCTAAAAAATCAAGTTGCATCAATCAACAAAGTCAAATAATCAAGATATACATCATTTTGATGAGTTGTGCAGACAAAACATTGCGCAGCAATCAAATTGCGCATGTTGGTTTGCGCACGTTCCCAACTGCGCAGGCTGACGTGGCAGAAGTCATTATTACCTGAATCAAATCAAATCTTCCTGACAGCTGACAGCACGGATAACGAGGAGACTGTTCGTTTATTGCGCCGCACAGTGCTCGAGGGCGGCTGACAATTGGCAGTGCAATCCATGATGGCGCAAACCATTCCTGCGCAGTTTGAGTCTGCGCAAACCAAAGTCTGCGCAGTTTAGTTTGCGCATTCTACCAACATAACTGATAAAGTACATGTGGCATTCATGCCATCAATTGCTCATTATGTGGCAACTGTCTATGCACGATCATGCGCATTTCAATCAAATGATGCCATGTGTCTTAGATAGTTGGCCCACGATCCAGCAACTGCCTGCGCAGTCCAATGCTGTGCAAACCAATTGCTGCGCAAATTATCCTGCGCAGTCCAGAATAACTGAAATTTAGTTATTTTCAGAACTCTATAAATAGAGTTTTAAGTCTTCATTTTGGGGGGATCACGAATCAAAGATCAGAAATCAGAGAGTTCAGGAGTTCTTGTCCAAGTGCTGCTGCATTCTTCCGAAGCTTTTGTCTTCAATTTTTGAGGCTTTTGCCTTCAGTTTCCAGAGTTGTTTTCAACTTCAGAGGCTTCGTCTTCAAAGTTCACATCATCCAAGGGATAAAGCAATCGTCATCTAGATTGGATTCCTATAGTTGTAATTTTCCCAGAATTCTTGTTATATCAATAAAGTTTCATACTTTTGTTTTTGCAAATAAAATGGTGACTCTGCTGGGGACAACTTTCTCCTCCGACGAGGAAGTAGCAACTCAATGTGACGTAGCGTCTATCGGGAAGACGCAGAAGACGCTGGTTGTTAAAGTCAACCAGACAGCCTATGAATCCATGATCAAATCCAAGACCACTCCCCGTACTGCAACCACTTCTGCCAAGAGCAAAGTGCGCTCAGTTTGGGTCTCCAAGACTGCTGCACAATCTGGCAGTTTTGCCATCGAAGGTGCTGCACACTCTGTTGTACAATCTGCTAGTCAGACTGCTGCACAAACTGCTGTGCCAACTGCTGCACAGTCTGTCTCAACAACTTCTGCACAATTTGTTACAGTCAATGCTGCGCAGTCTATTACAACTGTTGCACAGGCTACTTCATATGCTGCCTTATCAAAATACAAGACTCCTATAACTTTGGCACAATTGGCAGTAGCTTTTCCTGCGCAAACTAACACTCCAGTAACTAAAGTGCCTACCAAGCACTCTAAAGCAAGAACTCCTAATGCACAAACCACAGCTTCTGTGGCTAGAATCAGTGCACTTTCTACCAAAGCTTCTAATGCGTAAGTGACCAGTGCACCCTCCACACATGCGCAAACTAAGCCTGCGCATTCCAAGAGTGACAGCCCTTTGGCTAAACTCTCATCTTCTTATAAAAAAGGGAAAATCTCTACTCCTCTTCCCAAACACCCTATTGCCCCTGCGCAATCCACCGGGGGTAGTCCTTTGGCTATTCCTCTTTCTCTTCAAAACAAAGGGAAAGGCCCATTGGTCTTTTCTCAAACTTCCTTGTCTCATGACTTGGAAGACAACAGAGGGAAACGCTCTTTAGCTAACCCTTCATCTCAAAACAAAGGAAAAAGCCCTTTGATCTTTTCTCAATCTTCTTCAGTCTTTACTGAAGAGGATCCATCTGAATGTGCCTTGGCACCAATCAATACTAAAACTCTTACAAATAAGGATTCTTCTTTCCTTTATAACAAGAGTACTTGTACTAATCAAAGAGGTATTCTGCCTACTCTGATAGCAGAATTCCAGGACCTTTTGACTCTCAAAATTTCCCGTTCCAGACAGGGAAAATTGTTAGTGTCTCAAACAGAAACCCCTGGGGGTGAATTTGCTGATCTCAGAACTTATCTCAACCGACCCACTTCGGTAAAACGTAAACAACCAATGCCGAAGATTAAACATCATCAGAAACAAATCTCCAAGGTCAAAAATCCTGACACTTATGCCAATGAAGTGAGCACTTCCCTGTATACTCAAGGGACTAAACATTTGAAGAATCAGAATCATGTTCCGAATGTTATCAAAGAACAGATCCCTCAAAACTTTTCTCGTCTCGTTGCTGATCTTCGAGAACATCTAAGACAAAAACTGGACAATATCTCAACACCTCCATCTCAACCATCTGATCATCACTGCAATCATAAAGTCATCATCCAATGTTATTGTCAAACAACAAAACGATCTGTTTTCGATCGGCTGACTTTTGCTAAATCTGAACCTATGTCAGAGGAAGACGAAGTCTTGTATGCTTCTGTTAACATGACTTCCCGAGACACTGGGGGTAAAAGATGCTCTAAGCATGGTAGACTCCGCAAGCCAAGCCAGCGGTATTTAGAATTACTCCAAGAAGAATCTTCTGAAGAAGTGTTTCAACATACCCGTTCTCGAAGCCGAGATACAATCGGTCAAAGGAATCTTCCTCAAAACCCTTCAGGTTATTCTTCCTCAGATTATGACGCATATAGCGAAAGCTCTGAACAGACAGTATCTTCCATTGTACCAAAAGAAGTTACAGCTTATGTCGTCACTGATGATCCAGATGCTTCAACTTTTATAAATCAGGAACAGCGAATTGCTGCACTCGAAGACAAACTAAAAACCATGGCTAAAATGGTTGCTAGTATGCATTCTATCATTGTAGCACAGCATGCTACACCACCAATTGCACCTACTACTAGTCCAGAGATCATAGCATCTTCGATACCTGCCAATACTGGGCTGGGGGTAGTGCCTCCTCAAATGCCTCCTGTACAAGTACAAGTACAAACTACACCTAGCCAGTCAGGAGCTGGGGGTAGTGCTTACAATGCTGTTCCTCCTCCTACCGCTACAACTCAACCCGCTCCTTCTTCGTCATCAGAAGACGCCAACGAAGCTGTCAAACTCTTACGAACCCAGTTCGAAGCATTTAAAAAGAAAGGCAACTTGCAAAGATTGGGGATTAAGCAGCCCTATCCAGTTGAATGGAAGGAAGTCCCATTCCCCCCGAAGTACAAAATCCCAACAATCTTTCTGTTCGATGGCAGTACTTCTCCAAGTCAATTCATCAATCATTTTGAGGTAATGACTGTTCAACTTCAACCAAATGACGCTCTTCTTACCAGAGTGTTCGTCGGTTGTTTAGCCGGCGTAGCATATGACTGGTATAGAAGTTTGCCCGATGGTTGCATCACTTCCTTTTCAGGTCTCAAACAAATCTTTCTGGAACAGTTTTATGAAGGATTCAATGATATGACGATGTCAGCTCTCAACAAAATCAAACAAAAATATAATAAAACTGTTGAGAGTTTTATCGAACGGTTCCGTCGTGAAGCTTTGAAAATGCCTCCAGGAACTCCAGCTGCTGTCACTATTGATACTTGTAAGGCAAATCTTTTGCCTATCATCAGTATGTGGACGGGATCCACCCAATTCCAAGATTGGCCCTCATTCATTGTCAACGCCAAAGCTGCTGAAGTAAGTGCCGACAAGTTCAAACAATTGAGGGTACAAATGTCTAACCCTGATCGAGATGAGCATCAGAATTCAGGTGGTGGCAACCGCCAGAACAATCGCAAAGCAAAAGAAACTTTGAACATTAATTTGAACAAAAACAAAGAATCTTTGGCTGTCAATGTGGCTCCGCCTACATCCACTCCTACTCCTTCTGCACCTCCACCGAGGGAACCTCGTCCAAAAGTGGAATATTCCTTTGACGAGAATGACACTGCAAGCATCTTTGAGTGTTTACTCAAAAGCAATAAAATTCAACTCCCTGACCCAAAGAAACCTGATGAAGTCGGTAAGACCGATCATCCTAAGTATTGTGTCTACCACCGATTCATTGGACATCCTACTCGAGCATGCTATGTGCTCAAGGGCAAAATTCAGAAGCTTGTCAATGCTGGTGTAGTCACTCTGCAACAAGATGAGAAGACTGTTACTGCAAACATAGTTTCAGTCCAGTTTGGGGACTTTCCTCTACAGATGGTACAGCACGGTGTCATTCCAATTCCTAAAGCAACTCTTGAGATTGAGAATCTTCCACTTCCATCAAATGAAGGTCTTGTTCCCTTATCTCTTGACAATGATGAAATTATGTGGATCCATCCTGATCTTGCTCCGGAATTTGAGGTGTCCTCTTCTTCCAAGAAGAAAATTCATTCTAAAGACAAAACCAAGATTTGCAACATGGTATCTTTTGATCCCATAGTTGATGAAGAGATTCTGTTAGGCACCAGATCAGGGAAAGCCTATTTGAAAGATCATTCTGAAGGTCAAAAGGATCCTGCTTCTTCGTCTGAACCTGCTCCGGCACAACCTGCTGCCAATAAAGAAATTCCTTCTACATCTTCACCAGTTGTAGTATCAATTCCTCCCAAGCCAACAACGGCTGACAAAGGCAAGCAACAAGTCCGATTTGACAAACCCCTAAAGAAGTTATCTCCTACAGGACTTGAAAAGCCGTACAACTTTGATATATTGGCTCAATTGGCTAATACACCGGCTAGGCTGTCAATCTTCGAGCTCTTGCGCCTTTCTAAGGAGACTCGAGAGACTTTAAGTGAAGCTCTGATGCAGGCTGAAACTTGCCTAACTCTTCTCAAGAAGCCAGAATCAGAACCAGTCTCTTGTCATCACTATCATAGTGTCTTGGAGTTGATCCCAAACATTACTTTCACTCAGGATGATATCCTAATAGAAGATAATCGACATGATCGTCCTCTTTATTATACAGGATATGTTGATTCGATGAAGGTCGATCGTATCCTGATAGATCCAGGGTCTGTACTTAACATCATGCCAAAGACTATGCTAGATGCATTGAAGATACCAGTGCATAGTCTTTCGACCACAATCACTACTATCTTGGGATTTAACCAAGGAAAGAGTGAACCTTTGGACAAGATCCGCCTAAAACTCCAAATAGGCAATCTTCGCACAAAGGTGACCTTTTATATCATCGACAATCATGGTTGTTCTTACAATGCTCTCCTGGAAAGACCATTCCTCCATGAACACAATGTTGTTCCATCAACTCTTCATCAATGCTTTAAATACGTTGATGACAAAGGACAAATTCACAAGGAAGTTGCGGACCTTTATCCTTTCAAGGGCGTTGAAGCGTATTGCAACGATGCTCGTATGTACAAGGATGAATTTATGAAAGTGGTATTGGCTATGGATACTGAAGAAGATCAAAAAGCAGTACCCCATGACACTCTCATCATACCTGTCAAAGGGCGTGTTTCTTATCCGCAGTCTTCTAAACCACTGGCTATCCACTTGCCAGTCCAAAAGAAGTCAGTTGATGCTGATGAAAATCAAAGGGAGCTCACTTCTTCTGAGCCACTTGTTGTTGATTTAACTCGCAACAAGGAAAAAAGGGAGCTCACCTCTTCTGAGCCACTTGTTATCGACCTCCGTCGTAACAAGCCTCCTCCACGTTTTTCTTCTCCCCCTCTTGTAATCAATTTGACCAAGCCTGCTAAGGTTAATGGTCCTGATGTAAATACAGATGTAAATATCAATGAAAAAGCATCTACTTTCTAGTATACTGATGTTATTTATCATACTAAATACTATTTGGATATGTTAGATAGCTTTCAGTCATTTACAATGGGAGTTGTACAATCTCTTCAAACAGAAGTTTCATGTGAATACCCAAAAGATTCATATCGTATTGTTCCTGCTCGCAAGAAAGGTGAAAGTACAATACTTTTTAGTAAAAGACCGGAACAAAAGATTAGCTATACGGATGATAGCAAAGTTAACGACACAGGACCTCTTCAATTCCGTCGTTACAGTCAACAATCAAAAGACATCGTCCGAAAGATGGGTTACGACTTCAAAAGCGGCCTTAACTACGGTAAAGGTAGATGAACTCCCATTCGTACAACAGTTCCAAAAGGAAAATCATAAATGTATTATAGCAGGACCAAAAGAGGTCTCAGATATGCCTCTCCTCCAATGTTATCTCCAGCAGCCTCTGACTCTGATAGCGAAGAATGTTCTAATTCTTCTGATTCCAGATCATGGGATTCCGATACTAGCATCGGTGAAGTAATCGTATCTTCTAATATGGTTTCCGCTGAATTTCAAGAAGGATATGATGAGGATATTGAAGAAAGTCCTGAAACAGATCCTTGGGCTCAACAGATGGATAATCAATGGGTACTCCGATTTGAACAAAGAGAACCTCCTACTGAAGATCAACTAATTCAAATTGATGTAGGAGAAAGCGAGTCACCTCGTCCAATGTTTATTAGTAAGAATCTTCCAGAAGCAGATAAGCAAGAGTTGATTATTCTCATTAAAGAATACATTGACGTCTTTGCTTGGAGTTATGAGGACATGCCAGGTTTAGATCCTAAGATTGCTACTCACAAGCTGAACATTCTTCCTAATGCTAAACCAGTCAAATAGCAACAAAGGAGATTTAGGCCTGAAATGATGGACACAATTGATGATGAAGTCAAGAAGCTTATAGCTTGTGGCTTTATTCGAGAAGAACAACATCCTGATTGGGTAGCCAATGTTGTTCCAGTCTTGAAGAAAACTGGCAAAGTTCGAGTCTGCATCGACTTCCGAGATCTCAATGAAGCATGTCCAAAAGATGAATTTCCTCTTCCTATCACAGACGTCATGATTGACAATACTTGTGGGTTCGAGCGAATATCTTTTATGGATGGATTCTCCGGATATAATCAGATCAAAATGAATCCCGAAGATGAAAAGCACACATCTTTCCGCACTCCCCGGGGAGTCTATTGCTACACAGTGATGCCTTTTGGTCTCAAGAACGCTGGTGCAACTTACCAACGAGCCATGAGTACCATTTTTTAGAGAACATCTTCGCAAAACAGTCGAATGCTACGTTGACGATATTGCTGTCAAAAGTCGTCTAAAAGAAGATCATATCCAAGATTTGAGAACAATCTTCAATCTCATGCGTCAACATCAGCTCAAGATGAATCCCACAAAGTCATTCTTGGGTGTCTCTAGTGGCAAATTTCTCGGCTTCGTTATTACCTCTAAGGGTATACACGTGGATCCCAAGAAGATCAAAGCTATTCAAGAGATGTGTCCTCCACGCAACCTAAAAGAGCTACGAGGATTCCAAGGCCGACTTGCGTACATCAGGCGATTTATTTCGAACTTATCTGGACGCTGCAGACCGTTCACTCAACTAATGAAGAAGGGTGTATCTTTTGTTTGGACTAAAGAGTGTCAACGAGCATTCGACGATATCAAACGATATCTTATGAACCCACCTGTTTTGGTACCACCAATCTCAGGCATTCCATTCTTAATGTATGTCCGTGCTATGGACCATTCATTGGGTGCTTTACTTGCCCAAAAGAACAAAGAAGGCCACGAACAGGCTATCTATTATCTTAGCCGTACTATGATTGGTGCTGAGCACCGTTATAGTCCGGTCAAGAAAGAATGCCTGGCTCTCATGTTTGCTGTACAGAAGACGAGGCATTACATCATTGGCCAAACTATTCATGTCATATCCCGAGTTAATCCTCTTCGGGTACTCATGAAGAAACCTAGCACACTTAATTCTCGGCTGGCTACATGGGCAATCCTGCTAGCTCAATATGACATGGTGTATGTTCCACAAAAGTCTGTCAAAGGTCAAGCGTTGGCGGACTTCTTAGCAGCTCATCCTGTGCCTGAAACATCTAAACTCTATGACGAAATTCCAGACGAGACGTTGGAAGTCAACATGATCTCTGAAGAGTTTCTAACATGGCGTCTATTCTTTGATGGTGCATTGAGAATTGGACCAAATGGTGCTATTGTAGCAGGAGTTGGAGTGGTCCTCGTTTCTCCAGACGGATCAACTATCCAAAGAGCCTACTCTTTAGATGAACCTTGCTCCAACAATGTGGCGGAGTACAATGCTCTACTCATCGGCCTTCAGTTAGCTAAACAACTGAATGTTGAATATCTCGAAGTCTTCGGTGATTCTAAGCTGGTTGTTAATCAGGATAGAGGAACCTATGAAGTCCGTCATCAAGACCTGGTGCCTTATCATGAAGCAGCAATCAATATCGCTATATCATTCAAAGCTTTCTTCATCGACTATGTTCGACGAGCTTGCAATACCGAAGCAGATGCTTTAGCCAATCTTGCAGCTGTCCTAGCCATCCCTATCAAAAGGCAGCAGGTGGTGGTTATCTCTAACCGAGAACTGTTCTGTATTGTAAACAATCGTAATATTGATTTCAGTAATCTCGCTGAAGTCAACGTTATCGATGAAGATTGGAGAACTCCTTTCATTGACTTCGTAGTTCATGACATACTCCCTGAAGATCCTAAGGAGGCTACGAGTGTTCGTCGACGATCTCTCCGATTCTACTATAATCAAACTACCAAAACCCTCTATCGACGAACTTATGACGGTCTTCTCCTACGCTGTCTCGCTGGTGATGAAGCTAAACAAGTTTTGCGTGAAGCTCACGACGGTGTTTATGGAGCACATCAACTTGGTCCTAAATTACAGGATTGCATTAGACGCATGGGTTACTACTGGCCCTCTATGGTATCAGATGCCATTGAATATGCAAGAAAATGTCGTGCTTGTCAAATCCATATAGATTTCATTCATCAACCATCAGAATTCTTACACCCGACTGCTGCTTCCTGGCCTTTCGAAGCTTGGGGCATGGATGTCATAGGTCCTATCAATCTTCCTTCTTCTAGAGGACATCGGTTTATATTGGCGATAACCGACTACTTCTCCAAGTGGGCTGAAGCTGTACCTCTGGCTGAAGTCAAAACTAGCAGTGTCATCAACTTCGTTAAACACTACGTCATCTATAGATTTGGTGTACCTCGAAGAATCATCCATGACAATGGACCTCAATTCATTAGTCAAAAGTTCACTAGATTCTGCGATGATCACCGGATTGACAATGTTGCCTCGACAGCATACAATCCTGCCGCTAATGGTTTAGCTGAAGCCTTTAACAAAACCATCATTAAACTCCTTAAGAAGTTTGTATCCACTAACAAACGGAATTGGAGCGAAAAACTTGGCGAATGTCTTTGGGCCTACCGAACTACGGTCCGTAATCCTATAGGCTTTACACCTTTCTCTTTGGTGTATGGCTGTGAAGCTGTTCTTCCTTTGGAACTGCAAATTCCTTCTTTAAGGATTGCCATTGCTAACAAGCTTACTACAGAGAATAACGATCTTCTTCGACATCAAGAGTTAGAAGCACTTGATGAGAAGCGATTAATGGCTCAACAGCATATTGAGTTATATCAAGCCCGCATCTCGAAGACGTTCAACCATAAAGTGAAGGTCAGAGCCTTTCAGCAAGGAGAACTTGTTCTAACGGTCAGACGTCTTATGACTATGACTCATATGAGCAAAGGGAAATTCGATGCAAAGTGGAAAGGTCCCTATGTTGTAAGCAAAGTCTTCTCAAATGGAGCTTATCAACTTTCAGAGCTTGATGGTCGAGTTGCTATGATGCCTATCAATGGCAAATTCTTAAAGAAGTATTATGTATAAATGTAAATGCTTGTAAATCATCAGACAGAATCAAGTTCATAAATAAAATTCAAATTTTATTTTATCATATGATAGTACATAATATTAAATGTCACTATCATCTTTTTCTACATTGGGACGAGGACCACTGCCGTCTTTCTCAAAAACGTGGTCAGCAAAAGAGCCGAGAACCTCCTTGCTGGATCCTACGAGAAACTTGCAGGCGGCCATCCTCATGGCTTCTTCTTCTTCAGTCCTTCCTGGTTCAAGCAGAAAGTCCAGGATGTCTCTCAGTTGCTGGGGTGCAGACGGACCTTCGCCTGCTTCTGCTTCCTTCGGCTGAACTAGATCGGTAGGGTGTTCTTCAATGCCCTTTTGAACCTTCGGAGCAATCTCAGCCTTCTTAAATGCTTCTTCAGAAGACATTTTTATGTTGAAGAGTAGAAGTGTTCGTTCCTGTCAGATTTTTGCTATATTTATAGACAGAAGTTCCTCCACTAATGAGCGATACATTCATCCAACGGTTCGTCCGTTCATTAATGCCCGACGGTTCATCCGTTTATTTATCACATTCATCCGACGGTTCGTCCGTTCATTAAATGCCCGACGGTTCATCCGTTCATTTATCACATTCATCCGACGATTCGTCCGTTCATAAATACCCGACGGTTCATTCGTTCATTTATCATCATTTGACGGTTCATCCGTTCGTTTATCATCACTTGACGGTTCATCCATTCATTTAACATCATTTGACGGTTCACCCGTTTATTTAACATCATTTGACGGTTCACCCGTTCATTTATCATCATTTGATAGTTCACCTGTTTGTTCATCATCACTTGACGGTTTTCCCGTTTATTCATTTCACATACATTGACGATTCATCATCGTTCATTATCCACATCAGCAACTTGTCATTTTCGATTAAGTTGTCAAATTGAGATAATAAATATATCATGTCTATCTATTATTTATATCTGAATAAGATATGCAATAAATAATGGAGCCACAACAAAATGCCTTTTATATCAAAATATGAGGCATTACAGAAATGCATCTACAGCAACAAACACAAAAATACAAAAAAAAGTTCTAATTAAGAAGGAGGGATAATCAGATTGTCAATTTGCTGCTTCAGTGTCTGCAGCTCTTCTTCATGTGTTGATGCTACTATCCTTCTTGCTTCTTCCATCCCGCTTTCTTCATCAAAAATGGGCATGTCCACTGTCTGGCGGGTGATTTCTGTACCATGGGTTGTCTCGTACTCATTCCTTTCTTGAATTAAGGCATTGAATTGTTCAATCACCAGTTGGTGATTAACAGTTTCCTCTTCAAACTCTTGCTAGAGGCGAGTAATCTCTGCTTTCAGCTCAGTAAGTCTCTGTCCTTTGCTTTCAGCCACTAAAGTAACTGATTCTATCTTAGAGTTGTATTCAGCTGATTTTGCAGAATGAGCCTCTAAAAGATTTTGAAGGTTTACCCTTTCTATATCAGCGGCTTGAGCCAGTCGCTCAAATTCAGCCTGCACTAAAGAGTTTATCTCCTTCTTCTTGAGCTCCTTATATTTCTTGATAGAGACTTCTAATTCGTTCAATATGTGTTCAAGGAGAGTGGCCTGAGCCTCGTCTCCTTGTTCCCTTATGGCTCTTATTAAGAAAGAAGTTGGCTTCCTAACCATAATGAAATCAGCTCCTTTTTTCTCTATCATTTAATGAACAAGAGATCCCAGCGACTCGAAGAAGCATCTGGTGAATGACTGGATAACTTGTTGATTGATGGCCAGAGTTCCAGGAGTCGCTGCTACTCCTGTTGAGGATGAGGCAGCAGGTTGCTCGACCCTTTGTGGCTGGACAACAGGCCCTTTAAATAAAGGAGCCAGAGTAGAGCTAGTCGCTCCTCCTGTTTGATCCTCTGCAATAGTAGATTTGTTATTAATTGTTTGTCGATGAACAAGAAGATCAAATAAGAGCAATCTTACCTTGCTTCGATCTAACAATAAGTACATTCCCTGCTGGAATGGACTCCCATTGAATGGAAGTAGCCTCAGCTGCGACAGCCTGGCTGCTGCCCGCTTCAGAACCGCAAGATAAGTGATAACTACTACTAATAACCACCGTTGGTATGGGCACCATAGCCAGGTCCATTGGAGGTGTTGGCAGAGTCTCAAGATCTACAAGAATTACAAATGAAGATATTAGTTATCAGTCTATTTTAAAAGAGAAGATTGCTAGATCTCGTTTTATACCTTGAGGGTCGGTGGCGGGATTTTCTTTCAGCACACCTTCATCGGCTGCTTCTTCAAGAGATCTTTCTATCTCAACATTTTCATCAGGATTTAAAAGATCAGCAACTTTTTCTGCAGACGCCTCCACTTCAATATCCTTTTTAGGATCTGAAATATCATCGGCCGTATCAAGAGATATATGTTCTTCGTTATCCCTTTCAGGATCTTGTATATATTCATCAACATTTTCAGATGAAGAGCCCTCTTCGTCTTCTTCTTCTTCTGCTGCTGCATTCCCACTGTTAGTGGCAGTCTGATCGTCTTGCAGGCTATAACTGCAATCTTCTAAAGCTGCGATCATTTTACGATCTTCTTCTTCACGAAGAGTTCTAGGAGTAAGAGGAGGTTGAGTTGCCTCTGCAACAGGTGAAAGAGGTCGTACAATATTTTGTTCTTCCTCTGTGATGTTCTCTCTAGACTCTTCAATCTCAGTTCTTGGGATAAGATCTCCCCTCTGTTCAGTCTCTTCAAGAGTTTTGCTCCAAGATTCAGAAACAGGTGTGGGAGATGACATTAGAATTCCTACTGCAACATCTACTGAAGTCAGGATTTGCCTGGAAGAAGATTCTTCTAAATTTCTTCTGGTAACCACCCTCTTCTTTCTGTGTAGAGGTCTGGCAGGACTCTCTACATTTACTGGTTCTGCTTGTTTCTGCACAGAAGTTGGTGTAGTGACAGCTTCTTGATGTGTCTCGGCCAATTGCCGAGATTGGGATCTTGTAGTGACCTTTTCAGAAGAATGATCCAGGATCAATTTCTTCTTTGCTGCCGGAGCAGGAGGCTCCTCTCTTCTTCTTTTCCTTGCAGGAGATCTACCCACTTTCAGAGAAACACGCAGTGGTGCATTTACCTCTTGAGGGAACACAATCTCCCTCAAAGTTTCTAGAGGTGCATCCGTCGGCTCATGTACCTCATCATTTGCAGGGATCGATGAAGCAATTCTCCCTCTCCTCAATCTTGTTGCAGTAGCGAAACTATCTGCGAGATTAAAATTCTCGGCAAAAGTATTTGCGGATGTATAAAACACCAAATATTTGAAGAGCATCCGAGGACCCTGGGGAGTACTCTTTGCTGGCATTAAAAAGGTGGCTTTCGTATCACGGACATTGTAATAAGCCCAAGCTCTGGCCCCGTCTATCAAATAACCTTTGCCTTGGAGGCAGGTAATTGCGTTCCCTACATGGAACTGATCATACCCAAACTGCCGAGAAAATCGGCTGGGAAGATATGGTTCTAAATAGCATTCTTCTTCGAATCGGTAAACCAGATGAGATGGTCGAATCGTCTTCAACCATTCAAAGGCTGTACGGGTCAGAGGCTGCATCTTCGGATCCACCATATTTGTAGGCATCTGATCGTACCCAGCGGAGAAAGGAGCACAACAGAAGTTCCATCCCCTATTCAGATTCAAAACATATCTACACTCGCTTAAAGAAGTGTATTTCCATTGTCCATGAGAATATCTTCGGAGAAAACTGCCATCGACCGGTCCCATGCCGGGGTCTATTAAGGTTGGATAGTGGAGAAGCAACCATCCAAATAAATATGTATATGGCAATTCCAAGCGAGGGAACTCTTTCTCTCCCTTCGCCTTCAGCATCAAGTCGACGTATAAACGAAGACTGGCATTTAGTTTGCAGGTCATTGCTGATAACAAGTCCATCTTATAGCCGAAGACTAACTTGACAGCAGCAAACAGAACACCGCGGTGAAAACGATCCACAGCACTGGATCCGGGAACCACAAACCTCCGAAGCCAGTATGTTAGGAATCCTGCCAGTTGTGCTTCTTCTGACATGGGTCTATAGCCCATTCTTAAGTAACTCTCCAAAGTATCCCCTGTCTTCAAAGGAGGATACTCATGATCATCTTTCACTTTTTTTATCAAAGTTACCACTCTGTTCCATCAGCTTTATAACCTCTGCGTTGCTCAAAGGTTTGAAGAAGTTAGGGTAACATTTGTCATTCTCCTTGGTTTTCTTCCCTTCTATGTGGTTGAGAAACAGATATGGTAACCACTTTGAAGAGTAACAAGTGTTGGCAGTAGCACTCTTATAAAACAGAGAGCAGATCTTGTAATGGCATAGTAGTTCTTCGAATACTGCCACCATCGCTGCATTCTCTTTTCTAAGCTTGTCCAGCTCATCATTTGCTGGTACAAACTCCTCATATGGAGCATCTGCCATGGGCAGGTACGAGATATACTTCATCTCGTGGAGTGCAAACCCCATCTCTCCACCCGGGGTCATGAAGGTCCCCGTCCTATAGTTGTACCTCTCAGCCAAGGCTAAAAATATATGTGGGTTGGGAGCAAAGCCGTATATAGTGGCATGCACTGCTTGATACAGATTGATCTGTTGGAGTCTGTCTTGGAATGTTGTCAGAATCTAATTCGTAATATAGCTCCATCGCTTGTAATCTGGATTCACCAATCCAGTCAGTCTGATGTCTTGTTCGGGATATTTTCTTTCAGCCTTCGCAAATTCATTTACGAATATTGGTGTCCTAACAGGCATCAGCATAGAGGAGTTTTCTGGTGGAATGCAGCCAGGTCTCAAGCCTCTCAACAGGATGCTATATCTATCAGAGGATCTATAAAACATGTCCTTCTTGTTTGGCCCCTTCTTTACGAAGATTTTCCCTGCACGGGCATCCTGAAACAGAGTGATATTCCACTCCATCTTCCTTGGGTAGCTCGTATGAGCGTACTGCGACAAAGGGAGGCAGCGAGCAATGTCTGGTATGAAGAATGATCTATCTTTCTGGTGAACTATTCTCTCCTCCATCCTCGGCCTAGGCTGAGAGACTTTCTCAAAGGCGTCACCGAACAGGAATAAGGGTTTCTTATGAATAACAGCATCCGCTGACTCTAGGGGCTGTCCATTCATCAAACACATTAAAGTCTCATTATCCTGGGAGATCAGTATAGCCTGACGGAAGGCCGGCAGATCGTATTGAGGATAGTGAACATGAGACAGATCTTCTTTATATTCAGACTCCAAAAGAGTTCCCACAAAGGTTTCATGTTCAGGATCATCTCTCGTATTCACTGCATCAGACAGAAAGAAACAAAAATTCAGTATAAGTCAAAATTAAAAAATTCTGTCAACAAAATTGCGCAACATCAAGCTGTGCAACATCAGTTTGCGCAACATCAGACTGCGCAATATCAGTTTGCGCAACATCAGTTTGCGCAAACATCAGACTGCGCAAACGAACAGCCATCAGTTTGCGCTGACGATCTCGTACAAATTAGCAGTTTGCGCTGACATTTGCCAGCACAATTCAACCGATTACGCAAGAAAGTCGATCTTCATAAAAATGAAGAGTTAGCTGATTTGTGCAACCAGAACCCTAAATAGGGTGGTGCAGTATGATCACATCACTAAAAAGAGATGGATTTCGAAAGACAATGATATCAAAACCCTAAAAAGGGTTTGAAGTCTTCTACCTAACATCGCAGGGTGGGCATCTTCGTGACGAGAGGCTCTGTGCGCAGTTCTGGATGAGGACTCGGCCGGGGCTTTGCCTTTCGCGGCGGCGGTGGCAGCAGAGGATCGTCGGGGTGCCATGAAAGTCGTCGGAGGAGGAGGACAGCAAGGGTTCAGGGGAATTTCTCTCAAGAGCTCGAAGGATGCAAAGTAAAGAAATAAAAATAAAGAGATAGCTATTTATAGCTTTCGAAATATGAAACGGCTGCCTCGAATTGTGCCTAAAATTGGGGGCTCTTCGCTTTGCGCAGACAGCTCATCCTCATGCGCAATTTGATTCAAAATTCAAAAATTTAAATTATTTCAAAATTTTGAATAAAATCAACTTTCGAAAACTTTGAAGGGGGTCTTGTAGGTCCTAAAAAATCAAGTTGCATCAATCAACAAAGTCAAATAATCAAGATATACATCATTTTGATGAGTTGCACAGACAACAGATTGCGCAGCAATCAAATTGTGCATGTTGGTTTGCGCACGTTCCCAACTACGCAGGCTGACGTGGCAGAAGTCATCATTACCTGAATCAAATCAAATCTTCCTAACAGCTGACAGCACGGATAACGAGGAGACTGTTCGTTTATTGTGCCGCACAGTGCTCGAGGGCGGCTGACAGTTGGCAGCGCAATCCATGATGGCGCAAACCATTCCTGCGCAATCTATGATGGCGCAAACCATTCCTGCGCAGTTTGAGTCTGGGCAAACCAAAGCCTGCGCAGTTCAGTTTGCGTATTCTACCAACATAACTGATAAAGTACATGTGGCATTCATGCCATCAATTGCTCATTATGTGGCAACTGTCTATGCACGATCATGCGCATTTCAATCAAATGATGCCATGTGTCTTAGATAGTTGGCCCACGATCCAGCAACTGCCTGCGCAGTCCAATGCTGCGCAAACCAATTGCTGCACAAATTATCCTGTGCAGTCCAGAATAACTGAAAGTTAGTTATTTCCAGAACTCTATAAATAGAGTTTCAAGTCTTTATTTTGGGGGATCACGAAACAAAGATCAGAAATCAGAGAGTTCAGGAGTTCTTGTCCAAGTG
This sequence comes from Iris pallida, assembly GCA_029216955.1. Lineage (NCBI taxonomy): Eukaryota > Viridiplantae > Streptophyta > Magnoliopsida > Asparagales > Iridaceae > Iris > Iris pallida. Next base: position 6,678,693 of record JANAVB010017400.1, read on the forward strand.
CTGTTGCATTCTTCCGAGGCTTTTGCCTTCAATTTTCGAGGCTTTTGCCTTCAGTTTCCAGAGTTGTTTTCAACTTCAGAGGCTTCATCTTCAAAGTTCACATCGTCCAAGGGATAAAGCAATCGTCATCTAGATTGGATTCTTATATTTGTAATTTTTCTAGAATTCTTGTAATCTTTATTACACAGTTTGTATCAATAAAGTTTCATACTTTTGTTTTTGCAAACACAGCCCCCTTGCCCTTCGCGGATCTCTAGACGACCTTGGGAGACATAGTTCTCAAAGAAAGAAGATGAAGAGTTTTCTGAAAAATTCAAAGAGAAAGGAATAATGAACTTTCTCCCTCCTCCAAGGCCTATTTATAGGCACGGGCCACCCCCTATACGCCTACTTGTTGTATGTGCCTATGCTCCCATTACGCAGTATGCGCCCACGGTGGCCTATGCGCCCACGTGAAGAACCAGCTCCTTGCACACTATACGACTGCCACTTGCTGACGTGGACATCGTACGAAGGATGGACCGCTTCAAATTCCGCTCTGATGAATCTGTCCAGTTTGGATGTCGAGGAAGATCTCAACAGTCGTATCTCCCTGAGAGGCTGGCCAAACACTATGCACCCAAGGAGAGAAGCCGTGCTATGCGTCTATTGCATCACAAGAAGAAAGTTCATGCTTCTTTCAAAGTATTTCGAACTTGTTCAAGTATCGAAAACTTTGAAGGGGGTCTTGTAGAAGCATGAAATTTTTAGCAAATCAAGCCTTATGCGCCCAAAGACCGAGGAGGATATATGCGCCTATCACCCTGTGAAGCTATAAGCGCCCATCACCCTGTGAAGCTATATGCGCCCCGCATCCTGTGAAGCTATATGCGCCCATCATCCTGTGAAGGAGGGCGCATAGCCTGAGACGTGGCTATACGCCCAAGCCTGACTCAGTCAAAGCCATGATCAAAACGTGCACCGAAGCGCACGACCACATCAGTCTCCACGAGCAGTCGTGCACCGAAGCATGCGGCCATGTCAATACCACGACCAACCCACGATCTCGCAGCCTGTATGCGCCTACGTCCTATGCACCCAAAGCAGGACTATGCGCCAACATAGAAACCAGCGTGTTTCCTCATGTGGGCGCATAACATCATTCCAGTTCAAGAACGAATAAAAGGGGAGCTTCTTCCCTCTTCAAAGGACAGAACGGAGAGAATTTTCAAGAGCCAAATTGCTGCAGTTCTTGCCAGTGAGCCGAAAGTTAGCAAGTTTCTTAGATTTTCTTCCACTTTTATAATCGGAGTATCAACGGAGTAAAGGAGCAACTGCCGCTCGATCTCCATCGTCCCATTCTACAGAATATTTTTTTGTACTCGGGGATCCTCAGCGCAGGATCTCTCAGGCATACTCGATTTGTGGTGCCTTGTGCCAATAAAAGAAAAGACAGTATTTTCTTCTTCTTTTTTGTGTGTGTCCATAAACATAGGGTTGGCAAGTAGGTAAGTTGTAATTCTCATCATCGTTGCCCCAGAGTGTCTCAGTTGATCATGCCACTATTTAAAAGTTATAGGATCATTTAGCTTATGGCTCATAATGGACCCTTAGGATTGAGTTGTTGGCTCATGTTAGTATGTAACTCAATTAACCAAATGTGAGCTAATTAGATCCCTAATGATAAGCTGGAAAATTTCTCCATAATGAACTTTTGGTTTCGTACCGCTAGAGGTTATGTCACGACCCACTCATGCTTTTCGAGATACGAGTACGTAGCCAAGTCTAGCCTATGTTGCAGTATCAGCGGCAGTACGTTGTCTAGATCTTAATATCAACTCAAATACATCAAAATCATATCTAACTGCTCATTCACAACAACTATTCCATTTATAAAGCTGATAGTACATCAAAATAACATTCGAGAACAAATACACTAAATATTAAATAAAAGAACTATCTAATCTATCTAGCATCTAAGGTCGGCCTCCAAGATCTCTATCTCCACCCGTATGATCCATAGCGCATAAGATATATAGCAAGTCACCTGCAATGATCCAGTCAGGATAGGGGTAAAGTATAATCCTATTGCAATAATGTAACTTAAAATAAGCTAAACAAGTAGAGATGCAGTAGAGAATAAAGGAAACATGTATATGAACTGAAAACAATAAACATGTACAAGAATTAATGGCAAGAACATGTATGAATAAGACAACTAGCAATGAACATGTACAAATAAAATTGACAGTGCATTGAAATATTTTTCGACATGTGAACGACTTGGGTTAATACGGCACATCATAGATGTCTATCCACATTACAAGGTACCACTAACCCATACGTGAGGTGTATGACTTAGCTATCCACATTTAACATTCATTAGGATTTGTTCACATACCTACCTAATATTTTCCCTTCCGACTCACTAAACAATCAATAAACGAGCAATGATACAACAAACCTATCATGTCGCAATCGTGTCTCAACTAAATACTCAATGAAATACAATAAAGATTAGCAGTATAATGTAATAAGAACATAAAACAATAGTGTACTTGTCTCGATTAGTTGCGGTTGTTGTGACTTGATCATGTTGGCACAAAATAGGTCAAAAGCTATAGTCATAGTTGGTCCGAAGAGATAATGATGTCGATGTCCATAACATCCAATGATTCCCAGATAAGCCCAATATAAAGAAAGTCCAAAGTCGTCGATTCGGTTCACTAATCATCTATATGTTCTATAATTTACACAAAATATTAAATTATTTTAACTTTTAGAAAATTAATATGTTATAGATCTATGTGTCAGCTTTCCAAACCATCAAACGGTTCACAAAACGAAGTTTGGGATCTTCCAAAATCTCAAAAATAGTGCGTCATGTCATTTTTTTGGACAATCGACACTCAAATAATTTTTCAAAAATTTACGTTCATAATTACAAAAAATAAATTATAGATTTGGAAAGTTAACATCGATACGGTTCTAACAAAAAAACTGAAGGTAAAACGGATTTCAGAATTGGTCACAACAGCTTCGCGAAGTTGCTATAACTTCTTAAAAAATAAGGCTAAATTTATGACGAATTTTGGCATATTTTGGAAAAAAAGAGAGGAATTTTGGAAGGAAAAAAAGGAGATGAAATAGGTTCAATAGATATATATAATGTGTAGCAATTACTTAATTAGGATAGGATTAGATTGGAAATGTTTTGGTTTTGGGAGAAGAATAAGGACTCCTTAAATTAATGGAGATTGACTTATAATTTTCTAATTTGGAAGGATCAAGAATCTAATGAATAAATCTTTCCATTAAATTCAAATCAAATCAATCTCAAAACTATATGGATCAAATCCCAATCCATAATTGATCATAATAATAATTTAAAATAATATCTAATATTACCAAATAAAATTTAAAGTACATTTGCATAAATCCAAATCTTATACAAAAATTTATCAAATCTTTTTATTGGTCAAAGATAATAATCATTAATTTCAAAACTCAATTAATCAAATCTAAATCTAATATTTGATTACAATAATAATTCAAAATAATATTCAATATTATCAAATAATATTTAAAATATTTTATAAACTCAAATCTTAAAAATAATTTGGCAAATCTTTTGTCATTCAAAAATATTTATAGTTACCTTTTATAGAAATTCAAATAAAAATTTTCTAACACAAAATATTTCTAATTAAATAAATAAAATTTAAAAAAACTCGGGAACAGGGGTTACAGGTTATGTTTATAAATATATTCTTTATTTTTCTCGCTCAGGATTTCAACGATACCCGTTTGCTCTTATGTCATTAAAATTTAGGAGATTTTTGCTTGACTTATGCGAGTATAAATCATTACTTACAAGTAGGCAGGTTCCGTTTGGGTTGGGTAAAATTAAATGTGCTCTGCCAAAACCTTCAATAATGTGATCATGACCAATTATCATGGATACTATGTTCGAACTAGTATTATAGGATCCTTTCAATCCAAATCTTAAAAAGGGATAACTGTTGTTGGTGTCACGACCCGCGCCCGCATGTTCGGTTATGGGTGCGTGAGGCACGCCCAGCCTACACCGCAGTATCGACGTAGTAAGATGTCTAGTCCTCAGTAGAAAATATCTCAACATTATAAAACCCACAATATCAATATGTACTCAATCACAAAACGCTAGGAAAGATATGAATGATAAAGGTAACAATAACACTAAACCGTCAAGTATCCATAAGTGATTATATATATCAAGAATGTATCAAAGAGAAATCCAATAAATAAAACATAAATCTAAATACATAATATTGGCCTAGAGCTCTGCAGAGGTCAACTCACCGTCAATGAATCATCGAGATCTGTCTCGGCTAGCATCATCATGAAGTCCAAGAATGTAGGGCATAACATCTCCTAAAAATGTGATTATCCGGTCAGGATTTGAGCAAGTACAAACACTGATAAATATTTCATAACATGATAATGACTATATAACAAGAGTTAGAATATGTGAGGCATGATAAACGAGTAGAACTGTAAAGCTAAACTGGCAGTTTAATAGAAATAGGCAATAATAATAAATATGATAAAGAATAGAAAAATATGATTAGAGACTATCTAATGAAACTATGCCAAGACATCCCAATCCTCTATGTGTTTTGAAATACCAATTTCGACAAGTGACTGACTAGGGTAATACGACAAATCGCACATGAGAATATGTGAATGCTATCCATACGATACGACAAATCACACGTGAGATATGCGATTGCTATCCATACGATTAGAGACAAAGCATGAAAATATAGTTCACACGTCTACTAAGGTATTTTCTCGCCCGACAATTAGCATTCATGGATTCAAGTCATGACATATAAGATGCACAAATCACGAAACACGATAAACACGATGCACGAAGATCATGAAACACGAATATCACGAATAGAATCCATAAAACACTAATCACGTGTAAGAAGTGTGACATGAATACGATATGCATATCTAAAACATGAAATAGAGACAATATCAAGAAATAAAAGTAAATTACTGCATGTACATGCCTTAATTTAGTTGGAGTCGACGTGCGTGACACGAACGTGTCGACATGGAATAGGTATAGATGCTATGCTCCATAAGATGATCCCAAATGATAACAGCTGGTTCCATTGAGTCCAGAATAGTCCAAATTGCCTATTTTGATAGAAGTCCTGAATCAAAATATTTTGGAAACTAAATTTTATTAATCAAAATATTTTTAAAGATAATATTTGAAAACCTAAAAAAATATTCTAGGGCTTTAATCCCTAATTTGTCAAATATAATTTAGGTCGAAACTATAATTTTAAAATAGCTGAAAAATACTATGATAACATATTTAGAATCTCTAAACCTAATTTAAAAATAACTGTAGGGCTAAGACCATTTTATAATATTTATTAAATTATAAATATTCATTCATATCCATATATATTAAATACATATATGCATATATACATAAACATATACATTTATATTTACATATATATAATATATGTAAACACATTTAATTATACACATATACATACATTTATCCATACCTTTATACATACATATACATTATTCTTAAATAAGCAAATATAACTAATAAATAAATATTAATTATAAAAAATAGAGTCGCAACAGAGAAAGAGGGAAGAGAGGAGAGTAGCAAAGCGAGAGAGAAAGAGAGTCATAGAGTGAGGAAAAGAGGGACACGAGCTCACCGAGTTGTGTCACCGCGGTGATCTCCGACGTGGCTCGCCGGGGTTGGATTCGGAGGGTCGTGCTTTAGTCTCTCGCAGGGGACGGGGCTCGACGCCGAGTCGCGCGAGACACCGGCGGCGGGAAGACGCTATGAGCTCTGATGGGTGTTGGATCTGGCGTTGCTGGACAGAGAAGGGCCATGCAGAGGTGGACGCAGGTCAGAGAGGATGGGGCGTGAGATAATGGTGCAGCGGGCTCGGCACAACGAAGATGATGCCGGTCGATGATTTATGTGGCCGTAGCGGTAGTTCTATGGGAATAAGGCAGATGGAGGTATGGTTGGAGTCGACGTGGCAGTGGCGCACACGGCTGACATCGAGGGATGTCAGTAAGAATATGAAACATCGTAGCAATAAAGCTTTGAGATTGTTATTGCCGGGGCACAATTTTTTGATAGAAAACTGAGAATATGAAACAATTGTAAAAATAATGTTCCAACGCAACACTTCTAGGAAGGTTGCACGAGTAAAACGAAGATCTAAAAAGATTTTGTTTAAAGTATTACAAGAATCTAAAATGATTTCATAATCCACAGCAACGTATGATATACGAGAATCTAAAAAGATTACGTAATCACAGCAGCGAAGAGGATGACAGGCAAAAGGTGGAAGATGGCCTGCTGGGGTGATCACCATTGCTCAAAGCTTTATTCGTCCTACACGAACAGCTTCCAGGAACCAGCAAGTTCGTCGGAGAACTTGGAACACTCCTGCTCTTCTTGACTCCTCGGACGGATACGAACTCCCGTGCAAAAGCAACGCTAGTACGACGTCTTTTCTCTCTCTCGAAGGCTGCTGGAATTTGCAAGCAAATTTCGATCAGAACTGTGTTAAAGAATACGTCTGAATTCTCTGTTTACTTGTGCTAAAGAACACTTCGTAAACTTTCTCTGGTGGCTTCTCTTTCTATTCTGTCTATCAGCCTTGAGAGAGAGGATGCCTTATATAGGCCCTGCAGCAACTGGTCGGTTGCCACAAAGTTAGGGACGTGGTAATAACTACCCCGAACATGTAGCAACCGCCCAGAACATGCAAACGCACGTTCTGCTGCCAATTGTGCTCATCCAGCGCTCCTTGCACTCTGTGCGACAAAATGTGCACCGAACTGCGTACACTGCGCGCACTGCACGCACTGCGCTTTAGTTGCGCTCATTGCGCAAGCCACTTGTGCTGCGACGTTGTGTAAGCCCAGTTGCGCTGCCCAGTTGCGTATGCCCAGTTGTGCAAGCCCAGTTGTGTCTCCCAGGTGTGCGTCCAGGTTGCATTCAGGTTGCGCTTGGGTGCGCTGGGTTGCGCAGGATTGCGCGGGTTGTTCGGGTTGCGCTAGTTGCGCTGGTTGCATTATTGGAGTTTGGTCTTTTTTTTAAGTGAATTTTAGTCCCACATCGGCTAGACCAAAGGAGTTGTATCTCTATATAATAGCTTTCCTATTTTAGAGATGCACATGTGGTGTGGAGGTGGACATGGGTGTGCCATGTGGGGTTATTTTTCTAATGGGAAAAAGGCTAAATCAATAATAAAAGCATTCATGCTTTTTGCCCTTGGAAAATTTATTTCCGTGGGAGCTAAGCCCCATAGGGGCTTAGCGACTCGGACTCGGACTCAGACTCGGACTCGGACTCGGGCTCATGGGCTCATGAGGCGTAATGTGGCATTTTGTTAGTACACTTTGCACTTAGCACGTCAACATCGTCGCTAGGCGCATAGTGCGCTTTCGTTGCGCTCGTTGCGCGAGCCACTTTCGCTGCCACGTTGTGCAAGCCCAGTTGTGCTGTCCAGTTGCGCATGCCCAGTTGCGCAAGCCCAGTTGCACTTCCCAAGTGTGCGCCCAGGTTGCGCTCAGGTTGCGCTTGGGTGCGCTGGGTTGCACAGGGTTGCACTGGGTTGCTCGGGTTGCACTGGTTACGCTGGTTGTGCTGCGTGCACAGTGTACACAGTGTGCACAGTGTGTGCAGTGTGCACAGTACGTACAGTACGTACAGTGTGCGCAGTTCAGTGCATGCTCTGTCGTACAGAATACAAGGAGCGCTGGATGTGCACAGTTGGCAGCAAAACGTGCGTTTGTATATTCTGGACGGTTGCTATATGTTCGGGGTGGTTATTACCACGTCCCTAACTTTATGGCAGTCGACCAGTTGCTGCAGGGCCTATATAAGGCATCCTCTCTCTCAAGGCTGATACACAGAATAAAAAGAGAAGCCACCACAGAAAGTTTACGAAGTGTTCTTTAGCACAAGTAAATAGAGAATTCAGACGTGTTCTTTAACACAGTTTTGATTGGAATTTGCTTGCGAATTCCAGCAGCCTTCGAGAGAGAGGAAAGGCGTCGTACCAGCGTTGCTTTTGTACGAGAGTTCGTGTCCGTCCGAGGAGTCAGAAGAGCAGGAGTGTTCCAAGTTCTCCGACGAACTTGCTGGTTCCTGGAAGCTGTTCGTGTAGGGCGAATAAAGCTTTGAGCAACGGTGATCATTCACCCCAGCAGGCCATCTTCCACCTTTCGCCTGTCATCTTCTTTGCTGCTGTGATTACGTAATCTTTTTAGATTCTCGTATATCATACGTTGCTGTGGATTACGAAATCTTTTTAGATTCTCGTATATCATACGTTGCTGTAGATTACGAAATCTTTTTAGATTCTCATAATACTTTAAACGAGATCTTTTTATATCTTCGTTTTACTCGCGTAACCTTCCTAGAAGTGTTGCGTTGGAACATTGTTTTTATAATTGTTTCATATTCTTAGTTTTCCATCGAAAAATTGTGCCCCGGTAATAACAATCTCAAAGCTTTATTGCTACGATGGAAAATATTAATGCTTCACTCCTCAATACTGACTTTTGTAAGTTAGAAAAGTTTGGTGGAGAGCATTATCAAGTCTGGAAGAGAAAGGTTTATCTTACTCTTCAACTCAGAGACGTTGATCATGTGCTGCTTGAAGAGGAACCTACTGTTCCAGATACTGGGTCTGCTGTCGCGATCGCTGCGGGTACTAAACTTCAGGCCAAGTGGAGAAGGAAGAATAGCATTTGCAGGTTGCTTATCCTGAATGCTATGGAGGATTCCCTAGCAGAATCCTACAGTAAGAAACCAATTGCCAGAGATATATGGGAGTCTCTGGAAAAACTGTACGAAGAAGACAAAAATAGGAGTAAGATATTTGTGGTTGAAAAATATCACAAATGGCTCTTTGAGGACGAGAAGTCCATGTTACCGCAGGTTAAAGAATTTCTGAAGCTGCGACAGAAGTTGGAAGACGAGGCGATGCCCCTCCCTGACAAGTTTATTGTTGGAGGGATTGTCTCAAAGCTCCCCGCTGGGTGGAATAAGTTCTATGCAAACATGCATAGGAAGAAGCTTGAGATTAGCCTTGAAGATCTCTTACAGGAAATCTATGTTGAGGACCAGATGCGGACTCAACTAAAGGTGGACACACTGTCCAAGCAATTGGCTAACGCAAATTTGGTTCATACCAAGGAACCAAGGGAAAAGGAGGCGGCTTCCCACAGCAAGAAGAAGGACCCTAACAATCTGAACGTGAAGGGGTCTTCCTTCAAGCGAAAGACGGCAAAGTCTCAGATGCCTTATTTCAAGTGTGGCAAGAAGGGTCACTTCAAAAATGAATACAAAGCAAAGACCAAGCAATCAGAGCAAGGGGAGCCTAGTAAGGTATCTATGATCACTGACGTTGTTGCTATGATTGCACAGGTTGATACGGTAAGGACTGACTCTAACTGGTGGGTAGACACTGGAGCATCCTGTCATGTCTGCTCCAGTAAGGAGTGGTTCACCACCTACACCCCTACTTCTGAAGTGGTTATGATGGTGAACCAGGCACAAGCTGAAGTGCTCGGGATCGGGACGGTGGTGTTGAAGTTGACTTCGAGGAAGTCTCTGACGCTTCAAGGCGTAAAGCACGTACCTGCTATCGCTAAGAACCTGATCTCGGGAGTCCTACTTTACAATGCAGGCCTCAGGATGGACATCAATGCTGGCCAGATGGTAATATTTATGAAGGGCACATATTTCGGAAAAGCTTTTTATACCGAAGGAATGTTCAAAATTTAGCTTGTAAATCAGTCCAATGTAATTAATGTGATTAATAAAATCACTCCTTCTGCTTATACTCTTGAGTTGTGGCATAATAGGCTAGGACATGTTCATTGTAAATGAATAAACAGAATGTCTAGTCTCGGACTTATCTCCAAATGTGGGGGTAAGGTAGAGAAATGTGAAGTTTGTGCTCAAACAAAGATCACAAGAAAACCCTTTCCTCGGGTTAATCGAAGTACAGATCTTCTGGAGTTGATACACTCCGATATCTGTGACTTCAAACAGTTCTCTACAAAGGCCAGGATGAAGTATTTCATAACCTTCATTGATGACTTCTCAAAGTATGCGTTCGTCTACTTGCTGAAGGCTAAAGACGAAGCATTCGAGAAGTTCAAGGAGTTCAGAGCCAAAGCTGAGCGGCAGACTGGACAACAACTCAAAAGAATAAGAAGTAATCGAGGTAGGGAGTACAGGTCTTATAAATTCGTATCATTCTGTAAAGAACATGGAATTATCAATGAGACTACGGCTCCGTACTCTCCTCAATCAAACGGAGTAGCAGAGAGGAAGAACAGAACGTTAACAGAAATGATTAACTCAATGTTGTTGACTGCTGGTCTTTCTAAGTGCTACTGGAGAGAAGCTGTATTGACGGCCACTTTTATTCTAAATAGAGTGCCTCATGCAACTTCTGACGTTACTCCTCATGAACTCTGGTTCAAAGTCAGACCTAACTTGAATGTCATTCGAGTGTGGGGGTGTCTGGCGTATGTCAAGCTTCCAAATCTGAAGATTCAGAAGCTTGGGACAAGGACTACTAAGGCGATCTTCTTGGGGTATGCCGAGAAGAGTGATACTCGGAGATTTTGTGATATTGAATCAAATCATATCATTGAATCTCGTGACGCAAAATATTTTAAAGACAAATTCGTAAGGCACAAGAATATTGTTCTTGCGGATGTACCGGAGAACAATGAGGGTGCACAGAAAACTGAAGTCTTCAATGAAGATGTGGTCCAAGAAGATGTTGTTGTTAAAACAACGGTTGAACCAGATCTCGTTGAGCCATCAACGAAGTGAATGAAGAGGCCGAAGGACTTCGGAAGTGACTTTGTCACCAATCATATGGAAGCAAATCCGCTTACCTATGATGAGGCGATGAAGACCAAAGATGCAATTTTCTGGAAGGAGGCGATTGACAATGAGTTTGATTCTATCACCTCAAATAACACTTGGGAGTTGGTTGATCTTCCTGAAAGAGCGAAACTCATCGGATGCAAATGGATCTTCAAGAAGAAGATGAAAGCAGATGGAACTATTGACAAGTTCAAGGCTAGGTTGGTAGCCAAGGGGTTTTCTCAGAAGCAGGGGATTGACTATTTTGACACATATGCTCTAGTAGCCCGGATGACCACCATCAGAATATTGATTACTCTCGCAGCAATACATAAGATGGTGATACATCAGATGGATGTGAATACGGCTTTCCTAAATGGCGAGCTGACCGAAGAGATTTACATGCAACAGCCAGAGGGATTTGTCATCAGGGGTCTTGAAGACAAAGTCTGCAAGTTGGTAAAATCTTTGTACGGTATTAAACAGGCTCCTAAGATGTGGCATGAGAAATTTAACAAAGTTATAAGGTCACATGGCTACATGGTCAGCGATACAGACAAGTGTGTTTACACGAAGTTCGCTGATGGAAGAGGTATGATCATTTGTCTGTACGTGGACGACATGCTTATCCTAGGTACGGATATCAGCTGTGTCACGGAGACAAAAAAATTCATCTCAAGCAAGTTCAGTATGAAGGACTTGGGGGAAGCTGATATGATCTTAGGGATCAAGATCATCCGGACAGACACTGAACTAGCGCTGTCACAGTCTCATTATATTGAAAAAATGATCACTCATTATGGGTATCGGGATCTTCCAGGGATCGATACACCGTACAGGTGTAATCTGAAGCTGAAGCCTAATTCAGGAAAGAGCATCAGGCAGCTGGAGTATGCAAGCGTAATGGGAAGTTTGTTGTATACTACTACTGCCACAAGGCCTGACATAGCTTTCGCCGTGGGAGTGCTGAGTCGTTTCACGAGCAACCCAGGTGCTGAACACTGGAAAGCTGTAAAACGGGTTATGAGATATCTCAAGAAGACTCAGACATATGTACTGTACTACAACGGAGATCTATCGGTAGTGGAAGGCTTCAGTAATGCCAGCTGGTTCTTAGAGGTGGAGAGTGAGAGGTCCACAGGTGGATTCATTTTTACAATGGGTGGAGCTGCTATATCGTGGAAGTCGAAGAAGCAGACTATGCTCTTGCGGTCATCCATGGAATCTGAGTTTTTTATACTTGATACCACAGCCGAGGAATCAGAATGGCTTCGGGAGCTCATGTATGACCTTCCAGTGGTTGGGGCACAAATACCGACGATACCAATATACTTCGACAACCAGGCGACTGCGGCAGTGGCATCAAATGACCTCTTCAACGGGAAGAAGAGAACTGTGCGGTTGAAGCACAGGGCAGTACACGATCTTATCAAGAGAGGTGTTATTGCAGTGATTGATGTTCAGAGTTAGGAGAACCTGGCAGATCCGTTCACCAAGGGCCTCAAGCGCCAGCTAGTCGACGACACAGCTTGTAAAATGGGCTTGAAGGCATTCTGATATTGTATTATTATATTCCTACCATAAATGTTTTATGCTAATAGTTCAAAGATTTATCTACTAGGCATCTAGCTTTTGGTTCAAGGGAGGACCACTAATCGAAAGAATATCAGTAACGGTGGGTACATGTTCTATTGGGCATGGAGAGGTTACGGACCTAAAATTACTGTTGTCTACTGTTGTTTTCTGCGGAAAACGGTTCCTGTGGGAAGGTTGGCTTAATTGCCTTAATGAGTTCTCAGGCAGAGTGAATGCCTGGTGTGCTTTACAGGAAGCACGGTAGAGCAGCACTACAAGGAGTGAAACTCCATGTTACAGTGGGGTGACTCCACAATGAGGTTCCTATATGTGGGGTGCTGCCCAGGAATAGGATAAAGCCTCGGCTTTGCAAGCCAAGTCACAGCGGCGTATGTAATGCCTGTGTTCGTATTGCGTATTTTTGGAATACGTATACGTATTTATTCTTGTATTTTATCTTGTATTGCTTGATTTCTTGCTTAGTTTTCTTCTTGACTTGGTCTATTCTTGGGTTGGGTTCGGCTAGGCTTGGTTTTCTTTGGTTTATTATGAACCAAGGGTGAACCCCCTACCTACCACCACCACTACCATTTATTAACCCCTTCTTCTTTCTCTCTCTTCATTTATCATCTTCTCCACCATTACTTCCTTACCTACCAGAGAGAGAGAAAGAGTGAGCTCTAGGCAAGTACAGCTTGCTTCATGGAAGAACTCTAATTTTATTGCTTCATTCTCAACCTTACAGCATTTTAACTTACTTTAGTACTTGACATTTTTACTTTCTATGGCTAGATTCTTATAGATCTACATTTATATTATTTTCGGAATTTTTGAGTTTTGATCTAATTAATCTTGTTATTACTAAGTTTTGATGGTTCCATGCTGTAGAGAATTTTGTTCTACCCCATTTTGACCTATGGAAGTTCGGATTTGGGCTCCGGATGATAGAGTTATGCAGCTTGGAAGCCATGGCTTATGGTGTACTTTTTCTCGGAAAATTGGAGAAGAAGCACAGTCCGAGCCGCATGGTAGCACTTGACCGCATGAACATTCATGCGGCAAGTTAGTTCCAACCGCATGCACTACCGCCTTGACTTGACCGCATGACAAGTTCATGCGGCAAGTATTCCTTCTAGCCGCATGAAGTCTTTCCTTCTTAAACCGCATGACTGAGCTTTCCAGTCCAGCCGCATGGGACTCCGCCCACCCTGAGCTGCATGAACTCAACACTCGCGAGCCGTATAGACCGCAGTCTCCCAGCCGCATGGGTTTGCTTTCTTTGACCGCATAGTCATTGCTCCCCGCAGCCGCATGGGTTGCTCCTCTCCGGCCGCATGTACCTGATTGGTCAGCCAGCCGCATGGACCCATCCCTCGCCAGCCGCATGAGTTCCCTATCCTCCTGATCGCATATGTCTTGTCTTTCTTAGCCGCATGACGTACTGGATCTCTGAGCCGCATATGACTGATACCCCTTTAACCGCATAAGCCTTTCCCTTTTAGCCGCATGCGCCTGACCCTATTCAGTCGCATGGACTGTTCTCTTTCAGCCGCATGAGATCACTCCTAGCCGCATATGCCTTAGCCGCATGGCTCTTCTATAGCCCCGAATATTGATAATCTCGAATTCATTTCCTTTTTGTCATGAACTTGATAATCTCGAATTCATTTAATATGTTTGGAATGATAATTGAGCCTGACATGACAGTGACCCGTAGCAGTGTACTCCTGACATGACTAACCTGACATGATAGTGGCCCGTTGTGGCGCACTCCTGACAAGTAAACCTGACCTGATATCTTGATAAGCTGTTACGACGGCTCCATGACATGACATGACCTGTATAAATAACCTGGACACCGTGGGCGATTGTGCTTGTACAAATAATCTAGTCTTGTCTTGCATCATATCTAGATGGGACTCCTGAGTACCACGGTCAGGAGTACCTACTGAAATGGACTAAGGCTAATAACTAGATTAATACAATAGTCATGAAGAGATTTCCCAGCTACAGGTGATCCCGTTACCTGGGCGCGTTTGGGATCTGTAGCCTGCCGTCGAGTAGGGCACATTTCCAGCATACTGTCATGTGTTGCACCCTTCAAGCTACCTAAGGGTACATGCGTTTCCTGGACGATGTACCCACCTGAATTCAACCCCTAATTTTCGTCTTGGGTAACCTGGATGGTCTGTAGGGCTTGTGGCTGTAGAATAATCTCATTGCATCTTGTTAGTAATTAGGCTTGTGACAACCCTAGTTAGTTAAAGTATCAAGCCGTAATTCTTGCTTGGCCGTCAAATGATTGGATGGAGTCTAACCAGTCTAGCCTTGTCCCGATTCTGTTCCAGGTTACTGCATGACCGGAATGTCTGTATTTATTTTACCGATAAATGGTGAGAATCCAAGTTCTGTTCAGACGAAGGGTTACAACCCCGGTCCTTGTTTGGTTTACAGGTTGTAACCTGGTTGTCTGAATAGTTCCATGGTTATCTCGTCGTATATCATCCTGATGTATTTTCTTTATTTTCAGTTCTTACTTTTATTTATGCTCTTGTGCTGATTGCTGGTTTTAGTTCCTAAGTGAAGCCTCCTTTGTGGCACTTGCTCTTTCTTGGATCTGACCCAGCTGATTTTGTATGGCCAGATTTCGGAGCAGCTTCAGAGGATCTACCGACCTTCTAGCCAGATGGTGGCCACTAGACGGAACCCTGGCAACGAGTGGGTTTATTCTTGATCTCCTACTCTATTGTAAAAATATTCTTTTGAGGCGTTTAGCCGACGAGCACCTGTTTAGCTCGATTGTAATTTACTTACTGTCTGCCTACGGGCTGTAACATGATTGACAGATCCTAGGGTTGATCATGTACGACTAAACTCTTGCTAGTCCTAACATTTTGTAACGACTAGCTTCATGATCAGCTGAATATGTAATGTTTGGGACGCCTTACTTTTGTATATTTAATGATCATACATCTTGTAACTTTTACTAACTTGCTTGTCATTGAGACAATAGGCTTGTTCAAGACCTTAAGAGACTGTTGGCTTGTAGTTAAACCCTCATGTATCTAGACAGCCGTGACCGTATAGCAAGATGGATTACATTTTATATACGTAGATGGCTATGTCTGCCCCCGCTCTCCACTATTCTGGTTCTGGGGCGTGACATGGTTTAAGTGGTGGCCCATGCAGGTCTTGTAAATCAAGATATGTGAGGGTTTACCGGATAGATGTCTCAATCAGTATTCGCCCTTGAACTCTGCTCGTATCCTCTGAATCCCTGGATTCTTGTCATGATCACATGCTTGTATCGTTGATCTGTCCTGGTCCTACCTTATTGTTCCCCATGTCGTCTTCTTCAGCGGCATTGTTCCTGGTCCTACCGATCAACAAGGCAGACCTCCCCCCGTGGACCAGCAGCAACCTGGAGATCAAGTCCAGTATTCAGGAGTAGCCTCCAGAGTCGTACCTTCTGACGGAGAGCCACCAGTCCAGCCAGTTCAGCCTGTAGAACCTGACGATGGCACTTTGGTAGGTCTCGTCAGGACGTTGATTGCTTCTCAGGATTGTAGAGGAGATGCCTTGCACCAGACAGTGACGGATGCTTTGACCCGGGGCGGTCATCAGGGTAACAACGCGGCCAACAGCTTCAAGCGCTTGAACCCTCCCTTCTTCGACGGTAGTGAAGATGCTATCGCAGCAGATGCTTGGCTTCAGGACACAGAGGTGATTCTCGAAGCAGCCAGGACTCCAAAGAACGAGAAGGTGGCCGTAGTGCGCCTGCAGTTGTTGGACCTTGCCCGCAACTGGTGGACGGCGCAGGCCGTTGGATTAGTGGCACCCATTGCTTGGGCAGTATTCGGAGAGAGATTTCAGACCAAGTATTTTGATGCTGTAGCTCGGTATGATCTACAGACCAGGTTCACCAATCTGAAGCAAGGAGGCATGACGGTAGACGGATATGCGGCCGAGTTTTCCAGGCTTAGTCGGTTTGCTCCCACCTTGGTGGCAACCGAGTATGATAGAGCCTAGCGATTCCAGCAGGGACTTCATCTGGAGATCTTGTTGGCAGTGGAGCAGTTTGAGCATCAGACTTTTGATGCAGTCTTGAGAGCAGCTAGGAGGCATGAGTATACCTCCCAGAGGATTGTGGATAGGGTCGGAGGTCGGAAGAGATCTCACGGCCAGATGAATCAGTCATCGGCACCTGCCCCGACAGCCAGGGTTTTGACTATTGTAGCTCCGAGGCGAGCGGCCTCAGTGACGTCGGTCCAGCATTCAACCCCGACGTACCCTCAGCAGCAGCAGCAGAAGCAGAAGCAGTCTTCCACAGTGGGTTGTTCTCATTGTGGGAAGCCAGGCCATGTAGTGGCAGAGTGTCGTAGGACGCAGGGATTGTGTCTGGCTTGTGGAGCACCAGACCATAGGGTTGGATCCTGCCCGAATAGGGGTGGTTCATCATCGTCCAACCTTTCTAGCTCTTCGGTGAGAGGACCAGGTCCGGTCCAGCAGCAGCAGTATCCATTGTCGAGGCCCTTGCCGCCTCAGTCCCAGGCGTTCCAGCAGCAGAACCCCCAGCAGCATGCTCAAGCCCAAGCCTTGAGTCAGAATAGGCAGCGAGAATTTCAGCAGAGGGGACCAGCACCCCGAGGGTACGGTCAGGCTATGGTGATGACCGCAGAGGAAGGAATGGCACCAGGAGAGGTAGTGGCAGGTACTATTCTCGTCAACTCCTTTCCAGCTTCAGCTTTATTTAATTCTGGTGCATCGCATTCTTTTATGTCTGCACGATTCGCGACACGGGTAGGATTGGAGCCCGAGTCATTATCAGTAAGGCTCAATATACTTACTGGTAACGGACTTGTGGGAGTCGATAGAGTGTTTTCCTCATGTCGGATCGTAGTTAGCGGTAGGGAGTTCCCCGCTAGATTGATAGAGTTTCCGATGGCCGATTATGATGTGGTCTTAGGGATGGATTGGTTAAGAAACCAGTATACTAGGATAGACTACCACATCGGCAGAGTCGTTTTTAGCATTCCAGGTGAGCCAGAGTTTTTTTTCTCTCGAGGCGAAGTTGAGCCTTCTCCTCCAGTATTGCGGATGGCAGTAACAGCAGTTCAGTTGCCCAGTATAGTGGATGAGTTCCCAGATGTTTTCCAGAAGAGCTTCCAGGTATGCCTCCAGAGCGGGAGATCGAGTTCACCATAGACTTGATTCCCGGGACAGCCCCAGTATCAGAGAGAGTCTACAGGATGGTGCCGTCAGAATTGGAGATCTTGTACAAGATGATTGAAGAACTTCGAACCAAGAGATTCATTCGTGCTAGTGGATCGCCTTGGGGAGCCCCGATGTTTCTTATGAAAAAGAAGGATGGTACGTCCAAGTTATGTGTTGACTATCGTACCTTGAACTCAGTAACAATCAAGAACAGATATCCTCTCCCGAGGATAGATGACTTGTTTGATCAACTCAAGGGGGCTTCAGTATTCTCGAAGATTGACTTACGCTCAGGATATCATCAGATCAGAGTCAGAGAGCAGAACATCCCGAAGATAGCTTTTAGATCTAGATATAGGCATTGGGAGTTCCTTGTTATGCCCTTTGGAGCAACCAATGCGCCGGCAGTATTCATGGACCTCATGAATCGCATCTTCATGCCTTACTTGGATTAGTTTGTGATTGTGTTCTTGGATGACATCCTGGTCTACAGCAAGAGTGAGGCGGAGCATGAGCAGCATCTCCGTGTGGTCCTTCAGATTCTCAGGGAGCACTAGTTATATGCCAAGTTCAGTAAATGCGAGTTCTGGCTCGATCGCATTTCGTACTTGGGTCATATCATTACTAGAGGTAGAGTGGAAGTGGATCCCCAGAAGATTGTGGCTATTGAGTCGTGGCCAGTACCCAGCACAGTTGCAGAGGTTCGCAGTTTTCTTGGATTAGCCGGCTATTACCGGCGGTTTATTTCAGATTTTGCTCGGATATCAGCACTATTGACCCAGTTGACCCACAAGGATGCACAGTTTGCTTGGACAGCAGAGTGTCAGAATTCATTTGAGAAGTTGAAGCGAGGCATGATAACGGCACCCATTCTCACGCTTCCAGATGGAATCGGAGGATTCTCAGTATATTGTGATGCTTCAGGCAGAGGTTTAGGATGTGTTCTGATACCGCATGGGAAGGTAATAGCTTATGCGTCAGGGTAACTTCATGATCATAAGAGAAATTACCCAACCCATGACTTGGAGCTGGCAGCAGTGGTGTTTGCACTTAAGTTGTGGAGGCACTATTTGTATAGAGATAGGGTGGAGATTTTCACCGACCACAAGAGCCTGAAGTATATTTTCACCCAGAAGGATCTTAACATGCGTCAGAGACGGTGGCTGGAGCTTCTTGTGGATTATGATGTCAACTTGCAGTATCATCCTGGGAAGGCCAACGTTGTAGCAGATGCATTGAGTAGGAGAGCCGGAGTTTATTTCCTAACAGCGCAACCAGATCTGTTAGCAGATCTTTAGAAGATGGGTATTAAAGTTGTTCTCCCTTCCAGTATGGCATTGATGGCCAGTATGCAAGTTCAGTCCACTATAGTCGAGAGGATCCGGATGGCACAGTCAACAGATTCCAAGCTTCAGCGACTCAGGACAGAGTGTGAGGCAGGACGAAGACCAGAGTTGTGCATTCATAAGGACGGTATACTTAGGCATGGTAAGCGTTTTTGTGTACCTAGTGGAGATATCAGACAGGAAATCATGTCAGAGGCGCACAGTTCTCAGTATTCCATCCATCCTGGCAGTACGAAGATATACCATGATATCCGTCAGCACTTCTGGTAGAATGGCATAAAGCGGGAGATAGCTCGGTTTATCTCTCGATGTTTGGTTTGCCAACAAGTTAAGGCCGAACATCAGAGACCGGCTGGACTTCTTCAGCCCTTGCCGATTCCAGAATGGAAGTGGGAACATGTGACCATGGATTTCGTGACTGGATTACCTAGATCCTCAGCTGGTCGAGATACTATTTGGGTTATAGTTGACCGGCTCACGAAGGTGGCTCACTTTCTTCCATTCAGAGTTGGTCAGTCGACGACTCAGCTAGCGGAGATGTACCTTAGGCAGATCGTCAGATTGCATGGAGTGCCCGTCAGTATCACTTCGGACCGAGATTCAAGATTCATATCTCACTTTTGGCGCAGCCTGCAAGAGAGTTTGGGGACTCATCTCCTGTTCAGTTCAGCATATCACCCACAGACAGATGGCCAGTCGGAACGTACGATCCAGACCCTTGAAGATATGTTGCGATCTTACACACTCGACTTCGGTGGTTCATGGGAAGATCACCTGCACCTGGTGGAGTTTCGTACAATAATAGTTTCCAAGCTAGTATCTAAATGGCACCGTTCAAGGCACTGTATGGTAGGAAGTGCAGATCCCTGCTAGCTTAGGACGATGTTGGAGAAAGGCAGATGCTCGGTCCAAAAATGATTGTCCAGACAGTTGAAGTAGTCCGAAGAGTCAGGAATCATCTTCGAGTTACCCAAGATCGCCAGCGCCATTGGGACGATTCTCATCGGCGCCCTCTCGAGTTTTCTGTCGGTGACCATGTATTCCTGAGGATTTCGCCTAACCATGGCGTCATTCGCTTCGGCGTACGGGGAAAGCTTAGTCCTAGGTATATAGGACCATTTGACATTCTGGAGCGAGTAGGAGATGTATCATATCGTCTCGCTCTTCCACCATCGCTACGTGAGGTGCATGACGTATTCCATGTATCCCAACTACGACGGTATATCCCAGACCCGAGCCACATCCTGGATCATTCAGAATTGGTTGTTGGTACCAACCTTTCGTATGAGGAGAGGCCCATGTCTATATTGGACCGAAGAGAGAAGATACTCAAGAACAAGACTATCAAGTTAGTCTGAGTTGCTTGGGGTCATCACTCTTTAGGGGAGTCAAGGTAGGAGCGTGAGGATGATATCCGATCGCGATATCCCGACTTGTTTGACTCGTGAGGTATAATGTCTTTCTTATGCCTCATGTATTCGATTTCTTGCTTGCATGATTGATTGATTGTCTAGTATAGCTTGCTTGTTATTAGTGTAGCTTGTCATTTCTCCTCTAGCCTCTTGATTAAATTCTGAGGACGGAATTCTTTTAAGGTGGGTAGAGTTGTAATGCCTGTGTTCGTATTACGTATTTTTGGAATACGTATACGTACTTATTCTTGTATTTTATCTTGTATTGCTTGATTTTTTGCTTACTTTTCTTCTTGACTTGGTCTATTCTTGGGTTGGGTTCGGCTAGGCTTGGTTTTCTTTGGTTTATTATGAACCAAGGGTGAACCCCCTACCTACCACCACCACTACCATTTATTAACCCCTTCTCCTTTCTCTCTCTTTATTTATCATCTTCTCCACCATTACTTCCTTACCTACCAGAAAGAGAGAGAGAATGAGCTCTAGGCAAGTGCAGCTTGCTTCATAGAGGAACTCCAATTTTATTGCTTCATTCTCAACCTTACAGCATTTTAACTTACTTTAGTACTTGACATTTTTACTTTCCATGGCTAGATTCTTGTAGATCTATATTTATATTATTTTTGGAATTCTTGGGTTTTGATCTACTTAATCTTGTTATTACTAAGTTTTGATGGTTCCATGCTGTAGAGAATTTCGTTCTACCCTATTTTGACCTATGAAAGTTCGGATTTGGGCTCCGGATGATAGAGTTATGCAGCTTGGAAGCCATGGCTTATGGTGTACTTCTTGTCGGAAAATTGGAGAAGAAGCACAGTCCCGAGCCGCATGGTAGCACTTGACCGCATGAACATTCATGCAGCAAGTTAGTTCCAACCGCATGCACTACCGCATTGACTTGACCGCATGACAAGTTCATGCGGCAAGTATTCCTTTTAGCCGTATGAAGTCCTTCCTTCTTAAACTGCATGACCGAGCTTCCCAGTCCAGCCGTATGGGACTCCGCCCACCCTGAGCCGCATGAACTCAACACTCCCGAGCCACATAGACCGCAGTCTTCCAGCCGCATGGGTTTGCTTCCCTTGACCGCATAGTCATTGCTCCCCGCAGCCGCATGGGTTGCTCCTTCCCGACCGCATGTACCTGATTGGTCAGCCAGCCGCATGGACCCATCCCCCGCCAGCCGCATGAGTTCCCTATCCTCATGACCGTATATGTCTTGTCTTTCTCAGCTGCATGACGGACTGGATCTCCGAGCCGTATATGACTGATACCCCTTTAACCGCATAAGCCTTTCCCTTTTAGCCGCATGCGCCTGACCCTATTCAGCCGCATGGACTGTTCTCTTCCAGCCGCATGAGATCACTCCTGGCCGCATATACCTTAGCCGCATGGCTCTTCTATAGCCCCGAATATTGATAATCTCGAATTCATTTCCCTTTTGTCATGAACTTGATAATCTCGAATTCATTTAATATGTTTGGAATGATAATTGAGCATGACATGACAGTGACCCGTAGCGCTGCACTCCTGACATGATTAACCTGACATGATAGTGGCCTGTTGTGGCACACTCCTGACAAGTAAACCTGGCCTGATATCTTGATAAGCTGTTGCGACGGCTCTATGACATGACATGATCTGTATAAATAACCTGGACACCGTGGGCGATTGTGCTTGTATAAATAATCCAGTCTTGTCTTGCATCATGTCTAGGATGGGACTCCTGAGTACCACGGTCAGGAGTACCTACTGAAATGGACTAAGGCTAATAACTAGATTAATACATTAGTCATGAAGAGATTTTCCAGCTACAGGCGATCCCGTTACCTGGGCGCGCTTGGGATCTGTAGCCTGCCGTCGAGTAGGGCACATTTCCAGCACACTGTCATGTGTTGCACCCTTCAAGCTACCTAAGGGTACATGCATTTCCTGGACGATGTACCCACCTGAATTCAACCCCTAATTTTCGTCTTGGGTAACCTGGATGCTCTGCAGGGCTTGTGGCTGTGGAATAATCTCATTGTATCTTGTTAGTAATTAGGCTTGTGACAACCCTAGTTAGTTAAAGTATCAAGCCGTAATTCTTGCTTGGCTGTGAAATGATTGGATGGAGTCTAACCAGTCTAGTCTTGTCATGATTCTGTTCCAGGTTACTGCATGACCGGAATGCCTGTATTTATATTACCGATAAATGGTGAGAATCCAAGTTCTGTTCAGATGAAGGGTTACAACCCCGGTCCTTGTTTGGTTTACGGGTTGTAACCTGTTTATCTGAATAGTTCCATGGTTATCTCGTCGTATATCATCCTGATGTATTTTTTTATTTCCAGTTCTTACTTTTATTTTGCTCTTGTGCTGATTGCTGGTTTTAGTTCCTAAGTGAAGCCTCCTTTGTGGTACTTGCTCTTTCTGGGATCTGGCCCAGCTAGTTTTGTATGGCCAGATTTCAGAGCAGCTCCAGAGGATCTACCGACCTTCCAGCCAGATGGTGGCCACTAGACGGAACCCTGGCAACGAGTGGGTTTATTCTTGATCTCCCACTCTATTGTAAAAATATTCTTTTGAGACGTTTAGCCGACGAGCACCTGTTTAGCTCGATTGCAATTTACTTACTGTCTGCCTACGGGCTGTAACAAGATTGACAGATCCTAGGGTTGATCATGTATGACTAAACTCTTGCTAGTCCTAACATTTTGTAACGACTAGCTTCATGATCAGCTGAATATGTAATGTTTGGGACGCCTTACTATTGTATATTTAATGATCATACATCTTGTAACTTTTACTTACTTGCTTGTGATTGAGACAATAGGCTTGTTCAAGACCTTAAGAGACTGCTGGCTTGTAGTTAAACCCTTATGTATTTAGACAGCCGTGACCGTATAGCGAGATAGATTTCATTTCATATACGTAGCTGGCTATGTCTGTCCCCGCTCTCCAGTATTCTGGTTCTGGGGCGTGACAGCGTAGCACTGCAAATAGGCAGTTAGCCTAATGCTGTATATTAAAATAAAGAGGGATGTAGTCAGCACTACAAAGAGGAGGAGTTCCTCATGTTACAGTGGCACGACACCATGATGAGGTACCCGGTTAGGGATAAAGCCTCGGCCTTACAAGCCATGTCATTGCGGCGTAACACCGCAAGGGAGCTTAAGGCTTCATGCTGGGTAGTTTGGCACTACAAAGAGGCAGTTGCCTCATGCTACAGTAGTATGACACTACAAAGGTTCCCAGATATGGGGTGATTCCCAGAGAGGGGTAATGCCTTGGCTTTAAGCCATGTCATAGCAGCATAGCAGCGTAGCACCACAAGGGAAGCGCAAAGCGCTTCATGCCATGTCTCTTTATAATGAACTCACCTATAGTATATGGACAAAGATATATCAGGCCGTCTCTTGAGGGTAAACTTGTAGACGCCTAAAATTATACACTGAAACCAGGCTGGCACAGGGCCTTTAATGTGTAGCCAGAAGCACACGTAACTACATTATACGAGTAGAAAGAATTTCAGCTATGATGCAGAATTCAAGGCTTAGTCCATTCTTGTATTATAGTCTGTTGTTTGACCCACACGGGAAGATTCAAGTCGTAAGCGACATTCCTCCTAATGCATGATGGACAATTACTGTGGGGAACACTTATACCTATATATATAGAGAGATATGTGGGAGATTGTTGGAGTTTGGTCTTTTTCTAAGTGAATTTTAGTCCCACATCGGCTAGACCAAAGGAGTTGTATCTCTATATAATAGCTTTCCTATTTTAGAGATGCACATGTGGTGTGGAGGTGCGCATGGGTGTGCCATGTGGGGTGATTTTTCTAATGGGAAAAAGGCTAAATCAACAATAAAAACATTCATGGTTTTTGCTCTTGGGAAATTCATTTCCATGGGAGCTAAGCCCCGTAGGGGCTTAGCGACTCGGACTCGGACTCATGGGCTCATGATGCGTAATGTGGCATTTTGTTGGTGCACTTTGCACTTAGCACGTCAGCATCATCCCTAGGCGCATAGTTTGCTTTAGTTGCGCTCGTTGCGTGAGCCACTTGCGCTGCCACGTTGCGCAAGCCCAGTTGCGTTGCCCAGTTGCGCATGTCCAGTTGCGCAAGCCCAGTTGCGCTGCCCAGGTGCGCGCCCAGATTGCGCTCAGGTTGCGCTTGGGTACGCTGGGTTGTGCTGGGTTGCGCGTGTTGCTCGGGTTGCGCTGGTTGCGCTGCGTGCACAGTGTGCGCAGTGCGTGCAGTGCATACAGTGTACGCAGTTTAGTGTGCGCTCTGTCGTGCAGAGTGCAAAGAGAACTGGATGTGCACAGTTGGCAGCAAAACGTGCGTTCGCATGTTCTGGACGGTTGCTACATGTTCGGGGTGGTTATTACCACGTTCCTAACTTTGTGGCAACCGACCAGTTGCTGCAGGGCCTATATAAGGCATCCTCTCTCTCAAGGCTGATACACAGAATAAAAAGAGAAGCCACCACAGAAAGTTTATGAAGTGTTCTTTAGCACAAGTAAACAGAGAATTCAGACGTGTTTTTTAATACAGTTCTGATTGGAATTTGCTTGCGAATTCCAGCAGCCTTCGAGAGAGAGGAAAGGTGTTGCACCAGCGTTGCTTTTGCACGGAAGTTCGTGTACGTCCGAGGAGTCAGAAGAGCAGGAGTGTTCCAAGTTCTTCGACGAACTTGCTGGTTCCTGGAAGCTGTTCGTGTAGGACAAATAAAGCTTTAAGCAACGATGATCATTCACCCCAGCAGGCCATCTTCCACCTTTCGCCTGTCATCTTCTTCGCTGCTGTGATTACGTAATCTTTTTAGATTCTCGTATATCATACATTGCTGTGGATTACGAAATCTTTTTAGATTCTCTACGAAATCTTTTTAGATTCTCGTAATACTTTAAACGAGATCTTTTTAGATCTTCGTTTTACTCGCGCAACCTTCCTAGAAGTGTTGCATTGGAACATTGTTTTTACAATTGTTTCATCTTCTCTGTTTTCCATCGAAAAATTGTGCCCCGGCAATAACACGTGGCAGTGGAGGCACACGGCTGACGTCGAGGGGCAGTCTGGAGTCCCAGATCTAGCAGCACAGATCCGAATCTAGATCTGGCTGGGGGACACATATCGTAGAAGTGGCTGGTCGCTGGGGATGCGTCGGAGGGGTGGTGGTGATGGTTGGCTCGAACTGGGATCGGGGTGTGGTAGTGCAAGAGAGAAGGTTGAGGTCGATGGAGGTGGTCGGGCGGCTCTGGTGGTGTTTAGGAGATGCGACAGTGGCTGTTGTAACGCCCCAGTCCCAAAATACGTAGGACTAGGAACGTTAACATGACAGCTGTATTCATACGAAGTACACACCAATATATGGAATCCTCGTACGAATACATAAGCTGTAAAATACAGTAGAACCATAACTAAACTCATCCACACAGAATAAATGAATAAACGACATCATATAAAGATAATGAATTGTCTTGATACAATATGTTGGGCAGAGACAAATCCACTACCAACAAAATAAAGAAAAGTACATAGAAAATGAAATGAGTGGCGAGCGAAGCGAAGACGATCCAAATGCAATCATCCTCGAAGAAATAGCGAAGATCACGGCTAAAACTAGAACACCTGCGAAAGACAATAGCACACTCCTGGCAAGACAACCAAGTCCTCAGAGGGACGTAACAAGACACATAATAGCATGCCATATAAACTGAATAAATATTGCCCAATAAATAAGTCAATCGAATTTATAACATGGTCCAATACGCGCCTACTGAACGAGCGTACCATCCCCCTAACCAAACAAGGACAGGAGATGGTAAACTAATTCACGGCGACGTATCTTTCCATGCCATGAATCCAATATGGTATCCGGACCCCAACAAGGTTCAATACCTTCTCATCGAAGTAGTAAGTCACACCTACAACCAAACAAGGACAAGATGTGACGAACTAATCCGCGACAAGTTATTGTTCCAAGCCACGGTCAGATACAAGTACCCAAACCAAAGGTACTCATACCTAACGGATAAAAGCGCCCAACCAAATCTAGGTGAATACAGTTTTAAGAACAGTTCATGGTCGCATGACTACCGGGTCAAATCAAGAAAATACCAATACAGGACCTCAGTAGCGAGTCACAACACCATATACTATTCCTCAGTACCGAGCGAGTCTATAGCATATAGTCTACCTATCGTTCCTCAGTAGCGAGCGAGTCTACGATAGATAGGGTGGTAGTCAACTTCCAATCATGTTCTTCCTGCCCAATGCTAACTCTATAACCGCTAAGTCAAACTAGCATGCAACCTCTATTAGCGGTTATTCCTATCGCACGGCTTGTACGTACTGGTGGCCAGCCAATCACGCACTTTCGAGTTCTACATGCGACACACAACTTCGTGGTACAACGTGTCAAGGCCATGAATGCAACACACAAAGGTGGTCCCTTAAATCTAGGTTTAATGTGTAAAAAAAATAATACATAACAAGAAACTGAACAGTAAATTCTAACAGGTTATGCCATGTATCACAGTTTATTTTGCATAAGGAAAATAATGAACATGCATGAAATATGAGCTAAAATAATTAAACAGCAAATGGCAAGGTGTCTTGCCTGGTAGTACGCCTGGTGTGCTTGCGATAATCAAGATGGTACGAACTGCAAGTTTGGTGTAACAACTACACAAGGGGACCTCTGTTGATGGTACGGACAGTTCCATTGGATCCAGAAGGGTCAAATCAGTTAGGGTCGATATAAGGTAGACCAAAATTGGTCGAAGGAATGAGGAAAAAGGATAGTCATTGACAGAAGGATTATTAAAGGAGTAATTAGATATATATGATTTGGAAAAATATTTTATAATACTTCAAATATAATTTATTCATCAAGATATGCCCTCCAATAAAATGCCCAAAAATCGAAAGGGCAAAACGCTTAAGTTTGTACCTTATATATAAAAACTATATATCATCATTAATATCTTCGACAAATAACGAAAATAAAAATATTTTATAATTTTGAATATCTACTTCTTATGATAAAAATATATTTAAGTAAACATTATATAATCTAGGAAAATTATTTTTGGCTTAAACCAATTTGAAAATTACCTAGATAGCTTTACCTCTATACTATACATATAGTTTCGAAAACTAATAATATATAATCTTAAATAGTAACCTTGATAATAATAATAATAATAATAATAATAATAACAATAATAATAATACTAATAATAATAATGTAAAGGAAGTAGTTGTACTAAAAATAATATTGATAATAATAATAACAAAAATATACTACATTCTACATTAATACTAATAATAATAATTACAATAATAATTACAATAATAATATTAATAATAATAATAATAATAAACAAAAATTAATAAACAAAAACAAATACCAAATCAATCAAATGAATTAATTTTCTGCTGCAGTCTTCCTCTACACACCAAAAAAAAAAACGGAGAGAGAGAGGATGGCGAACGAGAGGGAGAAGAATCGGAGGAAGGGAGCACTGATGAGAGAGAGGGGTGGCTGCCAGTGCGGACTCGGCGGAGCAAAGAGGGAAGAAGCGGAGAGGGTGCGGAGGGAGCTGAAGTTTGGGGCTTTGGGGGCGCGCGCTCGTCGTGAGCGGCGGCGCGGAGACGCGCGGGAAGAGCGGAGGGTCGGCGGAGCTGGTGGGAAGGCGAAGTCGGCAGAGATGGGGGTTTCTCGGTGGCGCAGGCGGCGCGCACGCCGACGCGGGCGGTTGTCAGGGACGCGGGGGTTTGGGCGAAGTCGGAGAAAGGGGGTTCGACGGACGGTTCAGTGGGCGGTGGACGGCTGTGCTCTTCGGTGGACGGCTGTGCTCTTCGGTGGACGGCGCCGGCGGTTTGCCAGCGGCTAGGGCTCATCGACGGAGGTACGGTGGTGGCGGGGGAGTTTGTTTTTATTATTATTTTTTTTTGGTTTTCCTTGGTCGACTGGGTTTTGGGGTCGCCGACCTTGGAGCCGAGGATGGGGGTTACGCCGGTGGGTGGCAGACGGCTGGTCGTAGACTGACGGCTCGGCGGAGATGGACCGGAGTGGTGGTGGCAGTTGAACTGGCGGTGACCGTATTTGGCCGGGGTGGCTGATCGAATTTTGGGGCGACAGTGGTGGTGGTCCTTGGTGGTAAACGGCAGGGCGGTAGAGGCGGTGACGAGGCTGATGAAGGTGGTGACGGGGTTGCTGGATTGGGGCTGGGGTTTAGGAAGGCTGGGGAGGAGTCGGCTAATTAGGGTTAGGGTTAGATTTGGGATTAGAATTAGGGTTAGAGATTTGGTCATGGATTGGGGTTTGGGGGTTCGGATGTCGTGTCTTGTGCGACATCGAATTTGGAGGACGTGTCCGGGGCTGTCGGACATAGAAAGAAATTGTAAATGTAAAAAAAAAAAAGAAAAATAGTGGAAGGGGATCGGGACACAGACACGATGCAGCTATTTCTGTGGTGGAAAAAAAATTTGTTGTGGATGAATAATGAATTGGAGGAGTACCTGCCTATTTATAGGATGTGGAAATTCCTAATTGGATAGGATTAGGATTTGTTTAAACCCAAAATAGATATTCATAATTTAATTTAAATCAATTTAAATCCAATATCCAAATACAAATCAAATTTAAATCTAATTAAATTCTTGGCTTAAAATCAATGGGATAAATCAAATTTTTTAAATATTTAACTATTTAAATAAATCCAAAATCAAATCAAGATTTAAATGGCACAATAACTTCCAATATATTTTTCAAAATACCAATAATAATAATTTTGAAAATAATAAATATTTTTAAATATCTTTTTGAATAATAAAATATTAATATTAATAAATCTTAAAAATTATATTTTTATTTAAAATAGACTAATAAATAATTACAAAATATATATGTAGGTACAAAATGATGTTCTCATAATTTTGCTTTTCTAGCATACAATAGAAATATTATTTATTACTAATAATTATGAGAAATGAAAGACTTTATAAATAAAATAACAAACTTGAAAATTTTTGGAATGATAACAAAATAATTAATATGTATATTATTTTGAAACTTTAAAAATCGAAAAATAATATTTTCAAAAATATGTACACTCGCACATAATCACACTCGTCGAGCAATTTTGAAAAAATAAAATTTCATGCGCGACGTAAAATACGACTACGTGACGTACAATACAAAATGTTAAATCAGTACCAAAATTTTAAATAAAAAAACAGTAGAAATTTAGGAGTTTTACATCCTACCCAACTTAAAAGAATTTCGTCCTCGAAATTAAGAATTCGTAGGGGGCGAGAAGACACAAGGGGTATCAATGATGAACAATCAATAACAAAATCATGTCGTATGAAATTGCGATCTATACCATAGGAAAATAATACGATATGGTCGTAATCGATAGGATGGCTAGAGGAAGTTCTAGCATAACGCTTTCGTCCTCCTAAAATAGGCGAAGATGAAAACAATATAGAGTTCGAAGGAGGCGTTTATCGAATACGAATACGTGATTCAAAGACGATCGAATAATTTCAAAAGGAGTGTCAAGGCAGTCGTGGATGGGATTGTAAGGGCCAAGTTTAATTATGTCCCCATCCACTTAGAGTAATAGACAAAAGCGAACCAAAGTGCACTTGGTTGATCAGACCATTATGCACCGGTTCTGATTAGACAATAGGCTAGTGAGCGCTCAATAGCATATGTCATGAACAAACTCGATAAAGAATAAGCTTGCAAAAACTAGGCTACATTAGCATCATTAGTCAAAACGGTAAATACATAGGCACGAGAGATTAAGATTTAAAGAAAGGTAGAATGATTCTAAGTCATACAGTCGTCCTATAGTCTTCTTGTCCAAGTCTTTGGTTGGCTAGACGGGTTAGGTCCTCTAGATTCTAGGATCTAAATAAGCTTGCTAATATAGGTCACTAGGTCAAAGGGGTTGCTAGTTCATAAGGTATTCTACCCTACTTAAAGAATTAAACTAATGGCATTTTGGGACAACTAACTAGTAGGGTCAATCTCTAGCAAGCACGAAAGGAAGATAAGAATAGGGATGGAAGGAAGCAAGTAAGATGCAATTGATGAGTCAAACGGTAGATAAAATCAAGAAAAGAGGTCAAGTATGTGGATGAGATCCTAACTTCTAATCCTATACGCAAGCTTGCTTGGTACGGTAAAGTAACCAAATAATTTATCTTGACCTGCATGGGCCACCACAAAAACATGTAACGCCCCAGTCCCAAAATACGTAGGACTAGTAACGTAGACATGCCAGCTGTATTCATACGAAGTACACACCAATATATAGAATCCTCCTACGAATACATAAGCTGTAAAATGCAGTAGAACCATAACTAAACTCATCCACACAGAATAAATGAATAAAAGACATCATATAAAGATAATGAATTGTCTTGATACAATATGTTGGACAGAGACAAATTCACTACCAACAAAATAAAGAAAAGTACATAAAAAATGAAATGAGTGACGAGCGAAGCGAAGACGATCCAAATGCAATCATCCTCGAAGAAATAGCGAAGATCACGGCTAGAACTAGAACACCTGCGAAAGACAATAGCACACTCCTGGCAAGACAACCAGGTCCTCAGAGGGACGTAACAAGACACATAATAGCATGCCATATAAACTGAATAAATATTGCCCAATAAATAAGTCAATCGAATTTATAACATGGTCCAATACGCGCCTACTGAACGAGCGTACCATCCCCCCAACCAAACAAGGATAGGAGATGGTAAACTAATTTACGGCGACGTATCTTTCTATGCCATGAATCCAATATGGTATCCGGACCCCAACAAGGTTCAATACCTTCTCATCGAAGTAGTAAGTCACACCTACAACCAAACAAGGACAAGATGTGACGAACTAATCCGCGATAAGTTATTGTTCCAAGCCACGGTCAGATACAAGTACCCAAACCAAAGGTACTCGTACCTAACGGATAAGGGCGCCTAACCAACTCTAGGTGAATGCAGTTTTAAGAACAGTTCATGGTCGCATGACTACCGGGTCAAGTCAAGAAAATACCAATACAGGACCTCAGTAGCGAGTCACAACACCATATACTATTCCTCAGTACCGAGCGAGTCTATAGCATATAGTCTACCTATCGTTCCTCAGTAGCGAGCGAGTCTACGATAAATAGGGTGGTAGTCAACTTTCAATCATGTTCTTTCCGCCCAATGCTAACTCTATAACCGCTAAGTCAAACTAGCATGCAACCTCTATTAGCGGTTATTCCTATCGCACGGCTTGTACGTACTGGTGGCCAGCCAATCATGCACTTCTGAGTTCTACATGCGACATACAACTTCGTGGTACAACGTGTCAAGGTCATGAATGCAACACATAAAGGTGGTCCCGTAAATCTAGGTTTAATGTGTAAAAAAAATAATACATAGCAAGAAACTGAACAGTAAATTCTAACAGGTTATGCCATGTGTGAAATCCATAGTTTTTAGTTTGCATAATTATTTTTCTTTAATCTTTAGTTGTTAAATAAAATTTTACAAGAATAATGTTAAATGTTGATTAAGAATAATTAGTTAATATTGGTATTATTTTATTTAGTGTAAAATTATTCTTTTAAAATAATTTAACTGGGACTTTTGTATGTCAACCCAGACCGAACCCAATTTTGGACTCAAAATATTTTTTTTAAATAAAATATTAGAATTATGAAATATAAATAATATTTACAAATACCATATTTATTGATATTAGGCCGAATTCTTAGCCATATTAAATCCTTTTACTATATATATATATAAACCCAATTCTTTAAAACCTATTTTTCCATTCTTCCCATTTAGTCTGTTTTTGAAAGCCCATTTTTCTTTTAAGCCCATAACCAAAACCTATTAATGGGTGACAAACCCATAGCCCTAAGCCAACCCAATATTTATTTCCCTACAGCAATGCTTGCTGTAACTATTGATTGGGAGGAATGAATAAATTCATTCAACTCCGGGACCTTTTCTTTCCTCCCCGACCAAACGGCCAACTCTTGGCTTCCCCCGCCGGCGGCCATGAATGGCCTAGGGCTGCTCATCTTCCTCCATGTGGTAACCCCTTTTCTCCATTTCCTATATAAGCCCCTATACTCCAAACCATCCTCTTTCATCACCATCATTCTCCTCTAAACCAAGCCCTAACTTCAATACTCCGGCCACCCCACCTCCCGAGGCCGACCGCCGCTTCCCGGCGGAATCCCGAGGCCAGCGCCACCCTCCGCCGACCCCGCGGCCGATCCGCGCCCACCCGACACCGCCGGCGACCAGCGCGCCAGCCCGGCGACCAGCCCGAGCGCCGCCGACCGGCCCCCTCGCCCTCCGCGCTTTGTTCGGGTCTCCGTCCCCGATCTGTTCCGTGGTTGTGCAGCCGTACCCCGGCGAGGCATTGCCCGAATCCGAGGCATCCCTTCGAATTCTGTCGTTTGGGTAATTTCTGGATCCCGTAGATTACTTTTTTATAGTCTATGATGAAATCTGGTCCCTGAATCCTTCGGGATTTCGGTTTTCGACAACGTAATATTTACGTTGCTATTTTCGGTTCTTCCGAAAATTATCGGAACTATGCTGTGGTTTGATTTTGCTGGTTATTTCTGACAGAACCTAGTTCTGAAGTTTTCTCGGATTTTCCGAGAGTTTGCGGGACAATTTTGTTATATTTGTTTTCTGAAGTTTTCTCGGAATAAAGGTTCTGTTAGAGTTATTATTGTTATACTTGTGATGGAAATATTTTCTACTGGATAGTTGGTTCTCTGTTGGTTATGTTAAAAATGGTGGGATGATTTTTGATTAGTTCTGTTGGGGCTTTGGGTTAAAAATTGAGAATGGTTTGTTGGCAAAGTATGGTTCTTTCCAATATTATCGGGTTTCCCGAATTGATTTCGGGAAGTATGGAAAATACTGTATTGGCTTTGAAAATATTTATATTCTCTGAATTTCGGATTTGGGAGTTATTTTGCAGGTAAATGGAGCATTTCCCAGTTTTTGGGTTGACCGAAAACAGAGGGAATGCTGCCGAAATTTTCGGAAAAAAATTTAATAAAATGATTTAAAAATGATTTTTTTTGATATACAAATATTATTTTATAATATTTTTGGGCGACGACCTAACGGTCACTGGGCCCCAGCGAAATGCAAACGCACCGGTTCGACCGGACGTTGAGGCATTAGCTATAAATGACGATTGGACCAAAAATCTGAGACTCATAAATATTTTAATATATTTTATTTTAAATTGTAGGATAATTTTGGAAACTAACCAAGTTTTATTCTTATTTAAATTCATGTAATGGTCTGTAAGGGCATAAGCCCATTTATTTATTCTGGTGGGAATTGTAATAGTTAGTTTTTTTCTTTATTTTGTTTTTATTGTTGATTTGCTGCGAAAACGAAATTAATTATTATTTTTATAAAAAGAAAAAAATAATAAATGTTTTATCATGTTAGAATTTTTAAATTATATTATTTAGATAAGAAATTCACGTATTTCTCACTTAAAGAAAAGTCCTAGTTTTTTTTACGTATAAATATGAAACTACCAAATTTTGCCAATAAACTGATTTATATAAAGTTTTTCCCGAGATTAAAATGTAAAGTGAGTTTTCTTCGTAATTTTAATACAACTCGCTAGTAATTGCGTTTGTTGTGATAATGTAAGAAAAGATTAAAATTGACTAGGACAAAATTCTAGAGATTGCAACTAGCACACCTAGATATGGTTCAATATTGGTGCTAAGTCAGGAATTCTCAAATTGTAGGGTTTCGAGGACTGTATTAGCATCATCTCGGAGACTTTCCAAATCCAGTCATAATCGAAGGCAAGTACATTTATGTTGATTACAATTATTTAATAATCACTTCACTGCAATTTTAAATCACTGTTCAAACACGAACTCTTTCGAGAGTACTGACCGTACTGTTGGGGACTGGGGGAGTAGAGTAGTGGATATGACCAAATCCAAACTTAGGATAATGAATGTATTAGCTTTCCCCTCTTCACACGGGGACAAGCCATACCGTATCGTTAGGATACTACTGTAACCCAATCCGGTCATATTCATTACCTATTCACATCACTGTACTGTATTATTTCAAAACTGTTCATCTTAAAATTGTTTAAAAGTGCATGATTTTATTGTTAAATTAATTGTCAAGATTAGCATAAATTGTACTTTGCTCCCTCCTGACTGGAGACCAACATTTTAGGTGTTTGAGTCGTTGAAGACCTGATGCCTGTTCCCGCAGAACCTGGAACCCAAGATCAGTAGAGCTGGATAGTAAATTTTTTTGTAACCAATGTATCAAGTGTAATTGTTGTATTAATGGTTGTTGTATTTCAAAATTTTAAATTGAATAAAAGATTTTATATTCGTTAGAATTTTTATCTGCATGTGTTTCACTACTGAATACAGCTTACTGCCGCCGTCTCAACAACGGTGCAGGCTGGGCATGATCCGATTCGACCCAACAATTTGGGACCGGGTCGTGACATGTTTTTAGTGGTGGCCCATGCAGGTCAGATCTGTAAATTGGTCTAGTCAACTTAGTCTAGACCATCACGCAATTCTGTAACTTGACCTAGGAATAGAAAAGACTTTAGGAAAACAGACTCTAGAAACAACTAGAACACTTAGATGATTTACTCCATATTATATCATTGGGCCGAGATTATTTATTTAAAATTTATTTTTCCTGCTTATAGATTCATAGGATACCTTGTTTGTGCTTGTACCTAAACCTTATCTAGATTAGGCCAATTGTATCTTTGAGTATCCCATGACTCTCGGGATTATCTCCTTCTATGTCTTTATCAGGTCCTAGCATACTTTAGGAATCCATATTCTTTTTGGAATAAGACTGAATTTTTCAATCTTCTTCTTCTTTATCAAATCTAATTCCAATTTCTCCATTGGTTGATCAAAACTTCGCTACCTTTATTTTGAATCTTGATTTGATTGCTATGTAGAGTTTTGAATTCTCTTAGCAACTCTAATAAACTCTCATCTACACAATATATATATATATCTACAACCATTATGTCAAGCATTTTGCTTGGACATTAATTTCAATTGACCGACTTTCTCGGAATCAATCCTGAACTAAAATTCTTCTGGGACCATTAGACCTCAAGGTCAATTATGACCAGAAGAGTTAGTTAGTCAGTTCATGATTCTCAAGGAGTTATTTCAATTTTAATATTGATTGTTATCTCTTAAGTTATTCCAAAGACCGAGAATATTTTCAACTGTTGACTTCCTCCACTCATCTTGAAACTTTACTTTCTCTATTGATCAAATCAAGGCCTGGAAAGCTTCTATGATCATGAAGCAGGAACGGCCAGAAAATTGATCACAATTTTGAATCCATTCTATCTTTGAATTTCCTTTAGTCATGGAAATATTCTCGTTGAGTTGTCTCAAAACCATTTTAATCATTGGCTTTATTAAACAATTTCAAAATTGATTTCCTTGAATCAATGAGACTTACCTTCTCTCATTTATCCAGCAAATTCCCAATTTTCCTTATTTGTGAAATGTTCCGTATTCCCTGAGTGATTTATCGGGAATATTTTTCATTGGTCTTTTTATTTAATCCGAAGTTATAATCTTTCTATCTGATCTTATGTCTAACTCGATTAATCAAAAATTCAGGTTGATCGATTTCATAAGTTTCATCTTTGTAAAAGAAAATATCGGAGAACAGATACTCCTCTTGATTTTAGAACCAGTCTCTTGAATCTCAAACACATATTTTAATAAATCCCTTGATCTCAGAAGAACCGACATCTACATTCTCTATCCTGTATAGAACTTTCAACTCGTTTGAATTTTTCCTCTGAAATTTACATGGACAAAGGCGAGAAAATATTTAGCAACCTAACATGACTTCGCACATTTGCGTGATTGTCATTTATCTGAATTATGGAAAACTGCGAGTTTACTGCAGCTAGCTGTACACTGGCGAGGCATAAACTCTAAGTTGAAATAATGACAGGTAATTAGGTTTCCAAATATTATTGAGATTTTGCCCTATGTTGTTGAGCCATGAAATGGATAAAGTTGGAAGAATACTCGGCAAACTAAATAATTCAAGTTATGGAGTCAAAATTCACTGCAGCCAGGTGTACACTGGCGAGGCATGAATTTGAAACAAAGTGACTTAGAAAATAATTTGGTTTTCGAATATTAATAAGACTATACTCATATCATGGTTATCTTTAATCATTTTGAGGATTTTGCATTATAGTGTTTGTCTTCATTTTTCAAAAATATCTTATCAGGTTATAGTCTTGTCATGACTATATTTTTCTTCACTCTCTTAAAATCATACAACTTGTTGATTTCTTTCCTGAGGCACAAATTCCTATACATCATTTCATTTTGAATTGAAATTTTTCGGGAAATTACATTATCATTTGTTTCTCAAAATAAATTATTGATGTCGTATTCTTTATGAGCTTTCTGTTTTATATGATCTCTTTTAAAACTTTAAACTCATTATGATTATTTAATTTATATCTCGATGTTTACTCATGATTTTGATCACAACAAAATATTCTAAAGATTCTAAACATGTTTATATTTATCTTTATTTAGTAATCATGTCTCGAATCTGATTTTTCCTTATGAAGTAAACCTAGAACAATTTATAGCTTGGATTTATAGAATGCATGAGATATAGGAGATAGAATGAACAATGGTGATTGGTATCGAGGAAAGTTTGTGAATATAGAATAATCTAACATTGAAGATTAAAAGTTGCCAATGTTAGGCATAGAGATGCACTCTAGGAAGGTGCACGGCGAATTAAGAGATATATAAAGGATAATTGAAACAAGAAATATTGGACTTAAAATGTAAATAATTGAGGATGACGAATTGTATGAATTAAAGGGTGCCAATATTACAAATTAGAAACCCGAAATGAAAATAATATAAAAGTTGAAAGATGTAATAAGATATACTTTTGATAGAGAAAAGTTTGGTCAAATAAAGGATTTGAGTTTAATCATGATTTCATAGAAAATTCGAAAAGGAATAGTTGGAATCAAGGTATGTACATGTAATCACAGAGTGTTCACCTGTGAGTAAGGAATGATTAGAACGTGATGTTGGATTTTAAAGTTGATAAATAGATATCGAGACTTGACACTGAAGTATTAAGACAAGAAATATCAAAGCATAGAGTTAATTTGAATATATTAGGAAGAAGAAATACATATTTTATAGAGGGAATATGAGATGTGTTCAAAAATTAAAATGTGGAAGACAAAATTTTAAAAGGTGAGAATAGGAACTCATAATCTTGGAGAATAACTTTATTTCTAAGGAGGGAAGAATGTAAATTGAATAGTGGATAAAATTGATGATTTTTTTGGGATTGTTAACCTACTTAGGTATAAGACTATTAAGGAATAATGTCCAAACTGATTTGAGACATGACTGCATGATTGTACCCTACCCTGTCTTAAATTTCGAGGACGAAATTTTCTAAGGAGGGAAGGTTGTGAAACCCATAGTTTTTAGTTTGCATAATTATTTTTCTTTAATCTTTAGTTGTTAAATAAAATTTTACAAGAATAATGTTAAATGTTGATTAAGAATAATTAGTTAATATTGGTATTATTTTATTTAGTGTAAAATTATTCTTTTAAAATAATTTAACTGGGACTTTTGTATGTCAACCCAGACCGAACCCAATTTTGGACTCAAAATATTTTTTTAAATAAAATATTAGAATTATGAAATATAAATAATATTTACAAATACCATATTTATTGATATTAGGCCGAATTCTTAGCCATATTAAATCCTTTTACTATATATATATATAAACCCAATTCTTTAAAACCTATTTTTCCATTCTTCCCATTTAGTCTGTTTTTGAAAGCCCATTTTTCTTTTAAGCCCATAACCAAAACCTATTAATGGGTGACAAACCCATAGCCCTAAGCCAACCCAATATTTATTTCCCTACAGCAATGCTTGCTGTAACTATTGATTGGGAGGAATGAATAAATTCATTCACCTCCGGGACCTTTCCTTTCCTCCCCGACCAAACGGCCAACTCTTGGCTTCCCCCGCCGGCGGCCATGAATGGCCTAGGGCTGCTCATCTTCCTCCATGTGGTAACCCCTTTTCTCCATTTCCTATATAAGCCCCTATACTCCAAACCATCCTCTTTCATCACCATCATTCTCCTCTAAACCAAGCCCTAACTCAATACTCCGGCCACCCCACCTCCCGAGGCCGACCGCCGCTTCCCGGCGGAATCCCGAGGCCAGCGCCACCCTCCGCCGACCCCGCGGCCGATCCGCGCCCACCCGACACCGCCGGCGACCAGCGCGCCAGCCCGGCGACCAGCCCGAGCGCCGCCGACCGGCCCCCTCGCCCTCCGCGCTTTGTTCGGGTCTCCGTCCCCGATCTGTTCCGTGGTTGTGCAGCCGTACCCCGGCGAGGCATTGCCCGAATCCGAGGCATCCCTTCGGATTCCGTCGTTTGGGTAATTTCTGGATCCCGTAGATTACTTTTTTATAGTCTATGATGAAATCTGGTCCCTGAATCCTTCGGGATTTCGGTTTTCGACAACGTAATATTTACGTTGCTATTTTCGGTTCTTCCGAAAATTATCGGAACTATGCTGTGGTTTGATTTTGCTGGTTATTTCTGACAGAACCTAGTTCTGAAGTTTTCTCGGATTTTCCGAGAGTTTGCGGGACAATTTTGTTATATTTGTTTTCTGAAGTTTTCTCGGAATAAAGGTTCTGTTAGAGTTATTATTGTTATACTTGTGATGGAAATATTTTCTACTGGATAGTTGGTTCTCTGTTGGTTATGTTAAAAATGGTGGGATGATTTTTGATTAGTTCTGTTGGGGCTTTGGGTTAAAAATTGAGAATGGTTTGTTGGCAAAGTATGGTTCTTTCCAATATTATCGGGTTTCCCGAATTGATTTCGGGAAGTATGGAAAATACTGTATTGGCTTTGAAAATATTTATATTCTCTGAATTTCGGATTTGGGAGTTATTTTGCAGGTAAATGGAGCATTTCCCAGTTTTTGGGTTGACCGAAAACAGAGGGAATGCTGCCGAAATTTTCGGAAAAAAATTTAATAAAATGATTTAAAAATAATTTTTTTGATATAAAAATATTATTTTATAAT
This sequence comes from Iris pallida, assembly GCA_029216955.1. Lineage (NCBI taxonomy): Eukaryota > Viridiplantae > Streptophyta > Magnoliopsida > Asparagales > Iridaceae > Iris > Iris pallida. Next base: position 6,718,380 of record JANAVB010017400.1, read on the forward strand.
ATTTTTGGGCGACGACCTAACGGTCACTGGGCCCCAGCGAAATGCAAACGCACCGGTTCGACCGGACGTTGAGGCATTAGCTATAAATGACGATTGGACCAAAAATCTGAGACTCATAAATATTTTAATATATTTTATTTTAAATTGTAGGATAATTTTGGAAACTAACCAAGTTTTATTCTTATTTAAATTCATGTAATGGTCTGTAAGGGCATAAGCCCATTTATTTATTCTGGTGGGAATTGTAATAGTTAGTTTTTTTTCTTTATTTTGTTTTTATTGTTGATTTGCTGCGAAAACGAAATTAATTATTATTTTTATAAAAAGAAAAAAATAATAAATGTTTTATCATGTTAGAATTTTTAAATTATATTATTTAGATAAGAAATTCACGTATTTCTCACTTAAAGAAAAGTCCTAGTTTTTTTACGTATAAATATGAAACTACCAAATTTTGCCAATAAACTGATTTATATAAAGTTTTTCCCGAGATTAAAATGTAAAGTGAGTTTTCTTCGTAATTTTAATACAACTCGCTAGTAATTGCGTTTGTTGTGATAATATAAGAAAAGATTAAAATTGACTAGGACAAAATTCTAGAGATTGCAACTAGCACACCTAGATATGGTTCAATATTGGTGCTAAGTCAGGAATTCTCAAATTGTAGGGTTTCGAGGACTGTATTAGCATCATCTCGGAGACTTTCCAAATCCAGTCATAATCGAAGGCAAGTACATTTATGTTGATTACAATTATTTAATAATCACTTCACTGCAATTTTAAATCACTGTTCAAACACGAACTCTTTCGAGAGTACTGACCGTACTGTTGGGGACTGGGGGAGTAGAGTAGTGGATATGCACCAAATCCAAACTTAGGATAATGAATGTATTAGCTTTCCCCTCTTCACACGGGGACAAGCCATACCGTATCGTTAGGATACTACTGTAACCCAATCCGGTCATATTCATTACCTATTCACATCACTGTACTGTATTATTTCAAAACTGTTCATCTTAAAATTGTTTAAAAGTGCATGATTTTATTGTTAAATTAATTGTCAAGATTAGCATAAATTGTACTTTGCTCCCTCCTGACTGGAGACCAACATTTTAGGTGTTTGAGTCGTTGAAGACCTGATGCCTGTTCCCGCAGAACCTGGAACCCAAGATCAGTAGAGCTGGATAGTAAATTTTTTTGTAACCAATGTATCAAGTGTAATTGTTGTATTAATGGTTGTTGTATTTCAAAATTTTAAATTGAATAAAAGATTTTATATTCGTTAGAATTTTTATCTGCATGTGTTTCACTACTGAATACAGCTTACTGCCGCCGTCTCAACAACGGTGCAGGCTGGGCATGATCCGATTCGACCCAACAATTTGGGACCGGGTCGTGACACCATGTATCACAGTTTATTTTGCATAAAGAAAATAATGAACATGCATGAAATATGAGCTAAAATAATTAAACAGGAAATGGCAAGGTGTCTTGCCTGGTAGTACGCCTGGTGTGCTTGCGATGATCAAGATGGTACGAACTGCAACTTTGGTGTAACAACTACACAAGGGGACCTCTGTTGATGGCACGGACAGTTCCATTGGGTCCAGAAGCGTCAAATCAGTTAGGGTCGATATAAGGTAGACCAAAATTGGTCGAGGAAATGAGGAAAAAGGATAGTCATTGGCAGAAGGATTATTAAAGGAGTAATTAGATATATATGATTTGGAAAAATATTTTATAATACTTCAAATATAATTTATTCGTCAAAATATGCCCTCCAATAAAATGCCCAAAAATCGAAAGTCGTTTCAGGGCAAAACGCTTAAGTTTGTACCTTATATATAAAAACTATATATCATCATTAATATCTTCGACAAATAACGAAAATAAAAATATTTTATAATTTTGAAAATCTACTTCTTATGATAAAAATATATTTAAGTAAACATTATATAATCTAGGAAAATTATTTTTGGCTTAAACCAATTTGAAAATTACCTAGATAGCTTTACCTCTATACTATACATATAGTTTCGAAAACTAATAATATATAATCTTAAATAGTAACCTTGATAATAATAATAATAATAATAATAATAATAATAACAATAACAATAATAATAATAATAATAATAATAATAATAATAATAATAATGTAAAGGAAGTTGTTGTACTAAAAATAAAATTGATAATAATAATAACAAAAATATACTACATTCCTACATTAATACTAATAATAATAATAATTACAATAATAATTACAATAATAATAATAATAATAATAATAATAAACAAAAACTAATAAACAAAAACAAATACCAAATCAATCAAATGAATTAATTTTCTGCTGCAGTCTTCCTCTACACACCAAAAAGAAAAAATGAAGAGAGAGAGGATGGCGAATGAGAGGAAGAAGAATCGGAGGTAGGGAGCACTGATGAGCGAGAGGGGTGGCTGCCAGTACGGACTCGACGGAGCAGAGAGGGAAGAAGCGGAGAGGGTACGGAAGGAGCTGAAGTTTGGGGCTTTGGGGGCGCACGCTCGCCGTGAGCGGCGGCGCGGAGACGCGCGGAAAGAGCGGAGGGTAGGCGGAGCTGGTGGAAAGGCAAAGTCGGCGGAGATGGGGGTTTCTCGGTGGCGCAGGCGGCGCGCTCGCCGACGCGGGCGGTTGTCAGGGACGCGGGGGTTTGGGCGAAGTCGAAGAAAGGGGGTTCGGCGGACGGTTCAGTGGGCGGTGGACGGCTGTGCTCTTCGGTGGACGGCTGTGCTCTTCGGTGGATGGCGCCGGCGATTTGCCAGCGGCTAGGGCTCATCGGCAGAGGTATGGTGGTGGCGGGGGTGTTTGTTTTTATTATTATTATATATTTTTTGGTTTTCCTTGGTCGACTGGGTTTTGGGGTCGTCGGCCTTGGAGCCGAGGATGGGGGTTACGCCGGTGGGTGGCAGGCGGCTGGTCGTAGACTGACGGCTCGGCGAAGATGGACCGGAGTGGTGGTGGCGGTTGAACTGGCGGTGACCGTATTTGGTCGGGGTGGCTGACCGGATTTTGGGGCGACAGTGGTGGTGGTCCTCGGTGGTGATGGCAGGGCGGTAGAGGCGGTGACGAGGCTAATGAAGGTGGTGACGGGGTTGCTGGATTGGGGCTGGGGTTTAGGAAGGCTGGGGAGAAGTCGGCTAATTAGGGTTAGGGTTAGATTTGGGATTAGAATTAGGGTTAGGGATTTGGTCATGGATTGGGGTTTGGGGGTTCGGATGTCGTGTCTTGTGCGACATCGAATTTGGAGGACGTGTCCGGGGCTGTCGGACATAGAAAGAAATTGTAAATGTAGAAAGAGAGAAAAATAGTGGAAGGGGATCGGGACACAGACACGATGCACCTATTTCTGTGGTGGAAAAAAATTTGTTGTGGATGAATAATGAATTGGAGGAGTATCTGCCTATTTATAGGATGTGAGAATTCCCAATTGGATAGGATTAGGATTTGTTTAAACCCAAAATAGATATTCGTAATTTAATTTAAATCAATTTAAATCCAATATCCAAATACAAATCAAATTTAAATCTAATTAAATTCTTGGCTTAAAATCAATGGGGTAAATCAAATTTTTCAAATATTTAACTATTTAAATAAATCCAAAATCAAATCAAGATTTAAATGGCCACAATAACTTCCAAATATATTTTTCAAAATACCAATAATAATAATTTCGAAAATAATAAATATTTTTAAATATCTTTTTGAATAATAAAATATTAATATTAATAAATCTCAAAAATTATATTTTTATTAAAAATAGACTAATAAATAATTACAAAATATATATGTAGGTACAAAATGATGTTCTCGTAATTTTGCTTTTCTAGCATACAATAAAAATATTATTTATTACTAATAATTATGAGAAATGAAAGACTTTATAAATAAAATAACAAACTTGAAAATTTTTGGAACGATAACAAAATAATTAATATGTATATTATTTTGAAACTTTAAAAATAGAAAAATAATATTTTCAAAAATATGTACGTTCGCACATAATCGCACTCGTCGAGCAATTTTGGAAAAATAAAATTTCATGCGCGACGTAAAATACGACTACGAGACGTACAATACAAAATGTTAAATCAGTACCAAAATTTTAAATAAAAAAAACAGTAGAAATTTAGGGGTTTTACAGCTGTGAATACTGTTGGTGGTGGCAGTGGAGTTGTCATCGGTAGTGGTCATGGCGTTAGTGTCTGTTGATGGTGTTTTGTGGGGTTGTGGAGACGGTGATGAAGTCGGGGATGATGGTGGTGGTGCTTGGTAGCCAGTGACTGGAAAAGTAGGGTGGTCGGGCTGGTGGAGGCTCGGAACATTGGACACGGTAGAGATGGCTGGGTTGGGTTTCGGGACAGGGTGGTCGGGTCGCGGCGGATGGCCGAAAAAGGCAGGGACAGGGCTAGTCATGGTAGTAGAAGAGGAGCACGGTGGATGTGCCGGAGTAGAGAGAGGGTGGGTGTGCCATCCGTGTCGGCTTGTCGACACGGACACAAAAATTGTTTGGAATTCTGTAGGATGTGTCCGGTATGTTGGACACAGGAAAAATGTGTTGATGTAATATAATTGGGAATGAAGTGGATGGACACGGTGCATCGACACATGCAATGAATTTGATTGATGGATGATGTAAATGGGAATAGCCCAATATATAGATAATGAGTGCTTGCTCCCCAAGCAATGCATATGGGAGAAGCTAGGAAAAGCTTCTAAGGAAGTTCTTCCATGAAGAATTAGCCCAATAATTAATCAACCCAAAATAATTTATACAAAATATATTTAATGGGCTAAAGCCCATATATGAATAAAAAGTCCAATATACAAAATGTGATTATTAGACTATATAAGCCAAAAACTATTTTTGAAGCCCAAAAGCCTATTCCGGTAAGATTATAAAATATATTTTGAATAACTAAATAAATAAAATTTAAAAATTCATGATTTAAAGTTTTAGGAAAAATCTAGAAAAGTTAGGAAAATTTATAAATTCTAAAAATACCGGAATTGGACTTAAAGGAGGTTACAGTTGGGACTTGGTATTGGAGTGTCTAAACATGCAGAATCTTGATTTAAATAGAATCATGTGTATATCAAGATCAGTAGTCGTGGTTACCCGTCCCAGAGCCCTATGGTACATTTGTTCAAGCCCAAGGATGTTCTCTAAGAATAACATTGTTTGTTATAGCAACATGTGTTGTTGGACTTTGCTTTTGTTGGTAATATTCAAATCCAAACCAAGGTTACCTGGAACATAGAAAGAGAATGTGTACACGAATATAATGCTTCTGTTTGGTTTCTTTTGTATTCTTAATTATTTACAGAGTTTTTCGAGAAAAATATGTTGTTTGATTTATGCGTGGAAGCACAACTCTTTCTACTCTCTTCACTCAATATAGTAATGCTATATGGGCATAAAACTAGTTAGGATGACTGATGAATATGAAAGATGGAATAACTTGGGGCAAACATTATTTTGGAAAAAGAAGAAGGTTACTTTCTCTTCTTATCCAGGATCAATGTCCAGCCTAATGTTTGATCATTTATGCTACATACAATTGGTTGTTGCGACCAAATGTAATCTGATGTGTGCTTTATGTTCTTCTAGACTCTTGAGTAATAAACAGATAAGACTTAGCCATATTCCATATTTGAGTTCAATAGATAAGGAAAAGAATGTACACTGACACATGAATTATTTTAGGCCCCGAAAGAGCCTAACTCAAACTCAAGTTCGGACTAACGAAGGGTGCAAAGTGGAACTTTGATGGAACACTTTGCACTTCGTTCCGCGTGAGCACCGCGGGAGTAGCACGACGCACGGACGAGCGGGCAAACAGAGCTCAACATTTTTGCGCAGAGACTGCTCACGCAAAAATTGTCATTTCTGCACGAAGTATGATTTCATGAAAATGTGGCTCGCACGAAAATACAATTCGAACGGGGCTGCTCTACCGCAAAAATGGCGATCCGTGTGGAGTGGGTGTTATGTGGGTTATATGTTGTAACCGTCCCTTATCCATGGGTATTGGAGGATAATGGATTATAACTGTCCCTTATTTGTGGGGATTCTCTCTGGATTAGAAGGTTAGTGGTTGTTAGGGTTGGCTTGTGCCTCTCTCTCTCTCTCTCTCTCTCTCTCTCTCTCTCTCTCTCTCTCTCTCTATATATATATATATATATATATATATATATATATATATTCTCTATGCTCTTTCTTTTAAGGGTAGTTAGAAAAAATATATTTTGTTATGAGAGAAGAGAGCTAGCAACGAGGAAGATCCACGAAGTGATGTCCGTCTGTCCTTCTGAGAGTCCAAGTTCTGTTCGTACGAGGGTGACAAGACGTGTTCCATAAGTTCTATTATTCGAACTTGCTGGTTCTTGGAAGCAGATCAACAAAAATGATTGAATCTTGCTTTGAGATAGTTATTTTTGGGTTACAAAGTACCAAAAATCAAAAATTATAATGATTACAACAACTTGGAAAAATACGAAAGGTGAAGTCATCTTCTTTCAAGTACAAGTCCAGCAACAACGGTGTATGGCAAGAAGGGTCACTTTAAGAAGGACTGCAGGTCCAAGCCCAAATCAAAGGCAATAGAGCAAAGTGAGCATAACTTGGTTGCTATGATTGTGCAGGTTGACTCATTTGGAGTGGATACTGATTGGTGGGTGGACACGAGTGCATCTTGACATATTTGTTCAAAGAAGGAGTTGTTCATCACTTAGGAACCTACTATTGAGAAGGTTTCGATGGCGAACAAATATCAAGCTGAAGTTCTGGGGATCAAGTCAGTGGTACTGAAACTGACTTCTGGGAAATCTCTCACCCTGGAGAACGTTAAAGAATCTTCGAATATTGCCAAGAACCTGAACTTTGGGAGCATGTTGTGCAACGCAGGCTCGATGATGGATATCAATGCTAGCCAGATGGTGATGTCCTACAAAGGAGTATACTTGGAAAAAGCTTTCTGTACCGAAGGAATATTTAAATTACTATTTGTAGCTCCTTTTTACAGTATTATGAAGTAGCTACTCTCTTGAGTTATAACACAATAGACTAGGACACATTCATTGTAAAAGAATTACAAAATGTTTAGTCTATGTTTTCCCCAAATGTGGGGTAAGGAAGTGGAGAAATATAAAGTATGTGCAAGAATAAAACTGTAAAAAATACGGTCAAACGAGCAAAAAGAAGTATAGATCCTCTGGAGTTGGTTCACTAAAATATTTGTGACTTCAAATACTTCTCCATAAAGGTCGGGGTGAAGTATTTCATTGTTCATAGACGACTTCTCAAAGTATGCATTTGTCTATCTTCTCAAATAGAAAGATGAAGCGTTCAAGAAGTTCAAGGAATTTAAAGCTGAAGTTGAATGTCAAACAAGATAATTACTCAAGAGACTCAAAAATGATAGAAGAGGAGAGTATCGTTCTCTTGAATTTACATCATTCTGCAAGGAACATGGAATCGCTAATGAAACGACTGCTCTGTAGTCCACCGAATCCAATAGAGTAGTATAAAGGAAGAATCGTACCTTGACAGTGATAATGAACTCTATGATGTTAACTGCTGGCCTTTCAAACTACTTCTCGGAAAAGGCTATGCTAACAGCCACTTTTATTCTTAATAGAGTGTCATTCGTAAAGTCAGGCATGACTCCTTATGAACTCTGGTTCAAAGTCATATCGAACTTGAATGTCATTCGAGTATGGGGATGTTTGACAGATGTGAAGCTTCCCGAAATCAAGATTTAGAAGATAAGAATGAGGACTACAGAGACTATATTCCTGGGTTATGTCGAGAAGAGTGATGCTCGTAGGTTACTTGATATTGAATCATACCATATCATTGAACCTTATAATGCTTGAATTCTTTGAGGATAAATTTGTTAAGCACAAAAACATTGTTCTTGCAGATATTTTGGAGAACACTATAAGCACCGAGAAGGCTAATACTTACAAAGAAGTAGTAGTACAACAGGAGATTGTCATTGAAGAGGCAATGTTTGAACCAATACTCGCTAAGCCATCATCAAAGCGAGTGAGGAGGTCGAAGGACTTTGGAGAAAAATTTGTCACCTATCATGTGGAAGGAGATCCGCTTACCTATGATAAGGCGATGAAGACCAGAGACGTTATTTTCTGGAAGGAGACGATCAATGACGAGATTGCCTTCATTACATCCAATGACACTTGGGTGTTATTCAATCTGCCCGAAGAAGCAAAACTCATCAGTTGCAAATGGATCTTCAAGAAGAAGATGAAGACCGACAAAATTGTTGATAAGTTCAAAGCTAGGATGGTAGCTAAAGTTTTTAATCAGAAACAGGAGATCGACCATTTTAACACTTATGCTCTAGTAGGATGGTTACTGCTCTGGATGTAATTCACAAGCTGGTGATTCATCAGATGGATGTTAAAACAACATTCTTGAATGAAGATATGAACTAAGAGATTTACAAGAAGCAACCAGAAAGGTTTTTCGTCAAGGAACTTGAAGACAAAGTATGCAAATTTATGAAATCTCTACACGGTCTAAAGTAGGATCCTATGTGGTACTAAAAGTTTTTATAAGGTTTAGATCAAACGGCTACAAGGTCAGCGAGACTGATAAGTGTGTATACACCAAGTTTGCTGATAGCAGAGGGATTATTGTGTCTCTTTGTAGATGATATGCTAATCATGGGTACAGATCTAGAATGCGTCACAGCGATAAAGAAGTTTTATCATCCAAGTCCAATATGAAAGCATGGGAGATGTAGATATTATCCTTGGGATAAATATTATTAAAATGGAAGATGAGTTTACTCTATCACAAGCTCACTAAATAGAAAAGATACTCATGCGCTACGGGTATCTTCTAGGGATTGATATTCCTTATAGGTGTGATAAGAAGCTGAAGCCAAATTCAGGAAAAAATCAAATAATTTGAGTATTCAAGCATCATTGGATGCTTAATGTATGCTACGAGTGCCACCAGACCTGACATCGCTTTTATCGTAGGGATGCTGAGTCGATTTACGAGGAATCCATGTGTGGAACATTGGAAAGTTGTCGAGAGAATTATGAGATAACTTAAACTCAGAAGTGCACCAGAATGGCTTCAGGAGCTCATATATGATCTTTCTATAATTAGGGTTCAGATTCTAGCTACACTAATATATTGTGACAACCAGGTGACTATAGTATTGGCATCCAATGACCTCTTCAATGACAAGAAATGGACAATAAGACTTCGTCATACAACACTGAATGAGCGTATGAAGGATAGCATCAATATAACGGTTGATGTTAGAAGCCAGAAGAATCTGGCAGATCCGTTCAACAAAGGCCTCAAGTGCTAGCTGGTCGAGAACACAATAAAAATGGACTTGAAGGAATTTTGATGTTTTGTCTTTGTAATTCTATCATTAAATATTATGTTATGAGGTCAAAAAAATACTAGGTATCTTGCTTTGGGTTCAAGGAAAGATTATTGACTAAAAAATATCAGGTACAAAGGTTAGTCCTATGGGACATTATTAGGATTACATCCTGAAACCTTTGTGGTCTATTATTTGCTCTTTGAATAGAGTAAGTCATATGAGAGGATTGCTTTATTCCTTAATGAGTTCTTAAGCATTTGGAATGCTCGGCATTCTTAATAGGAAGCACGAGTAGCTCGGCACTACAAAGGGGCTAGTACCTCATGCTATTGTGACATAGCACCACATAAGGTAGGACCTCAGCTTCGATCCATATCACAGCGGCATAGCACCGCATAGATGTATGTAGAATAACACTGAAAGATTGAGAGTAGTAGTTCATCACTATAAATAGGCTGGAACCTCATGCTATAGTAGCATGACACCACCAAGAGATTGGACCTTGACTTTGGGCCATGTCATAGTGGCATAGCACCGCAAGAAGGCGAATGACCTCATGCTAAAAAAATACCAAATCAGCACTTGAGGGTAAACTTTTAGACACACACAGATACCAAGTCAGCATAGGACCTTTAACGTGCGACAAGCTGCACAATTGATGTCATTATGTGCATGGAAAGAATAGTAGTGATGAAATTAATTCAAGGCGTAGTCCATTCTTTATCGTACCATTGTTCAAAGGCAAGATTCAAGTCGTAAGCAACATCTATCCTAAGGCATAATGTAGTCACTGTGGCTTACAGTCATCCCATATATTAAAATTTATGGGAGATTGTTGGGGTTTATTGAAATTATTCTCTAGAAATGGTCTCACATCTATGTGGCATCCCCAAGTGTGTATTTCAATATAAGATTTTCTTTTTTATTTACTTGTGCACATGGGGTGTGGTAGCCCATGTGGTTGATATGTTATGGTATTTTTATGGAGGCAAGGTTCAAGACCTCCAAGAAATAATTATGTTTTTGTTACCCATATCTTGTGACTTGTATATTGGATATTACTCTTTTTCTTTTCTTGTCTGTATCTATATTGTTGGCCTCACACATTACGAAAGAGCTACTCATTGTGTAATGATAAAGGGGGAGAAGAGCAATACCAAAATAAAATTTCAAAATGAACAAGTCAGGTATATCATTTCAAAGTTATATTTTAGCTATATTTTTTATAGACTCAAGTTTATCAATTATCAAAATGGAAGAGATAGTTGGCCCATTGTCTAATGGTCACACTTGATTTTGATAATCAACGACGACTTAGGTTGAAACACAAAATATACGAACTGCTAACATTTCAGGTCAGTAAAATCAATATCAAAGGACGTACTGCATCTACAACTAGCATTCAAAGTTATCATCCAAAAGCTAATTGTTACAGAGTCCTAATTGAGTTATTTTTTTTATATTTCTTCTGTATTTTTATCTTTATTGAGTCAAGGATATGAAATATAAAATCGATCATATATTACTGGCTTAGGTTAACTCAAGTCCACCTTTCCAAATAGCCTACCTAAATCTCAAAACTCCATATATCCAAAAAGCCTAAAATACCTATACAATTTGGCCATTTAATTGAGTTCTTAAATAACAGAACTCTGGCAAAACTCTGGCCGAGTTCGGTCCAAATTTGAACCGAGTTCGGTCAACTCAAATTTGAATTTCAGTTGCCTCTAAATCTGTATACAAGGTTCGTTTGCGAGATCTTAGCATCCGAACTCTGCCTGAACTCTGCCCGAGTTCGGTAAGGAAAAACACCTATAAATAGAGAAAAAAATTTCAATTCTAGTCACTCATTCACTCCTCTCTATCTATCCTTCAAAGTATTTTTCAGTGATCTAAAGCTTTCATATTCTACCTATACATCTCTTAGCCAAAGCCAGTAACATCATGTTCGATTTAGAGTCTTTGGTCTGTAGAGTTGTAAAGAGATTACATGTTCAGAAAATATCTCAATTTTCGGAGTCAGTCATGCGCTCGTCACCAAGCACGGTGTTGTGAAGTCGGTCGTGCACTTGTCACCAAGTACGGTGTTGTAAAGAGATGGCAAGCTCTCATTTAGCTTATGAATAGTGGATTAACAGTGGGCAATAGTACTCGCGACTGGATTAGTTCTCTCAGAGGGAAACCAGTATATATCGCGATGTTTACTGAGTTTGTTATTTTATCTCTTACTACATTTATATTACTGTCTCTTTATTCCTGCTATAGTTTATAACTGTTAAATTTTTAATTAGTGATTATTTCCGTTGCACTCGCACATACTCTATTTACATCCCCCTCTAGAGGTGCTCAACGGTCCTACAATTGGTATCATAGCAGGTTATATTCTAATATAACAACCCTAGAGAGTATATGGCAGCCGTGAAATCAATATTCAACGGTTAAGGGAAATCTACAAATAGACCCCTATTATTTGATAGAACAAACTACACATATTGGAAAACATGAATGACTTTCTTTCTAAAGTCTCTTAACTTTGATCTTTGGTCTATAGTAGTTGACGGTTATAAGAAACCAGCACCTGTAGTGATTGAAGGTAAACTTATAGACAAGCCACATGACAAATACACAGACGAAGAAAAGTCAACCGCTATTCTAAATATACGTGCCATCAATGTACTATTATGTGCAATTGACAAAATAGAGTTCAATCGAGTTTATACCTGTACTACGTCTCATGATATTTAGAGACTTCTTGAGGTAACCCATGAGGGGACTTTCCAAGTAAAAGAATCCAAAATCACCAGACTAACACAAAAATATGATCTTTTGAGATGAAATCCGACGAGTTAATTACACAGATGTTTTCGTTTCCCAGATATTACTAATCCTTTGCAATCTCTTGGTAAGGATTACAGAAATCATGAGAAGATCAGGAAAGTGCTACGGGCTCTACCCAAGAACTAAAACCCGAAGGCTACTGCAATCATTAAAGGAAATGATCTCACCACCATGACTCTGGAGACACTCATGGGCAAGCTGATTACCCACGAGCTGGACCTACAAGAATTTGAAGAAGCAACTCCTAAAGAAAAATCTATCGCCTTCAAAGCGCAAGCCAAAAGAGTTGCATATAAAGATTCTGACGAAGAATTATCGAGTGGTGATAAGAAAGCCTTGCTAGTAAAGAACTTCATGGAATTCCTAAAGTTTGAAAGATCAAACTGAAGGAAAAAAGACGTCCACGAAAGAAATAAAGAAGAAACAATATAATTTGGATGTAAGAAGTCAGGGCATATGAAGAAGGACTGTCTACTGTCAAAGAAAAGCAGTCCATATAATAGATCAAGATCAAACAAGAAAGCTACAACTGGTCGAAAGTATGCAAACACAAGCATCTGGCACGAAAATGATGCCAGTAAATCAGAGGAAGAGGACAGACCTTGCAGCACTGCTAATATCTGTCTTATGGCATTCGATAAGGTATTAGCTAACCCTCTATATGATGATTTTACATTCGATGAGTTAGAAGATGCTTTTAGCAAACTATTTGAAGAACACAGAAATATGTTAGACAAGTATAAGCAATCTCGCAAAAAGGTTAAGGCATGCACAACCGAAGTAGCAAGATTTTCTAATCTTCTCGAAGATATTAGAGAGACATCTACTACTGGTAACGCGGATGAGATAGCCAAGCGTAAGGTAGACTATCATGAGGCTATCCTCACCATTGAAGAGAAAGAAAGAGACTATGTCAAGATACAAGAGCTTTATGACATAGAGAATAAGAGGCACTTAGTCACAGAGCAAAAGTCTCGCTGATATGACTACTAAATATAAGGAGTCTTGTGCGGTTTCTAAAAAGTTAGAGATCAAGTTAGGCAAGCAGGCCATCCCTGTGACACAGTCTAAGGTTAGTCCTAATGCTAAGCATACAACTAAGAGGACTAAACCATAGAAAGCACGTAAGCAACACGTTAATCACAATCATGCTTTCACTTATAGGTTTTCAAAGAAGACACAACTGCATGTCAACACAGAAACAAAGAATACTTTTTCAAAATTTACTTGCGCGTACTGTGGTACTCACGGGCACATATCACAGTATTGTCTAGCAAGAAAGCTTGTTGACAATCAAACACTTGTTTGGAGACCTAAGAATAATCAAAATGGACCCTTCAAGAAATGGATACCAAATAATTCATCTACTCATATTGGAGGTATACCCTCAACCCTCTCATACTAGAAGCAAGTGGATCCTCGATAGCAAATATTCGCGACACGTGACTGGTGATGCATCTTTGTTCGCTATGCTATTGATGAAGAAAGAAGGATACGTCTCCTTCAGAAAAAACTTGAGAGGTGACATAATTGGAAATGGCACTGTTGGTATGTCTTCTTACCCAGTAATAAAAGTGGTTTGTCTAGTTACGGAGTTGAAACATAACCTACTGAGCATAAGTCATTTGGCAGATAATGGTTATGGCATCAACTTTGTAAAAGACAAATATACTATATATGAAATGTCATCTGGTAATCCCGTATATGAAGGGATTAGAGAAGACAATATTTATGTTTTCTTTCTAGAGAGTACTAACAATGCAGGAAGATGCCTAGTAGCAAATTAAGATAAAAGCTTGCTATGGCACATGAGGCTAGGACATGCTAATATGGATACTATCTCATGACTATGCACCAAAAAGTTAGTAAAATGACTCCCTGAGATCACATTCAAGACAGATATGGTATATGCTGACTGTGAAAAGAACAAGACAACTAGGTCTACTTTTAAATCCATCAAAGCTGTAAGTACCTCTAGACCCTTGCAGTTAATTCATATGAATTTGTTTGGTCCTAGTAGAGTCGCTAGTGTTGGCGGTAAACTCTACGCCTTTGTTATTGTTGATGATTTCTCACATTTTATATGAGTTTATTTTTTATCAAACAAAAGTGATACAATTTTTGAATTTCGGATATTTTATAAAAAGGTACAAAACGAAAAAGGTTTCATGATTACTCGTATCTGAATTGATCATGGTGGCAAATTCGTAAATGCTGATTTCAAAAAGTTTTATGATGATAGTGGATATTACCACGAGTTTTTTGTCTTAAAAATCCCCAACAAAACGGTATTGTGGAGCGGAAGAACCGTACTCTAGGCGAGATGGCTATAGTCATGCTGAATCAGCATAATCTTCCTAATATTTTTAGGCAGAAGTTGTTACTACAGCCTATCATGTTTTAAATAGGGTGTTAATTCGAGCTTTGGTTTGAAAAGATACCAAATATTTCTTATTTTAAAGTTTTTGGATGTTGCTGTTTTATCCTAAACACCAAGGACAACTTGGAAAAGTTCGAATCTAAAGCAGATGAAGGAACATTTCTCGGATATGCTGCTAAGAGTATGAGATATAGAGTTTTTAATAAAAAGTCTATGATTGTTGAAGAATCCATTAATGTTACTTTTGATGAGCTCAATAGTCACAGATCTAGTGAGAGTGATGATAAAGATGCACAGGTTAAATCCAAGTCATCCAAAGTTACTGCTACCAGAGAGAGCCCTGTGGAAGATCTAACAGAAAGATTCAAACGAGATGGCTAGAGTCATGCTGAATCAGCATAATCTTCCTAAATATTTTTAGGCAGAAGCTGTTACTACAGCCTGTTATATTTTAAATAGGGTATTAATTCGACCTATATTGAAGAAAACACCATATGAGCTTTGGTTTTAAAGAATTCCAAATATTTCTTATTTTAAAGTTTTTAGATGTCGCTGTTTTATCCTGAACACCAAGGACAACTTGGAAAAGTTCGACTCTAAAGCAGATGAAGGGATATTTCTCGAATATGCTGCTAAGAGTAAGGGATATAGACTTTTTAATAAAAGGTCTATGATTGTAACACCCTAGTCCCAAAATGCGTAGGAGCAGGAATACGAATACATGCCAGCAGCATTTCACTAATGGGCCAAGCTACACTACAAGCCCATTAGCGAAATACTTAAGCTGCAAATCATGATAACACCCAGAAATACAATACAGTCCACAGGTATATACATCTAATGACATCTACAGAGTCCACAAAGAGATCAAGAATAAATAAGAAAATGTCTCAAATATCCAGCAGTAAAAGTAATAAAGTCTGTGCGGGCAAAACATCCCGAAACCACAGAGATAGAAACAAAGCACAAATCAACTACAAGTCTGATGAAAAGAAAAGGAGATAATGTAGCAAGACTAAATATGAAGGGAACATGATCACGAGAAATTCTTTGACACTATCTCGTCCTCCTGTGCTGGTATGTCTCCAGTCGGTGCTCCCGAACCGTAAACCTCCGGGTAATCTTTAGCTTCGTCTAAGCCTGGAAAATAGCCAGGTCCTCAGAGGACTAGCAAGCTGCATAATATACAAGCCTACGTACAGAAATAAAAATATAAACTAAGGCAATCTACTGTATCCATCTATGTGCTATGCAAGTGAGATACTTTTCTAGAATACCAGACCCCTTCCACTAAGGCTCAATAGCACCTCTCCAAGATATTGTCCCCAGTACCTGTGTCGTGACACCAAGGACAATCAATTCTCGATAGTGATAATCCTTTACTCTGCTACAGTGATAAAGGTCACTAAACAACGGACCACACGACAATAGTTCTGATATTGTAGTCAAATTCTACCCAATCCCTATGTGTAGAATCTAGCAATATCAAGTCTGTACAGTCATCTCGAAAGTAATAGCAATACTAATAAAGATATCTAGAATGCTAATACGAGGTCAATACCATGAATAGTCATATAAACCTCGCATCATGAATGTGTCGGTGTCTTATGGTCAATCGTGTCAATGGACACATCAGTATGTACGTAATGCCTAATGTCAATACTCGATGTCACTATCATGACATTGGCACCCGTCTATAAACGGACACTAAGTATCAACATCCTACGTCATGCAACGCTAATAAAAAAGAACAACAAAATAGAAAAGAATAATCTGTAATGAAGGCAAGGCACGCTTGCCTGTAACTGCTGTCTGCGGGTAGGCCTGACCAACTCTGGTGTCCTTGTCGATCCTCCCAAGCTCACCTATAATAATATATTATATTTAATATTCCATATCAACATATCATGTATCGATTATATGAGTATCTACACCTTCTAGTTGTCATAACGTTGTCACTATACTGCATCTAATGTAGTACATAAAGTTTCAAGTCCTCTCATAAATACTTTACAATTATAATAAAATAATATATTTAAATTCTAGAATTTGTCTATAAATACTTATATATTGCTATAATGATATTTTCAAGAGGGAAACCCTTTCACAAGAGGTCTTATATCAATGCCACATATGACTTCCTCAATTCGACCCATTAATTTAGTTTCGAAACAATGATAAAATAAATAAATTCTATAAAAATCCCAAAAATTAGTTAAATAGTATTTATAATGTTAAATCTTGCACAACATAAAGTTTAGTATGGATTCATGGAGTTTTGACACTTTTGGACCCAAGGAAAACAGAATTTTTTGGAGTTCGATGACATGGCAAATGTCAAGAATTTTTAAAAATAGTAAACAAATGCAAAACCTAACTTTCAGATGTGCATCGGAAAGGTATCAACGTCTAGATTATGAATAAAAATATAAAAAGGTTAAAAACTAATCTTAGTATGCAAAAAGTGGCCCGTAACAGAATTTATCAGTTCTGGATATCCTGTCGTAGAATCGACGCTACGGGCAAACCGCTTGGAACTAGGAGATCCAGCAACCAGAGTTTGGAGTAGTCACAAAAAGGTAACTCTCTAATTTGGTTTATGGAGAAACGGATAAGAAAAGTGGGTGAAACATCATCTACAAGTCGACTAACCTGTTGTGATGTTTCAGATTTTGATTCGGCGGAGTTTCGGCCCAAGTAGCGCGTCATGCACCTCTCTAACGGCCGCAAGGTTGCTCCTACAGTTGCTAGACTGGAAGAGAATGTCGAAGGGGTCGCAAGAGTGGTGGTGGTTGGCAGAGAAATCGAGAAAAAAAATCATATTTTGTGAAGAAAGGGGGGTCGACTAGGGTTTCAGGTTGGGAGGTTGTGGCCGCGTGCAAGTAGGGGCTACGTGGGGTGTTGATGGTTATGAAGAGAGAGGAAAATATTAGGGTTGGTTTCTATTTATATTATTAGGGCATGGAATTTGGTTTGATCTAATTTGGATATGATTTGGTTCTCCAAATTATATTATTAGTAATAGATTTCGTAATTTGGATAGTAGTTTGACCAAGTCAAAGATATAAGGAAATATTACATATGGCTGCAATTTAATTCTTAAAATTTTCTTAAATATATGTATACTTGGTTTTGGTACTCCTAATATGCTCTAACTAGTAGGGTTTAGGGTCCGAGTAGCAATACTAGTCAAATTGGACCCGAAAATCAAATTAATGAGTCTCATGTGCCATTTGCAAATAAGGAGCACATGGAAACTCGATTTGATGGTACACCCTAGGCATGTGCATTGTATACTCAAAATGGATCAAAACCATATATTGGGTCATACGGTTTCGATCTATGTCAAGTCCCAAATTCAAATTAGAAGTTGGGCATAGAATTACGATAGATGATCAAATAGCCTAAGTTGACCCGAAATTGTGCGAAGCCAAAAAAATATTGAAAAGCAAATTTTGATGGGACATAATATATCAAACTGAAGGTGGACGAGTCTAAAATTTCAATATGGAATTGGATTTGAAAAAATAATATTTGTTGTGCTTCAAAAGTCAAAGCTACGGTAAACAACTATCATAGTCATTATTGACCTTAATATTTAAAATATCCATATAAAATAATTAAAAATAAAATTCCAAAATCTGGGGGCTTACAACCTACCCACCTTAGAAAATTTTTTCCTCGAAATTAAAAATAGCATAATTATATAGAAAAATCTTATCATATGAATAATTAGGCTAAGACTTGCTGGTATCTACGAATAAGTAGGGATAACGCTCACGTATAGAATCTTCACGCTCTCAAGTTGATTCTTCCGAAGAATGGTGCCTCCATGCAACACAAACCAGTCTAATCGTCTGCCCTCAGAGCATCTTCTCACTCGTATCAAAGATACCTACCAGCTGCTCCTCGTATGATAAACTGGGTCCCACCGTGATCTCCGAGTGATCGACCACATGATTGGGATCAGTCACATACCCCCTCAGCTATAAGACATGGAATACATCATGCACTCCCTCTAGAGACGGGGGTAATACAAGACGATATGCCACCTCTCCTACACGTTCAATGATATCGAACGGTCCAATATACCTTGGACTCAACTTGCTCCTACTCCTGAATCTAATAGTGCCCCGAGTCGGTGAAATCCTGAGAAATAGATGCTCTCCCTCCTTGAAATCTAGTGATCGACGATGTGTATCGGCCCAATGCTTCTGCCGATCTTTAAAAATGACTCTGAATTCGCTTTACTTTCTCGATTGTCTGCGTCACAAGCTCTGGTCTAAGTATCTTTCGCTCTCACCTCTGTCCTCTCGCAAAGTCTTCAAATTCTTGTATTTTTAGGTAACGCTGCCTTGATTCTATCCACAAGTGACGACTATACTTCAAGATTGGCAAGTACTCATTGCTGTCCCAGCATAATGACTTCTATTCCAAGCTCTTGAAGATCCTCTAATAACTGTCGCTGAGATGTCAAGAAATATGCAGTAGGGTTCCTACTTAAAGCGGCTGCTACTACGTTCGTCTTGCCAGGATGGTACTGCAAATCTATGTCATAGTCTGTCATGAGCTCCAACCACCTTATATGTCTCATATTCCTTTTGCGTGAAGACATACTTCAAGCTCTTATGATCCGTAAATATCTCCACATGCTCTCCATACAAATAATGACTCCAAATCTTCAATACAAAGATCACAACTGCTAACTCCAAATCATAAGTAGGGTAATTCTTCTCATGTGCTCTTATTTGCCTAGATGCGTAGGTTATGACCTTCCGTGTTGCATCAAAACACATCCAAGTCCACTACCCGATGCATCACTGTATACAACGAATTCTTCCGATCCAGAAGAAAGAGTCAAAATAGGTGTTGAGGTCAACCTCTTCTTCAACTCTTCAAAAGCCTTATGACAGTCTTCTGTCCACTGGAATTCCAGATCCTTATGGGTCAACCGTGTCATCGGCTCTGCAATCCATAAAAAAAATTCTACGAACCTGCGGTAATACCCTGCAAGTCCGAGAAAACTCCTAACTTCTGCAACCGATGTTGGTGTCGGCCAAGACTCTTCGGTAGCTATCTTTTTCTGATCAACTGAAAGTCCTTCTTCCGAGATAATGTATCCAGGAAAAGGAACTCTATCAAGGAAAAATTCACACTTACTAAGCTTAGCCTACAATCTCTCCTTCCTTAATACTCCCAACACAACTCTAAGATGTTTCTCGAAAATAAGCTAGGAAAAAAAGGATTAAAGTGTTTACTGCAGAAGAATTCTAATATCACTAGTCGTACCATTCTATCGTAGGTATAGTATTATAACCTATTCAATGATACATGTTAGTTCACTCCTAGCAATTTCTTCTAATAGGTTCTATGCATCTGATATCCAGACAATCATACTCAACTCATAATCTTACTAGGATCCATCTCTAAGAAACTTATCCGTTTCTAGCTACCCAATATCACAATCACACCAATAATCTAGCTTAATTATATTCTATAATATAACTATAAGGTTTGTCTATTTTATTTATTTAATAAATAGAAGGTAACGGAAGCCTAAGGCTGGGTCAAACAAACCTATATACCAATTTCAAACAACGGTAGGGTCAAGCAAAGTAGGAGGGTTTGTCGAACTATTTCCAAGAACGACGTGAGGCCAAACAAGATGCATAGGACGTTGTCTAGGTAAGACTCGAGAATCATATATCTCCGTGATTATGTCACATGAAGTTACTGCCACGCAAGTGTGCATCTGACTGCAAATAACTTTCTTGTTCCATAATACGACGGATGGCTGCAGTGCACATCTGCTATGCTAGGTAATACAGGTTCTTAAGCTTATCTTGGCCAAATCCATAAAAGATTTCTAATTTGACTTTTTACAAAAATGCAGGATAAAAGATCAACATGCATAGGTTATAGGTCAAGTAGAATTCGAAAAACATATGTTGCCATGATACCGTTATCTGAAGTCCTGCCTCGCCAGTATTTCTTCGGCAGCAAAATCTTTGATTCCGTAATACAAGGTTAAATATAATTTCTCAAACTTTTCCTTGAACCAATCCATTAGACACTTTCCAACAACTTAGCATAAAAAGAATGGGAAGAATTACTGAAGAAGTCAGCGTCGAAGGGTTTAGTCAAATCTCGAGTAGGAAAGAACACAAAAGCAATCATGTTGAAAAAGAAGATAACATAGAAACATTCATGTTGAACAGTCTGAGAGAAGTCTATAATCTTGCTTGTGGATGTATCCTTAAGTCCTATTCCCTAATCAGTTGCAGGCTCGTAATAGTACGACTATTCTAGGTATCACCATGACTTCGCATAATTCGCGAAGACTCCACATGCACTTATGGCTACTAGTGTCTGTGCCCTTACTGATGTGATAGTAAGGAAAAGATATGCCCACTATGAATATTCGTCTTACTAGCACTAATAAATAAGGATAACGTTAGAACATAATCAAACTAGATGCAAATCAAAAAGCCAAGTAAAAGTTTGAAAGGAAGTCAAGGAATGTATCAAGCATGTGGATGTGATCCTATAGGTCTCTCCTACTCTAATTGCAGGCTCATATCGGTACAATAACGTAACCGAAGTGATTTAACGTGACCTACATGGGCCACCACAAAAACATGTAACATCCTAGTTCCAAAATACGTAGGAGCAGGAATACGAATACATGCCAGCAGTACTTCACTAATGGGCCAAGCTACACTACAAGCCCATTAGCGAAATACTTAAGCTGTAAATTATGATAACACCCAGAAAACAATACAGTCCACAGGTATATACATCTAATCACATCCACAGAGTCCACAAAGAGATCAAAAATAAATAAGAAAATATTTCAAATATCCAGCAATAAAAGTAATGAAGTCTGTGCGGGTAAAACATCCTGAAACCACAGAGATAGAAATAAAGTACAAATCAACTACAAGTCTGATAAAAAAAGGAAATAATGTAGCAAGGCTAAATATGAAGGTAACATGATCATGAGAAATTTTCTGGCACTATCTCGTCCTCATGTGCTTGTACGTCTCCAGTCGGTGCCCCTGAACCGTAAGCCTCCGGGTAGTCTTCAGCTTCGTCTAAGTCTGGGAAATAGCCAGGTCCTCAGAGGACTAGCAAGGTGCATAATATACAAGCCTACGTACAGAAATAAAAATATGAACTAGGGCAATCTACTGTATCCGTCTATGTGCTATGCAAGTGAGATACTTTTCTAGAACACCAGACCCCTTCCACTAAGGCTCACTAGCACCTCACCATGATATTTTCCCCAGTACATGTGTCGTGGCACCAAGGACAATCAATTCTCGATAGTGATAATCCTTTACTCTGCTACAGAGATAAAGGTCACTAAACAACGGGCTATACGACAATAGGTCTGATATTGTAGTCAAGTTCTCTCCAATCCCCATGTCTATAATCTAGCAATATCAAGTCTGTACAGTCATCTCGAAAGTAATAGCAATACTGATAAAGAAATCTAGAATTCTAACACGAGGTCAATACCACAAATAGTCATGTAAACCTCGTATCATGAATGTGTCGGTGTCCTGTGGTCAATCGTGCCAATGGACACATTAGTATGTACATAATGCCTAATGTCAATACTCGATGTCACTATCATGACATCGGCACCCGCCTATAAATGGACACTAAGTATCAACGTCCTACGTCATGCAACGCTAATAAAAAAGAACAACAAAATAGAAAAGAATAATCTGTAACAAAGGCAAGGCACGCTTGCCTGTAACTGCTGTTTGCGGGTAGGCCTAACCAACTCTGGTGTCCTTGTCGATCCTCCCAAGCTCACCTATAATAATACATTATATTTAATATTCCATATCAATATATCAAGTAACGATTACATGAGTATCTATGCCTTCTAGTTGTCATAACGTTGTTACTACACTGCATCTAATGTATAAGTACATAAGGTTTCAAATCCTCTCATAAATACTTTACAATTATAATAAAATAATATATTTTAATTTTGGAATTTATCTATAAATACTTATATATTGCTATAATGATATTTTCAAGAGGGAAACCCTTTCACAAGAGGTCTTATATCAATGCCACATATGACTTCCTCAATTCGACCCATTAATTTATTTCCAAAATAATGATAAATAAAATTAATTAATTCTGTAAAAATCCCAGAAATTAGTTAAAATAGTATTTATAATGTTAAATCTTGCACAACATAAAATTTAATATGGATTCATGGAGTTTTGACACTTTTGGACCCAAAGAAAACAGAATTTTTCGGAGTTCGATGACACGGCAAATGTCATAAATTTTTAAAAATAGTAAACGAATGCAAAACCCAACTTTCAAATATGAGTCGAAAAGGTAATGACATCTAGATTATGAATAAAAATATAAAAAGGTTAGAAACTGACCTTAGATAGGCGAAAAGTTGCCCGCAACAGAATTTATCGGTTCTGGATATCCTGTCATAGAATCGACGCAACGGGAAAACTGCTAGGAACTAAGAGATCCAGCAACCAGAGTTTGGAGTAGACACAAAAAGGTAACTCTCAGACTTGGTTTGAGGAAAAACAGATGAGAAAAAGTGGGTGAAACATCATCTACAAGTCGACTAACCTGCTGTAACGTTTCAGACTTCGATTTGGCAAAGTTTCGGCCCAAGTAGCGCGTTGTGCAACTCTCTAATGGCCGCAAGGTTGCTCCTACAGTTGCTAGGATGGAAGAGAATGTCGATGGGGTTACAAGAGTGGTGGTGGTTGGCAGAGAAATCTAGGAGAAAACATATTTTGTGAAGAAAGGGGGTCGGCTAGGGTTTCGGGTTGGGAGGTTATGGCCGCATGCAAGTAGGGGCTACATGGGGTGTTGGTGGTTAGAAGAGAGAGGAAAATGTTAGGGTTGGTTTCTATTTATATTATTAGGGCATGGGTTTTGGTTTGACCTAATTTGGATATGATTTGGTTCTCCAAATTATATTATTAGTAATAGGTTTCCTAATTTGGATAGTAGTTTGACCAAGTCAAAGATATAAGGGAATATTGTATATGGTTATAATTTAATCCTTAAAATTCCCTTAAATATATGTATACTTGGTTTTGGTACTCCTAGTAGGCTCTAACTAGTAGGGTTCAGGGTCCGAGTAGCATTACTAGTCAAATTGGACCCGAAAATCAATTTAATGAGTCTCATGTGCCATTTGCAAATAAGCAGCACATGGGAACTCGATTGGATGGTACACCCCAAGAATGTGTATTATATACTCAAAATGGATCAAAAGCATATATTGGGTTATACGGTTTCGATCTATGTCAAGTCCCAAAATCAATTTAGAAGTTGGGCATAGAATTACGATAAATGATCAAATAGCCTAAGTTGACCCAAAATTGTGCGAAGCCAAAAAATATTAAAAAATAAATTTTTATGGGACATGGTATATCAAACTGAAGGTGGACGAGTCTAGAATTCCAATATGGAATTGGATTTGAGAAAATAATATTTGTTGTGCTTCAAAAGTCAAAGCTACGGTAAATTACTATCATAGTCATTATTGACTTTAATATTTAAAATATCCATATAAAAGAATTAAAAATAAAATCCAAAAATTAGGGAGCTTATAATGATTGTTGAAGAATCCATTAATGTTACTTTTGATGAGCTCAATAGTCACAGATTTAGCGATAGTGATAATAAAGATGCACTGGTTAAATCCAAGTCATCCAAAGATACTGCTACCAGAGAGAGCCCTGTAGAAGATCTAAGAGAAAGATTCAAATCTTGGAGATTCTTGCCAGATCATCCAGAGACGCTCATCATAGGTGATGTATCAAAAGGTGTAAGCACACATTCTTCTAATAAAGACACTGATATAGCAGCTAATGTCGCTTTTATATCGCAAGTAGAACTGTAGCTGCCCTTCCTAGAAAATTTGGAATATTTTTTTATTTTATTGGAATGGTAATTTTTAGATTTTATAAATAATTATTCAGTTAATTATTACGGTAGATGATTTTAGCCATGATGGAGTTTTGGAGTACAAGATGACTAGAAATCGAGTCACGGATAGTGCAAGGACGTGCTTTGACTAGGGTATTAGCCCTGGTAGGAAAGGCCGAGCCATAGTGAAGTCCTAACTAGGAAAACTAGACCAAGTTGCGACTTAACCCTTACCGAAGTTTTAATTATTTATTAATTGTATTATTAAGTTTAGGGAAACCGATTATACCATTTTAGCCCGGACTGGACCCGAACTGAGCCCAAGCCCATGTAGTCATGCGTCACGTCCAATAACATTTATGTTGATAGAATTTGGTATGAGGTTGTTGTATTTCGTTTTAATGATTTACTGAATATTTTCTAGTATTTGTAATTAAATATTATAATTATTAGTATTAATTGATATTCAGTGACAATTGTGTAAAGTGGGTCCGTGTATATTTTGGGATTACTAGATTGTACGTAATGGTATATACACTATTATAATTTATTAAATTTTGTTACTTTTATTATTATTAGTATTATTATTTTTATTATTATTGAGGTTATTATTTATATAAAATTATTTATTAATATTGGATATATGTATTTTGTTATCAAATAAATATTATTATATAGGATCATATTTATAAAAATAGGTCTTACTCTAGGAATAGATAACATTGGGTTTTTATTTAGAATTTTATGGATATTATACTAGTATTTATATGAATATATAGAGAGATATACATATACATAGATGTATAGAGTAAATGTTAATAAAGAAAAAAAGAAGTTATCAACACTGTTCCCTTGCGGGAACAGTGGATAGAAGCCCACGTAGCAGGCAAGCTACTAACCCCCCCCCCCCCCCCCATGTGAACTGAGAGGAGAATCCCAGCCCGGCCAGGCCGAACTCCCAAAGTCCGACCCAAATTTCTATATATATATATATATATATATATATATATATATATATATATATATATATATATATATATATATATATATATATATATATATATATATATATGTATAACCGACAGCAAGAACAAATAAATCGACAAAACCCTAAACCGATCCTGCCCAGCGTCAGCCATCCCTTTCCCTGGGCGGTACCCCCAGTCGTCGCGTGCCGCCGTGGCAGCACCGGGCAGTCGCCGGAAGGCCGCCGCGCGTGGATCCAGAACAGTGTGCGACAACAACGAGGAGCGAGCGAGGTACGGATTTCACCGTCATGTTTCTTCATGTACACATAACGGATTTTGTTTTCGTAAAGTCCTATAGAATGACCATATGACCATCTAGGATCCCTGCTAATTAGTTCTTATGGAACTTATTCAGATTCGTCGAGAAATCGACGCGAACATCAAGGAAAATCTGTTCTAAAATAGAGTAGATTGCAGTATCTCGACCCAACTTGGCAGACATTTTCTGAACCGAATATTAAGGGATTTCGAAAACTATTTGAAGGCAGTCCTAGACAACCTATAGGGCTCTGCAACCCAACTTACGGAGTTTGATTTCGTCGACCGTACGTCGAGAAATCGGATTTTCAAATTGGCGAAAAACCTGTTTTAAAATATTAGAAAATTTAGAAATTCTCTCGATACGACGTGCGTCCCGCCAATTCGGGCGACGTGGTCACGAACCGAAACCATCGAAAGGTGAGTAACGGCTTCGTGGTCGTGTGGGCTTTGATGGAATTCAAATTGGTTGCGTGTGCGCGACGAATTTGATGTGTATCTGTCAAAATTCACCGTATCGGCCTCTGTGCAAATTTCTCAATTAGTTTGTGCACGTTCGTCAGATCGAGACGAAACTTGCGCTAGCAGGACCGTATCATTTTTCTGGTATTGTACGCCAAGTTTGGTCCGATTCTAAGACAGTTGATTGGATCGCCGTTTTGCGGTCCCCACGGTCCGACTCAACGGGTGATTTTATGCATATCCTGCCGAAATCCAACTTTGGACATACGGTTGGGTTTGTATCGAAAAATCAGACCTGTAGACATATAGTTTGACGACTTTAGAGACCATTGACTCTGGTATGCTTTTCGGTGCAAAGCGGGTCCAACGGCGGACACTTTTTGACCCGAAATTAACGTTTTGCCCTGTGTCCAGAATTGGACTTAAGGACAGGCAATTCTAGCTATTTTGACTATTCTGTGAACATTGGTAATATTTATTTCAGTATCCGGAGACGGTTGTACGGGTTTAGACTATTGTGGCACACTGAGTGGTTTGGATTACCGGTTTCACCAGCAAAGGACCACAGGCGAGTACAGTTTATTGTCTGCATTTCGATATTGATCTTGACTATATTTTATTGATTGGCCATTGGTTATATGATTTTTATATTCTATTATAAATTATTGAGTCGGGAATGAGAAGTACCAAGGATGTGTGATCCGATCGTAGACAGTGTTTATTTTCATACAGTAGACCTCGTAGACATTGTTTATTTTCATGCAGTAGACCTCGTAGACATTATTTATTTTCATGCAGTAGAACTCGTAGACATTATTTATTTTCATGCAGTAGACCTCGTAGACAGTGTTTCATTTCTGCAAGTAGACCTCGTAGACAGTGTTTAATTTCTACAAGTAGACCTCGTAGACAGTGTTTATTTCATGCAAGTAGACCTCGTAGACCTCGCGATGTAGTATCCCAGAGTGATCACATATCAAAGGTACTTCTAACAGTAGGGAAAGTATTTTTGTCTATTGCTATTGATTTTTCGTCATTTCTGTTTATTTTTAAAAACTTGTAATTGATGTCTAACCTCTGTTGTATAGTCATTTTCATTTATTGAAATTGTATTCAGTGAATTGTGCTCGTTCCATTCCTGACTGAAAACCAATATTTTTCAGGTTAGCCGTTGATTCACTTAGCATGGGAGATACGGGGGTACTTGCAGACGAAAGCCTAGAGACTAGCTAGATAGTTGAGTTGTAGTCATTCATATATTTGTACAAGTTTATATTTTCCTGCAAATACAAAATTTGTGATCATTGTAAATTAAATTAATTTTGTGAATGAACATTATTTGTAATTTTGAACATTGTGGCTATACAGCGTTCTACCGTCGATACTGCGGCGTAGGCTGGCTTGGACACATCTTGTATCCGTAGAAAAAATGGGTATGGGTCGTGACAAGTTTTTGTGGTGGCCCATGCAGGTCTGGTTTCGCAAATCATGCGAACTCGTGATAGTACTTAAGTTAGTCGTACTATTGCGAGCCTGCGACTAGGAAATACTCAT
Organism: Iris pallida; assembly: GCA_029216955.1. Lineage (NCBI taxonomy): Eukaryota > Viridiplantae > Streptophyta > Magnoliopsida > Asparagales > Iridaceae > Iris > Iris pallida. The sequence goes on from JANAVB010017400.1 coordinate 6,746,247, forward strand.
TCACGAATTAGGAATTAATTTAATTTAAGAGAGTGACTAGGACTAGGAGTCCCTTACACGAATTGACCGATGGGTAGTCTAGGCCATGCAATTTAGATGAGGAGTTATTAATTTTGATAGTTTGTCAGATCTCCATAGGTACATTATTACCTCATGATAGGACGATATGATCCAATGTGGATAGGTTATTCACTTGGTGAGACAAAGCTTCCTAGAATTAATGATCTAACCTTGATAAATTATTCAATTCCTTTTCTTGCCTCTTTGGATATCCTCATCATATCTTAGTCCATTTGCCTATTTAGTTCCTATTTTGCCCTAAGAATGACTATTTTATAAAATTTTGGTTATGTTACCCATATACGAACTTCGAGTTAGTTTCGATTCAAAGTTTTTCCTCCATGGTTTGAATACACTTGAAATAAATACTAGAGTGTTCGTATTCCTTTGTCTTCAGTTATTTCTTCCCGGTTCAATCTTTTATTGTAGGGGTTATGACTGATAGGACAAATACTTGCGCTTTATTTCATAGTCAACTTGTTTGAATCTCTAGAAGCTCAGGGACTATTATAGATATAGTTAAAGGAATGTTAGTTAACTCATAATGGCGGACCAGCAGCGCATTGTGGCCATATATTCGAATTTTGGAGACTATGGATTCATTGCAGCCAGCAGCGCACTGGCGAGGCACGACCCCTAGAGTTGAAATTAGTTTAGAAAAATATTGGTTATAGAATATTGCTAAAACTATGGCTAGTAGTCCTCGTTGATCGTAGTTACCCTTGAGTCAATATTGGGTAGAGATTAGAAATGGTTGATCTTGTATCACATCTGAATCATGAAACCAAAGGTTTACCACAGCCAGAGTATACGGGTGGGGCATAATCCACGGTAAAATAATTTCAGACATGATTACAAGTTTAGGATACTGTGGAGGATAGGACAATGCCATGTATGTCCCATAAGATCCAAAGCCAATACTAGTGGAAGTTCTGTGAGTTGGATAGCGTATCTCCCAACCTAGTAATCCGTGGTCCTTGTGACCTATTGACGAGATAATTGACTGACGCTAATAGGTTAAACTTGAATATAGAATTTGGAGGACCAAAACCCATTAGTCGACCAAGAACTTATGGATAAGAAGATAGGAGGATGACCGAGTAAGCAAGAACACCAGCTGAAGTTTGATTCTCTCAAAACTTGAACTACTTGTGCCCTTTTAAAAATCTCGTATGCTTGTATTTTGACTATCTTGACCAATGTTTCTATTACAGCCTAGTTTTGCAAGCTTACTCTTTTATCGAGCTTGATTTAAGACATATGTTTATTGGGGACGCCCACTAACATATTGTCTAATCAGAATCGATGTATTACGGTCTAATCAACCGTAGTGCTTCCGGTTCGCTCTTCCTCTGATTAACCTATGTGGATTGAGATGTAGATGTCTCTAGGACCTCATCCGCGACTGCATTAACAATTCAACTTGAATTATACATTCGCTTTTGAATCACGTAATTGTATTCAGTGACATCCTTCTTGAACTCTTTATCATTTTTTTGCTTCCACTGATTTGAGAGGACGGAAGCTCATAATCGGTAGGAAGATACAGAGTATCCCTGTGGCTATGATAGTTGTATACACAAGTGTAGCTACCATTGGCTAGCCATGTGACTAAAACCTTGCCTTGAGTTATTCGTTCTCCTCTCGACCCTCAAGCTACTATTGGGACCTCCTAGCCATCTGAATTTGAGAACGATGAGGGTTTTACCCTTAGTCAAATGCCAACCATGAGACCATCTATCCTCAAGAAACCAATTGTTGTGAGCCTTTAATTATTTGCTTGAAGCTTGCTTTAACTAGCAACCCTTAAGCGCATACCCCTAGAACTCTTGTGACAATAGTATGGCAAGCTTAACACAAATAGAAATTTACAGCTCAGTTGTTAGAATTCTTTTCTTATGATGTGCCTTAGAGTTGGTTACCCCGTCGATAACTCTTGTATATTGTAGATGAGTAGGTCATTCTATTTTATCGACCATGTGTCATTGTACACACTCGTTTTCCATTTATTGAGGAACGATCCTTGACTTGACCATACCCCGTTACGTCGTGCCTTATTCTTTATTAACGAGAGTCAAGGTACAGTATCCTGACTTTGAAATTCTTCTAACCTCATTATCCCTAAAACCATGTCCTAGCCGCTAAGGAGAATAGACTGTAAGCTTTCTAAAATTTTAGGGTATGCAAGGATTACCGATTTAGGAGAATGATTTCCATTAGGATGATAATTAGTGCCCTTGGACTCCCACTTTCCATTTAGGTCATTTGGTGTCCCCGGCTGTGTCATTAATATTCGGAGCACGAGACCATCTGTTACCTTCCAACAAATTTTATATGCAAGATCTAGACGAGTCCACCTTCACCTAAGTATATCATGTCCCACTCAAGCACGTCCCCTTGTACTCTATTTTTTATGGTACAACCTTCAGGTCAGAAGGACTAGCCATAACCCTTATCATGATACCAGTAAACTTCTCGACTACAAATAGAGACTCAACCTTGACTAAATTCATTCGACCCAATATATGGTTGTAATCTACTCGAAGCCCACTACGCACATGTCACTAATATGCCACTCAATTGTGTCCTCTCGTGCTATTTAAACACAAAAGTCACGGAAGGCGCATCTTCAGGGCTATAGAGACCTAGCTAATCAATCCAACTGCACCTAGCTCAACCACTTGGGTGGAAACTTATTCTAAGTTACCCTAACCTAATAGAAATAGTTTATCATTGGAATCTTGTCCAGTCCATATAGATTGAAATCTAAGGTTCATCCAACCAACGATTGATGTTCAATCAGGAGCCCATTAAGACCCAGTAAAACCCATCCCTACATACCACCATAGTTGGACTACTAAAATCGAACTTTTGAAATAGGTCCCTACACCTACTATGTAGTCTCCACCTCTTAGAATGTGAATTCATTCGTAACCCTTATCCCATCTACCGGGAAGTCGCAATACGATCTTGTATTACATTTTACCCCTTGCTCGTGTGTTTAAATAACCCCGAAAAAGATTTCCATCTTGATTTCTCAAATTATGTTCTATTATGGAACCTTGCTTAGAATTTTGAGAACAGAACTTCTGCATTGCGCAGATTGCAAGCCCTCTAAGAAACGAAGGGTTCTTCGATTTCGCAAGTGACTGGACTAGAGTAGCCCAATCTAGCAAATAAAGCAATAGTTCATAAACTTTTATTCTATCTGCATCATTGGATACTCTCTACCGCTCTGGAAACTTCATAATTGCCCTCGGTTACTCTTCCTTATCTTTCTGTCCTTCTTATTTCAGAGCGACAAATGGTCATGCTTATTAGAATTTATCAATATTTCTTAGCTACTTGTGTAAATTTGTTGCTTGTTAGATTTTGGGTTGTTTGAGGATTATAGTGGCCAGAAGCAGTAGACATCTATTGGTAACAACTTTAGCAAGTAGTTGAATGACTATAAGTTATAGGGACATATCTTTGAGGGAGTAGTATGACCAAAGGTGGGTAGAAGTCCCCGGGATTTCGTAGTTACAAAATGGCTATGAGGAGGTTATAAAACTATTTTCGTGGAATTAAAATTTAAGGAGATTAAGGTAATAGTATTTTTCTTTTGAATCGTACGGAATAGTTATGAATTAGAAATTTCGAGGACGAAATTATTTTAAGGTGGGTAGATTTGTAGCTGCCCTTCCTAAAAAATTTGGAATATTTTTTCTATTTTATTGGAATGGTGATTTTTAGATTTTATAAATAATTATTTAGTTAATTATTACGGTAGATAATTTTAGCCATGATGGAGTTTTGGAGTACAAGATGACTAGAAATCGAGGCACGGATAGTGCAAGGGCGTGCTTTGACTAGGGTATTAGCCATGGTAGGAAAGGCCGAGCCATAGTGAAGTCCTAACTAGGAAAACCAGAGCAAGTTGTGACTTAACCCTTACCGAAGTTTTAATTATTTACTAATTGTATTATTAAGTTTAGGGAAATCGGTTATACCATTTTAGCCCGGACTGGACACGAACTAAGCCCAAGCCCATGTAGTCATGCGGCACGTCCAATAACTTTTGTGTTGATAGAATTTGGTATGAGGGTGTTGTATTTTGTTTTAATGATTTACTGAATATTTTTAAGTATTTGTAATTAAATATTATAATTATCAGTATTAATTGATATTCAGTGACAATTGTGTAAAGTGGGTTCTTGTATATTTTGGGATTATTAGATTGTACGTAATGGTAGATACACCATTATGATTTATTGAATTTTGTTACTTTTATTATTATTTTTATTATTATTGAGGTTATTATTTATATGAAATTATTTACTAATATTGGATATATGTATTTCGTTATCAAATAAATATTATTATATAGGGTCATATTTATAAAAATAGGCCTTACTCTAGGAATAGATAACATTGGGTTTTTATTTAGAATTTTATAGATATTATTATACTAGTATTTATATGAATATATATATATATATATATATATATATATATATATATATATATATATATATATATATATATATATATATATATATAGTAAATGTTAATAAAGAAAAAAAAGAAAGAAAAGAAGTTATCAATACTGTCCCTTGCGGGAACAGCGGATAGAAGCCCACGTAGCAGGCAAGCTGCTAACTTCCCCATGTGAACTGAGAGGAGAATCCCAGCCCGGCCAGGCTGAACTCCCAAAGCCTGACCCAAATTTCTATATATATATATATATATATATATATATATATATATATATATATATATATATATATATATATATATATATATATATATATATATATATATATAACCGACAGCAAGAACAAATAAATCGACAAAACCCTAAACCGATCCTGCCCAGCGTCAGCCTTTCCTTTCCCTGGGCGGCACCCACAGTCATCGTGCGCCGCCGCGGCAGCGTCGGGGAGTCGCCGGAAGGCCGTCGCGTGCGGATCCAGAACAGTGTGCGACAACAGCGAGGAGCGAGCGAGGTACGGATTTTACCGTCATATTTCTTCCTATACACTTAACGGATTTTGATTCCATAAAGTCCTATAGAATGACCATATGACCATCTAAGACCCTGCTAATTATTTCATATGTAACTTATTCAGATTCGTCGAGAAATCGACGCGAACATCAAGGAAAATCTGTTCTAAAACTGAGTAGATTGCAGTATCTCGACCCAACTTGGCAGGCATTTTCTGAACCGAACATTAGGGGATTTTGAAAACTATTTAAAGGCAGTCCTAGACAACCTATAGGGCTCTGCAACCCAACTTACGGAGTTTTATTTCGTTGACCGTACGTCGAGAAATCGGATTTCCAAATTGGCGAAAAACCTGTTTTAGAATATTAGAAAATTTAGAAATTCTCTCGATACGACGTGCGTTCCACCAATCCAGGCGACGTGATCATAAACCAAAAGCATCAAAAGGTGCGTAACGGCTTCGTGGTCGTATGGGCTTTGACGGAATTCAAATTGGTTGCGTGTGCGCAACGAATTTGATGCGTATCCGTCGAAATTCACCGTATCGGCCTCTGTGCAAATTTCTCAATTAGTTTGTGCACGTTCGTCAGATCGAGATAAAACTTGCGCCAGCAGGACCGTATCATTTTTTTGGTCCTGTATGCCAAGTTTGGTCCGATTCTAAGACAGTTGATTGGATCGTCGTTTTGCGGGCCCCACGGTCCGACTCAACGGGTGATTTTGTGCCCGGGCTGCCGGAATCCAACTTTGGACATATGGTTGGGTTCGTAACGGAAAACCAGACCTGTAGACATATAGTTTGATGAATTTAGAGACCATTGACTCTGGTACACTTTTCGGTGTAAAGCGGGTCCAACGGCGGACACTGTTTTGATCCAAAATTACCGTTTTGCTCCTGTGTCCAGAATTGGACTTAAGGACTGGCAATTCTAGCTATTTTTACTATTTTGAGAACATTGATAATGTTTTTTCAGCATTCGGAGACGGTTGTACGGGTTTAGACTATTGTGGCACACTGAGTGGTTTAGATTACCGGTTTCACCAGCAAAGGACCACAGGCGAGTACAGTTTATTGTCTGTATTTCGATATTGATCTTGACTATATTTCATTGATTGGCCATTGGTTATATGATTTTTATATTCTATTATAAATTATTGAGTCGGGAATGAGAAGTACCAAGGATGTGTGATCCGACCGTACACAGTGTTTATTTCCATGCAGTAGACCTCGTTGACATTGTTTATTTTCATTCAGTAGACCTCGTAGACATTATTTATTTTCATGCAGTAGACCTCGTAGATATTGTTTATTTTTATGCAGCAGACCTCGTAGACAGTGTTTAATTTCTGCAAGTAGACCTCGTAGACAGTATTTAATTTCTGCAAGTAGACCTCGTAGACAGTGTTTAATTTCTACAAGTAGATATCGTAGAGAGTTTTTATTACATGCAAGTAGACCTCGTAGACCTCACGGTGTAGTGTCCCAGACTGATCACATATCAAAGGTACTTCTAACAGTGGGGAAAGTATTTTTCTCTATTGCTATTAATTTTCCCTCCTTTCTGTTTATTTTCAAAAACATGTAATTGATGTCTAACCTCTGTTGTATAGTCATTTTCATATATTAAAATTGCATTCAGTGAATTGTGCTCGTTCCATTCCTGACTGGAAACCAATATTTTTCAGGTTAGCCGTTGATTCACTTAGCATGGGAGATACGGGGGTACTTGCAGACGAAAGCCTAGACACTAGCTAGATAGTTGAGTTGTAGTCATTCATATATTTGTACAAGTTTATATTTTCCTACAAATATAAAATTTGTGATCATTGTAAATTAAATTAATTTTATGAATGACCATTATTTGTGATTTTGAACATTGTGGCTATACAGCGTTCTACCGCCGATACTGCGGTGTAGGCTGGCATGGACACGTCTCTTATCCGTAGAAAAAAATGGGTGCGGGTCATGACAAGTTTTTATGGTGGCCCATGCAGGTCTGGTTTCGCAGATCATGCGAACTCATGATAGTACTTAAGTTAGTTGTACTATTACGAGCCTGCGACTAGGAAATGCTCATTTACGAATTAGGAATTAATTTAATTTAAGAGAGTGACTAGGACTAGGAGTCCCTTACACGAATTGACCGATGGATAGTCTAGGCCATGCAATTTAGATGAGGAGTTATTAATTTTGATATTTTGTCAGATCCCTATAGGTACATTATTACCTCTTGATAGGACGATATGATCCAATGTGGATAGGATAGGATAGGTTATTCACTTGGTGAGACAAAGCTTCCTAGAATTAATGATCTAACCTTGATAAATTATTCAATTCTTTCTCTTGCCTCTTTGGATATCCTCATCATATCTTAGTCCAATTGCCTATTTAGTTCCTATTTTGCCCTAAGAATGATTATTTTATAAAATTTAGATTATGTTACCCATATACGAACCTCGAGTTAGTTTTGATTCAAAGTTTTTTCTCCATGGTTTGAATACACATGAAATAAATACTAGAGTGTTCGCATTCCTTTGTCTTCAGTTATTTCCTCCCGGTTCAATCTTTTATTGTAGGGGTTTTGACTGATAGGACAAATACTTGCGCTTTACTTCATAGTCAACTTGTTTGAATCTCTAGAAGCTCAGGGATTATTATTGATATAGTTAAAGGAATGTTATTAACTCATAATGGCAGGACAGCAGCGCATTGTGGCCATATATTCGAATTTTGGAGACTATGGATTCATTGCAGCCAGCAGCGCACTGGCGAGGCACAACCCCTAGAGTTGAAATTAGTTTAGGAAAATATTGATTATAGAATATTGCTAAAACTATGGCTAGTAGTCCTCGTTGGTCATAGTTACCCTTGAGTCAATATTGGGTAGAGATTAGAAATGGTTGATCTTGTATCACATCTGAATCATGAAACCAAGGGTTTACCACAGCCAAAGTCTACGGGTGGGGCATAATCCGCGGTGAAATGATTTCAAACATGATTACAAGTTTAGGATACTGTGGAGGATAGGATAATGCCATGTTTGTCCTATAAGATCCAAATCCAATACTAGTAGAAGTTATGTGAGTTGGATAGCGTGTTTCCCAACCTAGTAATTCGTGATCCTTGTGACCTATTGACGAGATAATTGACTGACGCTAATAGGTTTACCTTGAATATAGAATTTTGAGGACCATAACCCATTAGTCGACCAAGGACTTATGGATAAAAAGATAGAAGGATGACCGAGTAAGCAAGAACACCAGCTGAAGTTTGATTCTCTCAAAACTTGAACTACTTGTGCCCTTTCAAAAATCTCGTATGCTTGTATTTTGACTATCTTGACCAATACTGCTATTACAGCCTAGTTTTGCAAGCTTACTCTTTTATCGAGCTTGATTCAAGACATATGTTTTTTGGAGACGCCCACTAACATATTGTCTAATCAGAATCGATGTATTACGGTCTGATCAACCGTAGTGCACTCGTTCGCTCTCCCTCTGATTAACCTACGTGGATTGAGATGTAGATGTCTCTAGGACCTCATCCGCGACTGCATTGACAATTCATCTTAAATTATACATTCGTTTTTGAATCACGTAATTGTATTCAGTGGCATCCTTCTTGAACTCTTTATTGTTTTGTTTTTTTGCTTCTACTGATTTGAAAGGACGGAAGCTCATAATCGGTAGGAAGATACAGAGTATCCCCGTGGCTATGATAGTTGTATACACATGTGTAGCTACCATTGGCTAGCCATGTGACTAAAATCTTGTCTTGAGTTATTCGTTCTCCTATCGACCCTCAAGCTACTATTGGGACCTCCTAGCCATCTGCATTTGAGAACGATAAGGGTTTTACCCTTAGTCTAATGCCAACCAGGAGACCATCTATCCTCAAGAAACCAATTGTTGTGAGCCTCTAACTATTTACTTGAAGCTTGCTTTAACTAGCAACCCTTAAGCCTATACCCCTAGAACTCTTGTGACAATAGTATGGCAGGCTTAACACAAATAGAAATTTACAGCTCAGTTGTTAGAATTCTTTTCTTATGATGTGCCTTAGAGTTGGTTATCCCGTCGATAACTCTTGTATACTGTAGACGAGTAGGTCATTCTATTTTATCGACCATGTGTCATTGTACACACTCGTTTTCTATTTATTGAGGAACGATCCTTGACTTGACCATACCCCGTTATGCCGTGCCTTATTCTTTATTAACGAGAGTCAAGGTAGAGTATCCTGACTTTGAAATTCTTCTAACCTCATTATCCCTAAAACCATGTCCTAGCTGCTAAGGTGAATAGACTGTAAGCTTTCTAAAATTTTGGGGTATACAAGGATTACCGATTGAGGAGAATGATTTCCATTAGGATGATAATTAGTGCCCTTGGACTCCCACTTTCCATTGAGGTCATTTGGTGTCCCCGGCTGTGTCATTAATATTCGGAGCACGAGACCAGCTGTTACCTTCCAAAAAAATTTATATGTAAGATCTAGACGAGTCCACCTTCACCTAGGTATATCATGTCCTACTTAAACACGTCCCCTTGTACTCTATTTTTTATGGTAAGACTTTCAGGTCAAAAGGACTAGCCATAACCCTTACCATGATACCGGTAAACTTTTCGACCACAAATAGAGACTCAACCTTGACTAAATTCATTCGACCCAATATATGGTTGTAATCTAATCGAAGCCCACTACGCACATGTCACTATTGTGCCACTCAATTGTGTCCTCTCGTGCTACTTAAACACAAAAGTCACGGAAGGTGCATCTTCAGGGCTATAGAGACCTAGCTAACCAATCCAACTGCACCTAGCTCAACCACTTGGGTGGAAACTTATTCTAAGTTACCCTAACCTAGTAGAAATAGTTTATCATTGGGATCTTGTCCAGTCCATAAAAATTGTAATCTAAGGTTCATCCAACCAACGATTAATGTTCAATCAAGAACCCATTAAGACCCAGTAAAACCCATCCCTACATACCACCATAGTTGGACTACTAAAATCGAACTTTTAAAATAGGTCCCTACACCTACTATGTAGTCTCCACCTCTTAGAATGTGAAATTATTCATAACCCTTATCCCATCTACCGGAAAGTCGCGATACGATCTTGTATTACATTTTACCCCTTGCTCGTGTGTTTAAATAGCCCCGAAAAAGATTTTCATCTTGATTTCTCAAATTATGTTCTATTATGGAACCTTGCTTGGAATTTTGAGAACAGAACTTCTGCATTGCGCGGATTGCAAGCCCTCTAAGAAACGAAGGGTTCTTCGATTTCGCAAGTGACTGGACTAGAGTAGCCCAATCTAGCAAATAAGGCAATGGTTCATAAACTTTCATTCTATCTGCATCATTGGATACTCTCTACCGCTCTGAAAACTTCATAATTGTCCTTGGTTACTCTTCCTTATCTTCCTGTCCTTCTTATTTCAGAGCGACAAATGGTCATGCTTATTAGAATTTATCAATATTTCTTAGCTACTTGTGTAAATTTGTTGCTTGTTAGATTTTGGATTGTTTGAGGATTATAGTGGCCAGAAGCAGTAGACATGTATTGGTAACAACTTTAGCAAGTAATTGAATGACTATAAGTTGTAGGGACATATCTTTGAGGGAGTAGTGTGACCAAAGGTGGGTAGAAGTCCCCGGGATTTCGTAGCTACAAAATGGCTAGGAGGAGGTTATAATTTTCGTTGAATTAAAATTTAAGGAGATTAAGGTAATTGTAGATTTTCTTTTGAATTGTAAGGAATAGTTATGAATTAGAAATTTCGAGGACGAAAGTATTTTAAGGTGGGTAGATTTGTAGCTGCCCTTCCTAGAAATTTTGGAATATTTTTTATTTTATTGGAATGGTGATTTTTAGATTTTATAAATAATTATTTAGTTAATTATTACGGTAGATGATTTTAGCCATGATGGAGTTTTGGAGTACAAGATGACTAAAAATCGAGGCACGGATAGTGCAAGGACGTGCTTTGACTAGGGTATTAGCCCTGGTAGGAAAGGCCGAGCCATGGTGAAGTCCTAACTAGAAAAACCAGACCAAGTTGCGACTTAACCCTTACCGAAATTTTAATTATTAATTTACTAATTGTATTATTAAGTTTAGGGAAACCGGTTATACCATTTTAGCCCGGACTGGACCCGAACTGAGCCCAAGTCCTTGTAGTTATGCGGCACGTCCAATAACATTTATGTTGATAAATTTGGTATGAGGGTGTTGTATTTCGTTTTAATAATTTACTGAATATTTTCTAGTATTTTTAATTAAATATTATAATTATCAGTATTAATTGATATTCAGTGACAATTGTGTAAAGTGGGTCCTTGTATATTTTGGGATTATTAGATTGTATGAAATGGTATATACACCATTATAATTTATTGAATTTTGTTACTTTTATTACTATTAGTATTATTAATTTTATTATTATTGAGGTTATTATTTATATGAAATTATTTACCAATATTGGATATAAGTATTTCGTTATCAAATAAATATTATTATATAGGGTCATATTTATAAAAATAGGCCTTACTCTAGGAATATATAACATTGGGTTTTTATTTAGAAATTTATAGATATTATTATACTAGTATTTATATGAATATATAGAGATATATATATATATATATATACATATATGTATAGAGTAAATGTTAATAAAGAAAAAAAAAGATAAAAAAGAAGAAGTTATCAACACTGTTCCCTTGCGGGAACAGTGGATAGAAGCCCACGTAGCAGGCAAGCTGCTAACCCCCCTATGTGAACTGGGAGGAGAATCCCAGCACGGCCAGGCCGAACTCCCAAAGCCCGACCCAAATTTCTATATATATATATATATGTATAACCGACAGCAAGAACAAATAAATTGACAAAACCCTAAACCGATCATGCCCAGTGTCAGCCTTTCCTTTCCCTGGGTGACACCCCAGTCGTCGCGCGCCGCCGTGGCAGCGTCGGAGAGTCGCCGGAAGGCCACCGCACGCGGATCCAGAATAGTGTACGACAGCAGCGAGGAGCGAGCGAGGTACGGATTTCACCGTCATGTTTCTTCCTGTACGCTTAACGGATTTCAATTCCGTAAAGTCCTATAGAATGAACATATGACCATCTAGGATCCCTGCTAATTAGTTCTTACGGAACTTATTCAGATTCGTCGAGAAATCGACGCGAACATCAAGGAAAATCTGTTCTAAAACAGAGTAGATTGCAGTATCTCGACCCAACTTGGCAGGCATTTTCTGAACCAACATTAGGGGATTTTGAAAACTATTTGAAGGCAGTCCTAGACAACCTATAGGGCTCTGCAACCCAACTTACAGAGTTTGATTTCGTCGACCGTACGTCGAGAAATCGGATTTCCAAATTGGCGAAAAACCTGTTTTAAAATATTAGAAAATTTAGAAATTCTCTCGATACGACGTGCGTCCCGCCAATTCGGGCGACGTGGTCGTGAACCGAAAGCATCGAAAGGTGCGTAACGGCTTCGTGGTCGTGTGGGCTTTGACGGAATTCAAATTGGTTGCGTGTACGCGAGGAATTTGATACGTATCCATCGAAATTCACCGTATCGGCCTCTGTACAAATTTCTCAATTAGTTTGTGCACGTTCGTCAGATTGAGATAAAATTTATGCCAGCAGGACCGTATCATTTTTTTGGTCCTGTATGCCAAGTTTGGTCCGATTCTGAGACAGTTGATTGGATCGTCGTTTTGCGGGCCCTACGGTCCGACTCAACGGGTGATTTTGTGCACGGCCTGCCGGAATCCAACTTTGGACATACGGTTGGGTATGTATCAGAAAACGAGACCTATAGACATGTAGTTTGACGACTTTAGAGACCATTGACTCTGGTACGCTTTTCGGTGCAAAGCGGATCCAACGGCGGACACTTTTTGACCCAAAATTATTGTTTTGCCCCTGTATCCAGAATTGGACTTAAGGACAGGCAGTTTTAGCTATTTTAACTATTCTGAGAACTTTGGTAATGTTTATTTCAGCATCCGGAGACGGTTGTACGGGTTTAGACTACTGTGGCATACTGAGTGGTTTGGATTACCGGTTTCACCCGCAAAGGACCATAGGCGAGTACAGTTTATTGTCTGCATTTCGATATTGACCTTGACTATATTTCATTGATTGGCCATTGGTTATATGATTCTTATATTCTATTATAAATTATTGAGTCGGAAATGAGAAGTACCAAGGATGTGTGATCCGACCGTAGATAGTGTTTATTTTCATGCAGTAGACCTCGTACACATTGTTTATTTTCATGCAGTAGACCTCGTAGACATTGTTTATTTTCATGTAGTAGACCTCGTAGACATTGTTTATTTTCATGCAGTAGACCTCGTAGACAGTGTTTAATTTCTGCAAGTAGACCTCGTAGACAGTATTTAATTTCTGCAAGTAGACCTCATAGATAGTGTTTAATTTTTGCAAGTAGACCTCGTACACAGTGTTTAATTTCTGCAAGTAGACCTCGTAGACAGTGTTTATTTCATGCAAGTAGACCTCGTAGACCTCGCGGTGTAGTGTCCCAGACTGCTCACATATCAACGGTACTTCTAACAGTGGGGTAAGTATTTTTGTCTATTGCTATTGATTTTTCGTCCTTTCTGTTTATTTTCAAAAATATGTAATTGATGTCTAACCTCTATTGTATAGTCATTTTCATGTATTGAAATTGCATTCAGTGAATTGTGCTCGTTCCATTCCTGACTGGAAACCAATATTTTTTAGGTTAGCCGTTGATTCACTTAGCATGGGAGATACGGGGGTACTTGCAGACGAAAGCCTAGAGACTAGCTAGATAGTTGAGTTGTAGTCATTCATATATTTGTACAAGTTTATATTTTCCTGCAAATATAAAATTTGTGATCATTGTAAATTAAATTAATTTTATGAATGAGCATTATTTATGATTTTAAACATTGTAGCTATACAGCGTTCTACCGCCGATACTGCGGCATAGGCTGGCTTGGACACGTCTCGTATCCATAGAAAAAAATGGGTGCGGGTCATGACAATAACCTAATACAGTAGCAGATGCTTTTAATAATGTATTTTGGATTGATACCATGCAAGAGGAACTTAATCAATTTGAGAGAAATCAAGTTTGGAAAGTTGTTCCTGAACCTATTGGTCAATCGATAATTGGTACCAAATGGGTGTTCTAAAATAAACTAAGTGAGGATGGGCAAGTTCTACGCAACAAAACATGTTTAGTGGCACAATGTTATAATAAAAAAGAAGGTATTGATTATGACGAAACATATGCTCCTGTTGCTAGACTAGAAGCTATCCGTATGTTTTGTGCATTTGAATGTTTTCAAAATTTTAAATTATTTCAAATGGACATGAAAAGTGCATTTTCAAATGGATTTTTCAAAGAAGAAGTTTTTGTGAAACAACCCCCCGATTTTGAAGATCTTCAAAAATCTGATCACGTCTTCAAACTTAGAAAAGCACTTTATGGACTCAAACAAGCACTCGTGCTTGGTATGAAAGCCTAAGTGCCTTTCTACTTGAAAATGGTTTTCAAAATGAAGAGTCGATACTACTTTATTTATCAAATTTTCAGATGATGAAATTTTTCTTATGCAAATTTATGTAGATGACATATTATTCGGTTCTACTAATGAAAAACTTTGTCAAGAGTTTGTTAAGTGTATGCAGAGTGAGTTTGAGATGAGTATAACGGGAGAACTGAACTACTTCCTAGGACTTCAGATTAAACAACACTCACAGGGAATATTCATCAACCAAGCTAAGTATACAAATGATTTACTGAAGAAGTATGACTTCGACAACGTAAAGCCTATCGAAACTCCAATGACTACATCTACCTGGCTTTACATTGATAAGAGTGGCAAACCAGTCGACCAGCATTAGTATCAAGGTATGATTGGTAGTTTATTATATTTAGCTGCTAGTCGCCCTGATATCATGTTTAACGTTTGCATCTGTGTAAGATATCAAGCTAACCCTAGGGAATCACACATATGTGCCATTAAGCGTATCTTTCGATACCTTAAGGGAACTTCTACAGTCGGCTTGTGGTATCCCAAAACCATATCTTTTGACCTAATCGGTTATTCTGATGCAGATTTTTACAGGATGCAAAGTAGACTGTAACAGTTCCAGCGGTACGTGTCATTTCCTAGGTAAAGCTTTAGTCTCCTAGTTTAACAAGAAGCAAAATTCTGTAGCGCTATCAACGACTGAGGCTGAGTATATCGCCGCATGATGTTGTTGTGCTCAAATTTTATGGATAAATCAGACCCTAGAAGACTACAATCTGCACTACACGAAGATTCCCATATTCTATGATAATACTAGCATGATTAACTTGACTAAGAACCCTGTTTGTCACTCATGCACAAAGCACATAGAGATTCATCATCACTTTCTATGTGATCACCAACAATACAAAGATATTTGCTTAGAGTTCATTGACACAAATCATCAAATAGCAGATATTTTCACAAAACTACTGGCTGAATACCGTTTTAACTATCTGCGTCGTAAGCTTGGCATACTTAAATTTTTGGATTAATGATGCTTTATGATTAATAAAAATTCTTATGACTTAAAACTTTGACATTTATTAATTAAAGTTATTTTGGGTAAAAGCCAAAATGGTTCTTCTGTCATACAGGCGTAAATAACCTGAGGCGACACTGTGTACTAGTCTTCGGACTACCGCTAGCTGGGATCCGGCCCCTACAGCTAACCCAAAGTAATGAACATTATTAAATGAAGAAGTTTAAAAGTTATTAATTTTATTTATCATTCATTATGCATAAATGAACTGGAAATACAAGTGGCTGGCAGAACTCGGACCGAGTTCATTCCGAGTTCGGTCGGAGCTAGTTCAATTTCCAGAACTGCTGCTGTCGGTCCTAGCTCTTTATAAACATCATCTTCGCCATATTTCTTCTCCATCTTTCATCCGAGAACCCCCCAAAAACCCTTGTTCCCAAAGGTTGAAGCTCCCCTCCTTCCTAATTCTTGGATCTAAGAAGCTCAGAGGTGACTCTCTCCTTCCATATCTCTTTCTATTGAGGTATCTCTTTCATTTCTCTTTTTTCATGGCTCATAAACAACTCCACAAGAGAGAAAGTTTCCTCCACAGTGGGTTCATCTTCAACCTCGGAGTATGAACCTGAGAATGCTTTTAGTCCCGATCGTCCCTCCGATGAAGAGGACTTTGATTCTTCACTCTTTCCAACTATGGAATTCTCAAATTCTTGGTTTGATTCTTTTTCTATTTGGAAAATATGTCCCGGGAGAGTTGTCAACTTTACTATTTTCTCTGAATATGCAAACACTTTCGATAGACTTAGTCTTCGGGACTTTTTTTTACTGCTGACAATATCTATGGTAATGCCATTAAGATGTTCTATTGCAACATGCAAGTGAAACCTGATAGTAGTATCTACTCTTGTGTCGCTGGACATAAATTGAGTTTAACTCAACTGACGTCAGTGAATATTTTCACATGCCTGATGTGGCGAGGCGTTAGTTGATATTCACAAAGTCCAGTTTCCTGAAGACATGACCATCGACTCTCTCAAAGTCTCTGTGTCATCCTAAACATGTCCCTCGCAGTGGTAGGATATTTGCAAAACACCTAAACCAAAACTTTTATGAATTACATCGCTTTGTTTTCTCTGCCTTGCTTCCCAAGACAGGATCTTTTTAGAGATCATGTTCTTTGAGATGTCCGCGGTGTATCATCTGCATTTTGGTATTCTATTTTCTGTTCCCAAGACCTTTATGGCTTGTATGATCGGTTACAGATGGGTGGGGTGTAACCTTTTATACCCCATGCATCTGGCAGCTATTTTCAAAATATTCCAGATCAACCTCTCTCTCTATCCTATTTTTTTGTCATCTTCCGAGCTGACTAGATCTAGAAAGTATCCTCTGCCTCCATCTCCTTCCAGTGCTACTCCTGTTGAGCCCTAGGCCAATCCAGATGCTCTTGCTCTTGCTCCTGCTCCTGCTCCTTCTCCTGCTCCGGTTCCTGCCGCTCCTTGTCCTTCGACCCCCTGTTCTATCAGCGCTTCGATGACTTTGTCACCCTCTCCGGCAACGTCATCAGAGTTAAGTAGATGCTAAGTTCTGACATACCTCTCAGGCTCAGGTATTGAGGAACACTCTTGCTGATCAACATTGGAGTCTGCTGCATTACCCCACTGCTCCCGTTTCGATAATCCATCATCCAGCATTCGATGGATCGAGGTTCGATAACCCGACTACTTTCGGATACTTTGATCCGACCATAGCCTATTTCGACCCTCATTCACCTGCTCCAGCTGATGATGATGATGGTCATATGTGAGACGAGCATTCAGTTGGTGTTTTGAGTTTTTATTTGCTAGTGATGATGATCTATGTAGCTGTATTATGTTCAGTCCAAACTTTCATAGTTGGACATTTTTATTTGTAGTTTCTTTTTAGCAGTCATAAACTCTTCTAGTTATGACATTTATGGATTTATGATGTACTTTCTTCAGTTTTAGTTCATCAGCTTATTAGTTGAGTTTTATCCACTGCTATTGCTAGTTCTACTATCTTCATACTCATATCTTGTGACTTGTATATTAGATATTACTTTTTTTCTTTCCTTGTCTGTGTCTACATTTTTGGCCTCACACATTACGGGGGAGCTACTCATTTTGTACATGACAAAGAGGGAGAAAAGCAATACCAAAATAAAATTTCAAAGCAAACAAGTCAGGTATATCATTTCAAAGTTATATTTTAGCTATGTTTTGGTATAGACTCAAGTTTGTCAATTATCAAAATGAGGGAGATTATTGGCCCATTGCCTAATGGTCACACCTGATTTTGATAATCAACGACGACTTAGGTCGATACACAAAATATACGAACTGCTAATATTTAAGGTCAGTGAAATCAATATCAAAGGACGTACTGCATCTACAACTAGCATTCAAAGTCATCATCCAAAAGAAAATTATTACGGAATCCTGATCGAGTTATTTTTTTACATTTCTTCTATATTTTTATCTTTATTGAGTCTAGGATATGAAATATAAAATCGATCGGATATTACTGGCTTAGGTTAACTCAAGTCCACCTTTCCAAATAGCCTACCTAAATCTTAAAACTCCACATATCCAAAAAGCCCAAAATACCTATGCAATTTGGCCATTTAAATTGAGTTCTGAAATGACAGAACACTGGCAGAATTCTGGCCGAGTTCGGTCCAATTTTGGACCGAGTTCGGTCAACTCAAATTTGAATTTCAGTTGCCTCCAAATCTGCAATACAACGTTCTTTTACGAGATCTTAGCATCTGAACTCTGCCCGAGTTCGGTCAAGAAAAACACCTATAAATATAAAATAATTTTTCAATTCTAATCACTCATTCACTCTTCTCTCTATCTATCCTTCAAAGTATTTTTTTAGTAATCTAAAGCTTTCACATTCTACCTATATATCTCTTATCCAAAGCCAGTAACATCGTGTTTGATTTAGAGTCTTTGGTCTGTAGACTTGTAAAGAGGTTACAAGTTCAGAAAACATCTCAGTTTTTGGAGTCGGTCGTGCGTTCTTCACCAAGCATGGTCTTGTGAAGTCGTTCGTGCACTTGTCACAAAGCACGGTATTGTAAAGAGACGACAAGCTCTGATTTAGCTTGTGAATAGTGGATTAACAAAGGGCAAGAGTACTCGCGATTAGATTAGTCCTCTTAGAGGAAAACCAGAATATATCGCGGTGTTCACTGAGTTTGATATTCTATCTCTTACTGCATTTATATTAATGTCTCTTTATTCCTGCCTTAGTTTATAACTGTTAAATTTTTAATTGGTAATTATTTCCAATGCACTAGCACACACTCTATTTACCCCTCCCCTCTAGAGGTGCTCAACGGTCCTGCACCTTACTTATTTCGTCATACATTAGCATTTAGTTCTCGATCGGTCATTCATTAGCATTCATTCTCTTTTATTTCAACACGTATGAGTACTTCTATACGTGTCTAGCAGTCAAGCATTCTCGTAAGGCGACATATAAACATTCATATTGAAACAGAAAAGCAGCAGTCATATAATTAAGCATATGATTCATTTCTTATTCTTATCTTTTGTTGTTACAGTATCATTGATCAGAGGGACGCTGTCACGATCCAATCCCAAGATTCTGGGTCCAGTCAGATCATGTACAGCCTGCACCGTTGTGAGACGGCGGCAGTAAGCTGTATCAATCAGTAGTAACACAAGCACAATATTCTAAAATATAGGAATTAAAAAACTTCTATTTAAAACATCAAAGTCCAGAACTAATGTCTATCTAAGAAATAAAAACATCCAAATACGGTAATGTTCAAATTATTACAAGCAGTCTTTTATTAAAACGTAAAAAAATAAAGAAACTAAACTGCAAGTGCTACAAGAAATCCTGGCCTTCCTGATTGGGTTCAGCAATCTCCTCGGGACTCAAATCGGGTCTGTAATAGGTACTAAAGGGCACCTCCTCGTC